>CM045464.1:8569990-8735627 GCA_024666655.1 Dascyllus trimaculatus | reverse complement strand
GTTAAATTTGTTTGCTGCTCTGTCAACAGGGAGCTTTGGAGGGGAGCAAAAGGACAAATGTGCAGGAAAGACATAGAGCATTACAATTATGCTTGAGCAAATCATGCAACGAGATTGAATTAACTGATTAAGCATTTAATCAAACCTTTCCTTCATGCTTATTCAGTCTGTCAAGTGTAGCAGCCTCTTGTATTAAAAGAATATGCGTGTGGAATTTAACTACATGCAAACGCGTCCGAGAGAGCTGGACAAACGAGCTCAGTAAGCACAACAGAATGCCAGGAAGTTGCAAATGTGGCCTTTAAAGTAAAAACACTATTTGGTTTTGTCTCTCCCATTTCACAAACACCTTCTCCCCGTCTAAGCCCGAGTCCAAGTAGGTCAGATGAGCCTCCACAGAGGTGACCAGAAAACTGGATTTGTTTAAAGCTCCTTTGTATGCAAACAAAATGTCACGTGACAGCAGAAAGTCGAGCTGTGCAGGACGGCAGAAATGTGGCAGAGAAGCTTTAAGATGTGAGTTTTCTTGGTGAGCTTCTTTTTTTTTTTTAAGAGATATGATTTATTCAGTAGTAATGGTCTCTGAAGAGGAGTGTGGTGCAGATCTCTCTCTGCTCCACTTTATGCCTTCTAATGCTACAGGATGGGTGTGGTTAAACTGGACAGATGATATTATTTTGGGAGTTTGTCCGGTTTCGTCTCACTCAGTCATTCTGATGAAATCCCTCTTTGAATTGGCCGGCGGACTATTAGAAGGACATTTATGAGTCACTACGCTTGGATGGCCTCCATAATTTATTTGAAGGGAGGGAAGGAAGGAAGGAGGAGAAACATACAAGCCACAGCAAAATTCAGGGGACTGATACTGTTCCTGTTACTGAGCTTGTGAACAACATTTCCCACAGTTTGGGGGCTTTTGGAGATGTAAACAAAAAGTATAATGTTGCCATGCAGTCATAGAGTTAGCCCTGAGCTACAGCTTGATCCCTGTATCCGTTTACACATTGGTACTTTTGTTTTGACACTGAAAAAGCTGAAAACACGGTAATTTCTCTGGCAAGTCCTGAAGGTAAATGGAGCGGTTATTTTTCCTATGATTTCTGAGTGAATTTATGGACGTTTATTCACATGGATGCTGGAGATGGTAGCTGAATCTACAACTGTGCGTATTATTTCTGCATGTTAAGATTTGATCAGTAAAGGAGACAAATTTTGACGCAAATTGCAGCAATTGAGCGCTCAGGCTTTTAATTGTCTCCATGAATCGTGTGTCATAGTTGCTGTTGCAGTTGCTGATTCGATCACTACCTTTAGTCTAGAACCAAATCCTTTAGAAATCCTGTTTGGCTCATCTCAATCAATGGTGAACAGTACTGCATTTTGAAAAAACTCTGGGTGTATTCCAATATCAGTACTTTGATACTCTATCGTACACAAGAAAAACATGTAGTATGTCCAAAAACACATCAAATGCAGTATGCCAAAAATACCAGGATGTCCTACTACATCTGGTCGGATTTTCCAGTTTGCAAGCCAGCATGCCTTTCTGGCCATTCTGACCCACAATCCTCTCGATGCAACAGCACATAATTTGTAAGAGCAGCTGCAGTAAAAAGAAAAGTGTGTGATTTGGAACACAACCTCTGTCTTTATTCTTCTTTCTTGCATAAAACATTTGAAGAACACTACTACCCCTACCTTATTTATGGACATCATAAAGAAACTATTCTACCTTAAATCACCAAGCTCTGAATCATTTTGATGGCACACTGACTTGTGATTCAATATCCTAAAATTTAGGGTGAGTAGTACAAAGTCAGCTCAAGAACACATAACTTTAAGTTGCCCGTTGCTGTGGACGGTAAATTTGCTGATTTGCATTGAGATGATGATTGTGTGTTTGTTGCGTGAGCAGCTGATGGGTTGTGTTCCTGCACCTTTTGCATCTTTAACTTAGAGCTCAGCAGAATTTAAGGCACACAGGGACCGCTGTCGCCGCCACTCAGCAAATATTACAAAGTGTCGATTTAATTAAACCCCTACATACGAGATTTTAAATGCTAATTCGACTGGAAAATTAGGAGACAATCTACTTTTTACATCTTAGTAATATTTCACATTATTATAAAAATGAGAGTGGATGTCATGCAGGGAAACTGAGCAGGGCACCGAGGCAGACTGTGATTATCAGTGGTTTGTTTTGTTGTTTTTACTGCTCATTTACTGATTGACTCTTAATAGACACTGAATCATTGTTACCTGTAAACGCTGTAAGTAAGTAATTTGGTGTTCAGAGTGCCTCATGTGAGTGTTTTTAGTTCCCCTCTTTACTCACCTTGGGGTTGACTATGATCTCCATGTCTATGGCCTTCTGCTCCTGCAGCCTCTTGATAGCAGCCAGAGAGATCCACAGGTTGTTGGTGTTGAAGATCTTGAACTTTGAAACCGATTTGAATTCGTCCACGTGGGCTTTGGGCACCTGGGCGATCTCCAGCAGACGAAGCTTTCCTTCGTACTGGATCAGTGTGCCGCCCTGGAAATCACAGTTGTCGTTTTTACAACACATCCTTTGAGTGTGAATCACGGACCTTGTTTTTCCTGAGAAATGTTCCATAATTTTCGAACGCTAATGCATTTTTAATAGTCATAATTACTAAAAGTGGTTCTTTAGAGTAATGATTGTTAATGTTTTCCACTCTGCTAGATATGCAGCAAAAAAATCCAGTTGCTAGTTAGCCTGAGTACAGTAAAAAGTAAGTTATGTAATCACCACAGAAAATACAAACCAGACCTTCAAAATGTGAAAAACATGCTGATGAGACTAAAAGTTTGACGTCCTTAAAAACAGACTCTCACACATTCAGTAATCCATAAACTAACACCGATTCAAATGCATCATGCTTTATGTTAATCACTCTGAGACTGAGATTGTATGTTGTAATTTTACCTCTGTTTTGATTTTCAGAGAGAACTTAAAGGATCAGTTAATCACACAAAAGCAGATTCTTCTGATTAACAGTAGTGATGTCTGGTTATAAAATAGTTAAAGTCTGGGACAATCTATTTAGTAAAAGCAGTTCTCATGACAGCATGGTTTGTGCATTATCCCAAGTAAGAAGAAAACAGCTGGTGGAGAGATGAGCTGCCATTGGATTTGACAAAATGTCAAAGGTTTGATTACCACAAATTGGCTTTGATTCACCTTTCCTGTATCAGGATAACTTACGTCAAAAAATTCTCTGGAACGCTCTCAAAGAAAACTACTACCCCAACCATGAAACTCTAACTAGACAGATGGGATGAGTTGCTGCTGAATTTTTCAAGATGTCAATGGATAATTAGAAATTTAAAAAGCAGATATGTCAGAAGTTTGACACATAAAACAAAAATTATACTGTAGGGTTTTTGTCTAAAGGGGGAAAATGAGAAATCATAACACAAATCCTGAGTCTCTTTGTTTACTGGGTATGATAAACACAGCATGCTGTGATCTGGACCAGTCATATTATCTTAGCACTAAGATCTTTTATATCCGCTAAGAAACACTGCAAAATACAGCTGCACAATCTAACACATGGAAAAAGACCAGAGCACAGTATGACCCCACAAATTACTCCACCTATAAACCCATTCTTCTTCCTCCACGTACCTTCACGTCAGCACGCGTCTTATCCGTCACCTCCATGACGAACTCACAGCGTTTGCCGTTGGGCTGGCTGACCAGGTGGTGCAGGATGTGGAGGTCCACGGTGGCACCCAGGTTGTCGATGTTGGACACGAAGATGTACTCTTTGCCCTGCGCGATCAGCTGGTCCAGCAGGCCTGAGTTGTAGAAGCTGGCGTAGATGTCGCCGTGACCGGGAGGGTACCAGCCCTCAGAGTTCTGCCCAGTCATGCTCAAGTTTGTGGACACTGGAAGGAGGGACTCTTTGTTGATGCGAGGGTACCTGGACAGAAGGAGAGAGTCTATTATAAGATACGCCACAGTTCTCTCTTGTTTTTAGTTCACCTATTGAGATTATTGCTTTATAAACAAACATTGAGCTGGATGATAACTGTGAATCAGAAGTTTGCGTACCATATTCCTTGTATTTTGATGAAAATGTCTAAGGATGGGCAGCACCAACATGGACTCATCATAGTTAAGCTTAATTCAGTTTAAAGTATTATACAATTTGCACAATTTAAATTTATAATTCTGATGACTTATCACGTTTCTGATGAGCTCAGTGAAACCATTTCCTCAATCCGTTTCAGCTTGAGGCATCTCGGCTATTAGTCTAAAGCAAACCAAAGATTGGGGGCTAAATTGGAATTCAAAAATGTTTTGTTTAGTTTGAAATACTAAAACCAGACCTAATTTTATCCCATTTGTATTGCACAGTTTTAAAAAAATCTGACGACTTCCAGTGTTTCTGCTGAGCTCAATTAAACTTTGTCCTTAATTGGATTTAGCCTGAGCCGTCTTAGCTATTTGCTCAAAGCAAATCAAAGATGAGAAGTTAAATTGAAATTTAAAAGTATAGAGCATCGCTATAGACTTTAATCTTGGTTATAGAGCAGGGGTGGGCAATCCTGGTCCTCGAGGGCCACTATCCTGCATGTTTTAAATGTTTCCCTCTTCCAACACACCTGATTCAAATGATCAGCTCATCATCGAGCTCTGCAGAAGCCTGATAACGATCCTGATCATTTGAATCAGGTGTGTTGGAAGAGGGAAACATCTAAAACATGCAGGATAGTGGCCCTCGAGGACCAGGATTGCCCACTCCTGTTATAGAGGATTCAAATCTTCATTAATTGATTTTTTTGTCCACTTGGGGGCAGTGCGACAAAGTGATGAGAGCAGTGACTCTAAACAAGACCAAAATAATAGCTGAAAGATACCAAAATGCTTCATAAAGCTGAAGGGAACTGCAGAGCGTTCACTCCAAGAGACGCATCTGATGTCAACTGTAATTATTTTACCGATTATTTAAAACTGAATAATGGAAATATTGATTGTTGCAGCTTTAAAACAATGAATTTGGTGTAAAATAATTGCAGAATAAAATGAATTTTATCCAAGGTAACAGCTGCAGCCCACCCTGCATGTCAGAAAGGCCATGAAAACCTGGCTAAATACTTGATTGTGATAATTAAATATAACAATCTCGTTATGAGTCATATTTCCTGCTACTGTTAGTTTTTTTAACAGGTCTCTATCTCTTTTATGATGTAGTTGTAAAAGAATAAACAGATTATTGAATTATTCACCTCAGCCTTGAGCTACAGAATGAATTTCAGACTGTTAAATAGATAAACAGCACAAAGAGTAAACAAAACTTGTGAAATCTTTTTTGCTCCACATCAGAGGTAAAGCCATGGAAGCAGCGAAACATGCCAACAGCCATGCAAATTTCTTCTTTTCATATCACTGCCGAGACTTCAAACACAAACCCCGTCAGGAAAGTAAACTTTTTAGGTTTTTCCAAGAAGGCAGATGAGGCAACAAGCCAAACAGTCCAGCGAGCCATCATGGCAGTGTGCATTAAAGTGATCAAAGGGTTTCTAAGAAGGATCGGCGTCAGGGTGGGTTAACAAACCTCCTGGTGAGGAGCTGCACTGAGCGGCGGCCGGCTGTGTTTTTGGCAGTTTGGGGATATTTCAGAGAGCAGATGAGCTGGTCAGGTGAGAGGAGCTGCAGAGGCCCTTTTAACAGAGGATTAAGTCCGGTTGGCTGTTCTGGGAAGATGTTTCAGATTAGTGGTTCTGATATGAGCTCATAGGCTTCAAAGGTTTTTTATGTCATCTCACAACCAAAATCTGAGAACATTTCTGGTTATTACTTTCACAAAAATGTTCCTCGTTCCTGGATCTAGTGTATTGGACTTATTTTTTTCCAGCTGTGAACATCTGTCTTATCAAAGAATCACCTAGATGTTTCACTTGGATTGACCTAACAACTGACCTCAGCAGTGAATTGACCTTGTCTTATTCCTCTTCTTGAGTCATGACTAATGTGCATAACTTGTTGAGTTTTCATTGTGAAGCTACAGTTCTTTATGTGTATTGTTAAGGCCTTTAAACCATGATGTAATAATCCCTTGAAACTTACATTGTTCAAATTAGCTTGTGGTCTTTTTCCTCTTTGAGGGCTATGATATACCTTCAGCTGTACTTCTGCAGTTGCTATGGAAACAAATGAACTTAAACCAAATATTTTATGAAGATTAATAAACACCCACATAGCAACATTTACTTTTTTGTTTCCTGAATAGTGTTTCCTTGTTAACATAAGATCAACTTTATTGATCCCTCGCTGTGGAAATTTACATGTGACAGAAGCTGGACACAAATGAGGCCTTGAAGTACAATAAGGCTAAAAATAAAGATTTAATAAAGACTATGTACACCTTTCACATGTACACATGAGGCATGATGAATATATTACGGATATGTGCAGAAATCGCATTATGAGCTGCAGCAGAGCAACACAAAGACAGATTTTTTTTAGAAGATAACCACTCGATTAACACAGACTGTTCAATATTACCTGCAGATGAACTCTGAAATGAATTCTGATGGTGGATTAGGTTTCCCACAGTTTACACAGGAACTAATGTGGAATCAGGCTCTTCAGAAAGAATAACCATGACACGCAAAACCTGTTGCAATGATCATATTAGCACCTGATTATTGTCTTAAGACTTACTTCTAGATTACTGTCAGCTTTAGCAAAACATACACACATCATTCACATCTTCACTGATGCAAGGAAGTTGCTGGAATTTTTTTGCTCGTTTAAATCTCACCGCATAGAAGCCAATCAAATATTAACACAACAATATCAAGTAATAATCAGCTGTTTTCACTTCCTGTTTACACAACAGTGAAAAAGGAAAGAGGTGTGACTTTTATAATGAAAAGGTAGCACATATAAGAACTGTTTTGTTTATTATCCAGCACGCAAACCAGGCTGCATTTTTTAGCCGTGTACATGCAGCAGCTTTTCCATTTACAGTGACTTTAATTTGCCAGTTCTGCACGAATTGGTTTAGAAAAACAACAACAACAAACCTTTGAATGCAGTTTATTTATTCTGCTCGTCACTTTAGCGGGTAACCGGGGAGTTTTGTTTAGCTAAAAAAACAATTAAAGTGAGCAATTTCTGGCTTTAACTGGAACACGCGATAGTGTGACACAGAAGCTGAATTTAATTTGCCTTTTATGAATTACTGTCACGACCTCGACCACAGACTTCTCTTTGTTCTCCCACTGATTGGCATTTTAAACTGTTCAACCACTTTCTCTCCGCTGACATTAAATCCTCAAGCCACCATGCTGCTGTCCCAAAATGCTTTGTACTACACTCCTTGAGGTGCACAGAACATACGAGTGCTCTAAATAATTCAAGGGAAACAGTAAAAAGCAAGTTCCACTTGACTGACAAACTGGAGACACCGAGGCATTAAATATTAATAGCCCTTTCCATACATTACATGACATTTCCTGTCTGGATGCTGCTGTTCTTGACAGTTTGAGTACAGAATGAGAAGCAGCGAGCAGCAGTTCGCTATTAGAGGAAGCTGAGTTCATTCAGAAGGTTCAACGCTGCTAACTGGTTGTGAAAGTGTATGACAAACCTGCCAGTAGCGATAAAGGCATTTTTGAACTCTCACATGTTTTTGGATCTCGGATTTTATTTCCAGATCTTATTTCCATTTAATAACCTCACATTCCACTTGGTATTATATAACCGCCCCAGTAAGTGTTGGTCCTGTTACCCAACAGGACATGGTGCTACCGTTGTGTCGTCTCACCTGCTCTGGTTAAAGGTGTGTATCTTGACCCGGTGGTGTGTGTACTTCTGCAGGATTTTCTTTGTGTCTTCATCTGTGTTGAAAGAGTTCATGAGAACCAGGGGGACGTCTGTGTTGTAAGTCTTGTTCAGGTGCTGCAGGACATTAAAGACAAACACAACGTATGTAAATATCAGTGGCATTAGCTTTATTTATCCAGCAAAGCAGCATCTTGCATAAGACAACAGACAGTAGGGGAGCAGCACCTTAATTTACAACTTGAATGTGCTCTGTGTGAGTTTTAACTCATCTTATTCAAAGTCTTTTTGTTATTCTATTATGATTTTTTCTATCCTATATATTTTTTAAATTGTGTTTTGTGTGTATTTTTGTGATATATAAACTGCTGCTGCAACACTGCAGTCTCACATAGTGTGTCTCTGTATAATAGTTACTGAGGAGATAACAATTTCAGAGTTAGAGAAAATGCAGTTTGAATAGAATAGAATAGAAATACTTTATTGATCACAAAGGGGAAATTCTGTCGTTACAGTAGCAAGCAGAAAGAGTAAAGTGACCACCACCACAATAGAAAAATAAATGTAACAGGAAAATATACTTAGATACAAAATGCACAATTAAGTGTAAAATATACTATGAATAAAATTGATTAAATTGAAAAATGCACCATAAAGTGTCAAAGGAAAAAATGTCAATGATCTGCATCAACACTTAAACACATTTAGCTCAGACAAAATGGTGAAAAGTAAACGAATAGATCTGTAATTTTTCTAACTATTATTTATATTTCTGTCCTAACTACTGAACTCATAATCATGTGCTGGAAAGAGGGTTTTGTAAAGGGACTAGAATATTATTTAGCTTGATATGGCTGCGTTACTTAAAAAAATAAACAAAAAAACGCAATTAATGTGTCCTTATCTGACAGTTACTGATGTGTAAGAAAAACAAGTCAGGTAGGACATTGCAAAGATTATATTGGCGATAAAGAAAATGAGAAGTTGCTTTCATATGCAGGTGCGTGTTTACATACAGTATACATGCATATATTTACATTCAGATTGATATAGAATATGTGTATGTAGGTATAGCTTCTTTCTTCATTTTTTGGAGGGGACATATTAGAAATTATTTTGATGTAAGTACTATCAAGCAGAGAGCTCAATTGTGATGCAAGGAATCAAACCCCCCAGACATCCAACTTATCGGAAAAAGTCAAATCCTGCACACGTATCACCCTGCTGATTCAGCATTACTGTCACAGGAACCTTTCTCAAGACATATCAATCATAAAGTGACATACAGCCCATAATATGGCTCACCACTGTGTGATAAACCACATCGGTTCACACACTTCCAACAGGATGCACCTCCAACACAGCTATGGTCGGTCCCGCAGTTATGAGCAGTATTGTGGGCTGTATTCAAGCAGTATTTCCTCTTCTTATTTTATAGTTTGTACAACCTCAGGTGCTTTCCTCAGCTCCTCTGCTTGCATCTTAGTCCCTCTTTAGATGCAAACAGAGGAGTGAGGAGGCAACAGGCGCTTAACAAAATAAGAACTCTTTGCCTCAGAGCTGCTGATTTAAACCAACGTTAATTTAATAACATACATGTGACACAGCTGCTTCATGTGACCACTGTTTTGTTACAGTCAACCCCTGTGTTTTATGATCTCTGTCAGATCAGCACAACAGTGTAAACAATAAATAATGACAAATACTATGATGCATCCGAGTCCTGCTCCTGCCAGCTGTGCATCATGACTCTTTCATACATCACCAAAAAGACTTCTGGAAATGATACACCTGTAAGTCCTCACTCATAGCCTCCTCTTTCTCCTCAAGATGCATTTTAGGTATTGAAACATCCTTCATAAATTATTAAGTCTGCTAAGATTGACTTCTGAGGAGGCAGGGAGGCTCAAAATGCAGAAAGGAGATGAGCTTTCTGTCACTTTATGAGTCAGATGTCTTGAGAAAGCTCCCTGTGACTTTTTATCAAATAAATGCAGGGGTGTGTGCAGAAGCAGACTTATTTTTAAGTTGGAAATCAATACTTTATAAAAAATAAAAAGGCTTACGATCGAAAATGTATGTTTGAGAGTATATATACAAAATTAAGTGAGTTGTGGCCCCAGCTGCACTTTGTGAAAGGAACAATATTGCTTTTATACTGATTACAAAAACATTAGAATTCCTGGATCAACGTGTCATGAAAGCCTAAGGAGAAAGGGTCCAGACGATATTTCTCTAACTTGACTGTGCGATTAGAATGAATACAAAAGAGGCAAATCATAACTGAGGAGATTGGGAGGCATTTTTTTTGACAAAGATAAGAGAAAATTAAAGTGAGTGGAGGAGGAGGATGAGACACGGGATATGAATCAGGGGGGAGAAGTTGACGTGAGGAAGTTGCTAAAGAGCTGAATTTACTGCCTGTGACAGAAAACAGAGAGTTCCTCTGCTTTTCTAAACTCAAGTGAGAATCTCTTTTTACCATTAATTAACCAGGAAGGGTGTTGGCTGGTTACGACCTTCACACAGTGTGTAAACGAACGTCGATGTCTCATTTGTATGACTTAAATAAGTGCGCAAACTGTGTACCTCCTTGACACTTGAGGCTCCGATTGCCACTCCTACTGCTCACATATATCATTATATATATATATACAATGCATTGCAAACAAACGTAAAAGAGGATTAACTTACAACATTGCTTTCTTTCTAGTGTGTTGACAGTGGGTGTATGAAGACAAACACAGAAGGAATGACAGACGATGCATCTACTGAATAGCCTGGTGATCCCAAAGTCCATCTGGATGGAAATAGTAAGTTCTTATTGCATCTTGTCTGTCTTTTTTTTTTTTGACTACACTATGATTTTGTGGCGGCTGTGGCTTAGGTGGTAGAGCGAGTTGTCCACTGATCGCAAGGTTGGCGGTTCGATCCCCGGCACCTCCACATGCCAAAGTGTCCTTGGGCAAGACACTGAACCCCAAGTTGCTCCCAATGTCAGGCTAGCGCCTTGTGTGGCAGCTCTGTCACCATTGGTGTGTGAATGGGTGAATGCGAAACACATCGTAAAGCGCTTTGGATACCACTAAGGCAGAAAAAAGCGCTATATAAGTGTAGACCATTAACCATGATTTTGTTTGGGAAAGCTGTTTAAAATGAGAGCACACGGAGTCTTCAAAGTCAAAAAGTCTAAATCAAATCAAAACTAGGTGTTACCCCTCCACCATCATACGGAACCTTGACCAGACGTTAGAAATAGTCTTTGAAATTGTCTTGATTCTTGCTGTTTCAGTTTATATTTTCTGCCAACAGCCATGCGTGAAGCCATTTCCACACTTCTAGGAATAAGATTTAAGTGGGGAAAATACTTAAACTTTATGTATTCGTTTGCTAAAAGCGCTAAAATTTGAATACAAGAGGGTGCCAGGTAATTTCTCAATTTACATTTTGCTTGAAGTTGCAAAATTTTGCTTAAAGACGGCAAAATGTCCATTACATTTCCCCAGTGATTTTCAGTTAACCACTATAGAACTAAAATAGAAAATATTCACATCTGTGCAGCCACACTGGTGAATCTTTGGCCCTTTTTGCTTCTGAAAATGAAATGTTCAATTGCCTAGTGATCAAAATTGCTGCAGATTCATTTTCTGTCTTTCAACTAATGGCTTCATTGATTAAAAAAACGCCTGGAGAATAGCCACTACATATACATGTTGTCTACAATCATGTTGTCTTAATTTTCTGTGAAGCACTTTGAATCACATTGTTGTTGAAATGTGCTATATAAATAAACTTGCTTGCTTGCATATAAAGACACCTCAGGTCCTCATAAGGACTGTGATTACACTCCCTTGTGGACACCTTGTGGTTCACTTGGAGGGTCCTGTTCTATGTATTCTGCACATCTACATCCCCTTGTATTGTAGTGGCACAAATTTTGTTTATTTGATTTATTTTAATAACTTTAAAATTTGATTGGGACATCCCTAGTCCAGTCCTGAGGTGGTTGCAGCCCTATTTTCCAGCATAAAAGTGTTTCTGTTGGACTGCTTTTGTGACTGAAGATGAAAAGAGGTGTTTTACTGTGGAGGTTACTCTCTGATTTTAAAGATATCTTGCTAAGCAGACCTAAACAGCCAGCTTTCACGTGCTGTCTTCTGTACTTCTTAAATCAAACTTGCTTAACTTAACAGATCTGTCACTCAGGTTAAGCAGTAAATCTTCAGCAGCTAGGTGGCGCCTGTGTTTTCTACAACCTTTCACATTGGACTTAACATATCGTATAACCAAAACGGTCCAACATAACCGTGCATGAATCAGCGCTGTGGCTCAGAGGGGCGTTTTTTACTCAGGAGACGTGGTTATGGGGGTCGGTGTGTGTGGGATCCATTTTCTCTCTTTCTCAATAGGCTGATTGAGTTGGCAGGTAATCTGACCAGACCTGAGCAGAAAATGGAGAGCAGTGACTCTGACACAGAGAGCAGTGTGCTGAGAGAAGAATCCCAGGAGGCCTTTATGAAACAAACACTACACACCCCCCCTAAAAAAAGCTGTTACACAATATTGTAAACATCAGCATCATTGCTCATGCTAGATTTCTCAATTCTGCAGCCCACAGCTTTCTCTAAACTTTACCCTCACTTCAATCTACACTTGCCTCCCGAATTCAACCAAAAAGCTGGTTGAACATGTGAGGATTGCTTTATTTATATGCATTAATACACATGAGTTAGGGGTTAATTGTGCTGCTGATGTAGAAACTAAGGTATGATCATGATTAAATAACCACACACACTCCTCTCCACCAGCACACTGTCGCCTCTGTTTCAATGCCAATCCCACAGACCTGGACGCCTGCACACCAACAGACTCCGTTTCACTACAACTCCCCCCAGATACACACTGAACTCCTTTCAAAAGACCTTCAGCTCATTTCCAAAAAAGCATGTCTACATGGAGTAATAGGCTTGTGTCTGGAGGAAGATATGCATGCTGGATCACAGTGCGAAAGGCAGAGGAAGAGACATGTGCTTGTAATTTTCTCCTTATGGTATTATTTCCTCTGAATCATCTTAAAAATATGTTTTTTTGGACACTAAAGAAAGAAAAATGAAAGCTCTCAAAAATGAGATGCATCAATAGAACACATAACAGATGTTTGTGTTACATCAGACAGTACGTCACTGTTCTCCTCTCACAGACATGCTGTCGGTCAGTTAGACAACACCTAACTGCTCCCCAATCTGGGCCACAGTAAGACTGCAACTAAAAAAAGGAGGGTGGCATTTGCAAGAATTATAACTGAAGCAATTATCCACTGATGCATTTATAGGTTTAGCAGGAAGATTTCATAACAACCCACTAAAAAAAACTAATATAACAATGGAAGACAAACCTTCTGTGACCTACATGTTTCCTGCAGAACGGCTCTGGAGCTCACCATCTTTACAGTGCCTGACTTTTCCTGACTACCAGCTAATCGCTAATAAATGCCTGTCTTATGCCGACACCCACCTGCCACTCAAAGCGGCCGCATCCTTAATGATGCACAAATTTTATAAGTCTTAACGCATTTAAAATGGGTGAATTATATAAAATTCATTACCTTACAGTTGCCATAACTAGAGAAATTAGCCACAGAGACCAAAACCACTTTCTGTACCAGGCTGTAAACATGTTTATTTCTGCTTTAGCATGGGGGTCTATGATGAATAACTCACTTTTGGAGCTAGAATCAAGTGGCCATTCGAGGAACTGCAGTTTTTAGGACTTCTCTGTCATTTTTCAGCTGCTTGAATAAATGTTATGCTTTCAAAAGTGTGACGATTCGGCAGCAGGATGGAAAAGAATATGTACACCTGCTTCCATTGCTAGCATCCTGGTGGGCAGGTATTGGTTAAACACACTGACTATATCATCAAACCATCCACAGTTTGAGTCATGTTGAGAGCCCAACACTGGCTAAAGGAAGCAAGTGATTTCTTTAAGCAAGCTGAATTTTTTTAGGTTTAAGCCAGCATTAGTTGATGTGTTGGGCACTTGGCAAAAGCAACAAGACATACACTTATTCATACACTTATTTGATAAATCTATTACATTTAGCAAATCTTGCTCTGTTTTTTTGTCTCTACTAACTCCAGAAGGGAATATCTGGCTCTTTAGCACTGAAATGCACCACCATGTTTAGCACATAGCTGCTACCTTTGTGTGACTGCCATTTGGTGGTCATCAGTTATGCATGAAACCGGTTTATAAGACCCTTTCTCGCTTAAACAGCTGTCTCCTGCAGCTGGAAAAGAGGTTGATGAGAGCGGTCAAAACTGTAAAGTTGCTGGCCATAAAACCAAACCAAAGGGAAGAAGGGCTCCAGAGCTGAGGTGAACTACAGAGCAGGGCGATAAAATATGAGCAAGACCAATCCAGTGTTAACAAATTTGTGTTGATTATTGCAGTTTAATGTGGTTAAATGATGGAATGATGAATGTACATGATACTACTTAACTCCAAATAACTTTTCCTCATGGTAATTGAGAATAATGCAGTTACCTGGCTTTATATCACGATAATATGATGTCAGAAGCATAATAAAAAACCTAAAATGTTTACAAGCAGGAGCAGCGTCGGTTTGCTCAAGTGTCTTACAGTATTTTATCAACTAAAGTGTGTTTTAGAGCCATTAAACAGTGGATCTCAGAGGTAATTACACTTCGCAAATAAATTATTTTCATTAAGACCATTAAAGTGGGGCTATGTAGGAGTTTTCATACCTCTATCTGCTGCACAGTGAGGTCCAGGAAGGTGTTCTCGTTGCGGACACTGATCAGGCTCTTGGGGCCCTTACATCCCATGCTGGTGCCCAGGCCTCCATTCAGCTTCACCACCACCAGTTTATTCAAGCTGTCGGCCACATTGTCCGGCAGGCCTCGAGCAGCGATCTTATCATAAGGCTGAATCTGCAGGAGAAAGGGACAGAGAGAAAGAGGCAGCTGCAGAGTCAGAAACAGCAGGTGTACCTTTAATGTGCTTTTAAAATCAGCAGGACTTTACTGCTCTTGTAATTTTTACCCTAATTTGTCTTCAGTGGCATTTCTGCATCCCAGTTCTGAGCGATCAACTGTGACTCAACAGCGTTTAGGGTAATTTGACGTCTTTTTTCTTTCGATTTTTCTGCCTTCTCGCAAGCAAACCGGTCGTGTTAGGCTTTTCAGAGATGCAAAGCGCAGACTGTAACAGCTTTGAGTGTGGGCTGATTAATTACCAGCTAAGCCATGAAATGAGCTGAAGTGACGTGGAAATGTGAAAATGTCACAAATTGTTAATTTGATCTGCAGCAAAGTGGTTTCTTGAACCAAGAAAGGAATGTTACAAGCATAAAACACAAAGGATTCACTGCTCAATGTATGTGAATGGTGCAGATAATGGTAATTATGATGGCTTAATATACAACACAGCCAGTTATAAAGTTAATACTCAGCAATTCTGTTGAGTTATTGGAATATGGTGTGTGTAAATCCACATTACTGGATCAATACTACAGCTCTCATATCAGCGTATTCACACATCATGTATTGACTTCTTTCATTCTCTCCCACAGAGCATGAAGGCATGATATGAAAAACTATTACCATTCTGTCAAGCAGGAACACTGGCTCATATAAATTCACAGGAATGACATTTTGAAATTAAAAGCGAAACGGCAGCTCCTCAAGTTTCATCCAGCTTGAATGAATTTCATTCTTTCACCAGGAATCTTTAAAAACTAAGTTAGAAAACTGTGAGCAATGTGCAGACGCATCCAGGGACACTAAATTCTAACCAGATGTTACAACAGATTTCTGTTGTTAGGACGTGAGAGAGCATGTCAGTATTCAAGTGGAGCTCTGTGCAGCGTGAAAATGTTATCAATGTGTCAGTGCTGAAAAGGCCGGGTGTCATCCTGTGTCCTTTCCTGCTGAAAGTACTGAGTCTCCAGTCGGTGACAGCAGACCTCCTGATGGAAACAGACGGTCTCTCCTCTGCTGGTGTTTATCCCCCCTTTCCTCACCACACATGGAGGATGAGGTTACAAATACAACAGCTAACCTCGACACAGCTGCTGTACGCTCTCTGTCCTTCATAGAGTGGAGGGCAAATGGATGTTTCATGGTCAAAAGTAGTAAAATATGTTGCAGAGAGGAATGCAGATAAATGGGTGCTGACGTTGGAAAATAAAAAAAAAAGGCTGAGGCGGAAGACAGGCTGTTCAGTTACACCGTGTGTGATGTTTTTCAGCTGAGATCCCCATCCTAGCCCTGTACCCCCGGAGGGAAATGACTTCCACACCCAGAAGTTCATTTCCCTGTCTGGACAGCACAGATTGCTTTTGTTTTTGACTCCTCTGTGGTCCCGGCTACTCCAACCAAGGAACACCTTTCACCAGATAAAACTATTTTGTGTTATATTTAATTGTATTGTAAAAACACAGCCAAGGGCAAACTGCTGAATACTGTTTTTACTCTTCGCTTTGACTGAAAAGCTGTCGTGAGCTGCAGGAGTGAACACCTGAAAGAGAAATCCTCACAATGTTTTATCTACAGCAGCGAGCCCAGTGTTGGATTACAGTTTTTACGCTGCCACGGATACACCGCAGCAGGATTTGAAATGTTACACAACTCAATTATGGTTGGCACAACATGTTAATCAGCATCAGTGGAGGAGGGAAGACTTCTGCAAACTACTCTGTTATCACCAAAGTGCAGTGAAAGCACAACATTGATGTAACAAGGAAAATTACATAAGCAAATATTTAATGTGTTGTTGATTTTGCTGCAGTAGTTAGACAGTGATAAAGTGGCTTCCTGGATGTGTCGCTGGCTTCTAGTTGGAAGTGTGATGTCTTTTGGCATATGAGTGCACAAATGATTTCCTCAATCATTTTGGCTGCATTTAACACATAATGAACCACTGGTGAAGTGGATGCACCAATGATCGATTGATTAAAGAATCTTGAGGACATGGACAGCTCTGGACACCATGGGCACATAGTTGTTTTTAAAGTACTTTCTTGTCTGCTTGGAGGACTGTTTTCCATATATGTTGGCATCTGCTTATTAGGCACACTACTGCCTTTGTAGAGTAGTTGCTGTGTGGACACATATTTTCGGCTTCTGTGGAGGGGTCTGCACAAACTCCTGCACACTTGGGCAGATGATCAAACTTACATCACAAAGACCCTAACCCTTGCTTATTAGCAGATGTATACAAAAAACACTAGCCTAACAAAGACGTGAGACACACTAGAACTCGGCTGTGAAATAAATACTTACAGTAATTCAGAAATAACCTGCACATGGGTAAAAAAAAAGCAGCTTGTAATAATTGTTTTGGATTGACCTACATTAGAAAGCAAAACCAAAAGAGGTTTACTTGGTCCACTATTACTTCCAGTGTACATAAACAAGATAGCTCTCCACTGTCGACTTTCAACACTTCTATGCAGATGATACCATCTTGTAAGCAAATGACTCTTTTCACATTCAAGTTACCATATTTCCTTCAAGAAAAACCAGTACTCAATTAAAAGCCAACTCCCAAAAGCAGGTCAGACGATAACAAGGGTGGATAAAGCACTAGCCAACCCTTGGCAACGTTTGATACCTTTGCAATACTGTAATCTACTGTTTCTTTTAAGAGAATTTTTACAACAAATGTACCTGGTGAGTGTCCAAACTTGCACAATGGTAGTGTTGAAGTCATTTAATCTGATTCACTGTGCTGAGTGTTTTTGTAGATGGCATGCTGGCTAATGTTATACAATAAAACCCCTGAAATTAAGGGTTTCTATCCACTGAAACACTAGATGCCTTTTAATTTTAATGTCGATATAAAGGTTGAGCTCATGTTAACAGCAGTAACTTTAACAAGGCAAACTGGAGCAAATCAAAACAAGGCTTCGTAACAAAATATGTAAAGCCCTGACTCTTATATGACTCAACTGCTGCTGTTTAGGTAAATAAAGGCCCATTTGCTACTTTGGGAGAGTTCTTTTGACATCTCCGTAAAATATAAACCTGAATACTGGCAGCACAACATGGTTTTTATTCATAAAAAAGGCAGAATCATCCTCCTGTAATTCCTGCCAGTTAAATTCAAGTTGTTCTATCTTGTAATTATAATAGAGAGAAACCTCACGTTGAATAACTGGCGCAGGATCTGAAAATAAAAACCTGTTCTTTAAATCAAGGTGAAAAAAAAAGTTTGAGGACAGGAAAACCATTGTTTTGACGATGGAGACATCCTGTACCCTCACACTGCTCATTCCACCTTAAAACAACATGGCATGTCTGACCACTGTGTCCTGTGTTTCATTACACAGAATCTGAATCATACTAATTATATGAAATATAATAGTAGGCTGGTCCTCGCGAACAGAGAACTACTCATTAAAACAGTTTTTCATCAAATCTCACGAGTGGTTAACTCTTGATAACCCACAAATAAAGAGTGAACTTGAAGAGTGCCCTCTAGTAGTTTGCTCTATATAAAGATTTGGATCCAAATGACTGATTACACAGAGGATTTATATATAAATTATAGTCTATTAATGTCCAAACAAGACAGCCTTTGAGATACTAAAACTGACTGAACATTTCCCTGGATTTGTTTCAGTGATAAGCACATATCTACAGTTGTGAAGATAAAGTGGAAAAAATACTAATTGTCTTTGCAAAAAGCTAAAAGAAAACAATTCTGGCATCCTCCTTAAGAGTCATACAGTGACGCACAACTGTAACTGAATGAAAATGGTGCTTTATTGGCCATCAAACATTATCCACATTGATATTCTTCCATCCTTTCCTCACTCAAATTTCTTTTTTGTTTAAGGAAAACTTTGCTATTGTTGTCTCGGTCTGAAGTTACTCAAAATGACCCAAACCACAAACCATTTTTAGGGACAAACAAAGCCGCAGCATCACAACAATGCACGGAATTGTACACCGCCTCGTCTCATCTCTTCACACACACACTGACAGTATAACCTTTTACAACTCTCAGCGCTGCACGCCGTTAAATCTCTCTGCAAGACTGCGTCTGACATTCCCACATTTTTTTTATCACAGCCTGCAAACCATCTTGACGACAAGCTTCGAATCCTCAGCCCAAGGACAGCTGTGGTGCAGAGCCCAGAAATTTTTCTTGTAAAAATTAAGGCAGAAAAAAGTTTGTTGTCAAGAAGCAAAAATTACAAAAAGTAAAACTTGTGTACATTAATAATGCCAGGGAATTTCTAACTAACTGCTAAAAATGAGAGTTTTTTTCCTAATGGGTGTAAAGCAATAATTAGATAAAGAATATTTCCTATTTATCATTTAAAAGTGGAGTATAAACAGTCATAAGCAGATATAAGGGCATTTTTAAAAACACTTCATTATGCATTAATATACAAGCATCCAGTTACAGATGCATCACAGGAAGAATTAAAGTTGTTGACAAATGCATAAATTAACATATTAAAAGACCTTTTATGCGCTTACAGCTACAGTAATGCATGTTGTTAACAATTTATGCCATTAATAATTTATATGTTTTCATAAATGCCAGTGTAAGTGGTGCTTACAAGTGATCAGATCAGATTTACAAATTCAGGCATTGTTAACCTATCTGCGCTGGTTTCCATGGTAACGCTCTTTACGTATTTACCCACAATGAAACCAAAACCACGAGCTGCAATTCAGACCAACAAAGACGTATTCTCTCTCCGTTTTCTTCAGCTCGTCCATTCACAGTGTTTGCCGTAGAGGATTAGAAGCATTTCTTATTAATCATTCTGTTGCATAAATGTTTGAGCACTTCTTTTATTTTTCTTTATACTGACTTAACTATTCAGTCCAGACCAGCATGGTGTGATACAAGATTTTGACTTAACTGCAGCTGGAACGAAGACAATTAACTTCAAACTATCTGATCTTTTATCAACATAATTTGAAAATTTCAGAGTTCCTGCATCTGTAATTTGAAAATTTGCTGTCTTGCATCTTATATTGTAGTAAAATTATCCTATTTTTGAATTGTTTTTTGTTTTCCGTTGGTTAAAGAAGAGACTTGATGTTACTTTCCGCTCTAGGATATTATAATCAGCATTTCTCATGTCTTAAGCAAACCTTTTAATCAGTTAATTGAGAAAATAATTAACAGATAAAACTATAATACATGTATATATACATATAATTAGTCGCAAACCTTGAAAAACTAAGTTTAGGTGAAACATATTTCATGTCACAGTTCTTATTAATAATCTGATTCAGTTGCCTCAGAATGTCATCACATTGTGATGTAAAGCTCTGAGGCTACAGGTGAACTTTAACTGTCAGGATTGTAAATAGTACTTTGAGCACAACATATGATCTCTAAGGTTGTCCTGGGCTGACAGCAGATCTTCACTGTACTTTACAGAGCAGGTAGATCCAGTTCTTCTTTTTACTGCTTGAGTCGTATGGAGATTCTAATGCTACTTTGATGAACCACATTCCTGTCAGTGTCAGCTCACTAGTGTACAGGTGTGCAAGCGTACCTTCTTGAGCTAAAACGTTTCAAGAAAAAAGCTTACCGTACATAAACCGAAACAGAAATACAGGAGCGTGTGTGTTTTTTTGCTCAGTGATCAGCCCATTTGTTAATATAAGACACGGTAAAGCTGAGTTTGTTTCGGCTAAGTCATGGTACGAATAAAAAAGTTAAAATAAAGTTAGAACCTACATAAAAGAATGTACTGTATGTAAATTTACATTTTAAACTCACTGTAGAGTCAGACTTTCTCCTCACATTTCCATTTTAGGTAATATCAGGTATAATATATTATAAGGGGAGTATAAGATTTTCTGTTGTCCACATACTGTACATTACCACGGACTACAAACCTACGAACTCTTCTAAATTATCTACAAAGGGTGGAAAGATGGACATAAAAACACACTCCAACAAAGACACAGACTATTGAGGCAATTACTTCAGCTGCTCAACTTGAAAACTGTGAAATTTAAATTGTTGAGTACAGTCTGTAATTATTATAATTCTGAGAACGGTGACATGCTTCTTATGGCTCCATAGGTGTACTTAAGATTTCATTGAAAACAATAACTGAGATTGAAGGGGACAGCTTGTCTTAAAGGGAGTGGCTGCATCCTTTTTTATAGTCTGATAATTGGCCTAATCAGAGAGCACTGAACAAACACAATGTCTGCAGTTCTCATCATCTGCTGATACGGTGGATCATAAACTTTGAACAGCCACTGACTGCAAAGGCCAGATATTAAACACCATGACCTCACCACACGGTTATAAAGCTGTAAAGGCCAAATGTTATTGATTAATCATTCAAGGTATTTTTCGAGCTTTGTCACATGTGGCAAGTGAACTTTGGGTTTTGGAAGGTTGGTTGGATCAAAAACTGTGATTTTTGTAAATATGCTCTGACTGTTTTAAAGGCTAATTGATTAACCTTTTCCACTGACACTCCATATTTTACAGCAAAAATATCTAATATGACATCCCCAAATCAAAACGGCTCTAGCGTCTAAACCATCCTGTGCATATGAGTGAATGAGGTCTCGCCAGAAAGAAAACCTCCAAAGGTTTCTAGTGAATGTTTGAGAGTTCCAATAATACTGAAATTATTTGATTATCAATGTCAGATTTGATACCCTGGCAAAAAAATAAAAAACCCAGTGATGAAATGACTATCTTTCAGCACCGACTCTTTTATTTAAAAACTTGGGACGGTACTCTGAAGTAATAAAAAAAGGCATTACTGTTGAAAAATATTGTGCCAAAAATGAAAGACTTTTTTTAAAAAAGGCTGATTAATTAACCTTTTCCACTTCTACCCTATTTTAGAGCAAAAACACCTCAATGGTCGGCAGTTTGAACCCCCACTGCGGCCACTGTTGGGCCCCTGAGCAAAGCCCTTAACCCCTAACTTAAATGTTAAATGCAGATGCTGAATTTCCCCAAGGGGATAAATAAAGGTCAAAAAACATAATAACATGGATGAAAAAACCCAGTATGACTTGTTTGTCTAGTGACTTGATGTCAGTCCTGAGGTGAAACTCATAGACCTCGAGTCTTCCAGATGTTTCGTAACAAACAAATGTTTCTGTGTAAAGATGATGACGAAGCTGGCCATGCTTTTGGCAGTTTCAATTTTTGTTATAACCAATATTATGAAGTAGAAATGTAACAATATTGGAAATTAAGACTGAAATTCTTCAATTCTCAATATCAAATTTGATACCAGGGCAAAAAAAACCCCCAAAAAACAAAAAAATCCAGCAATGACATGAATATATTTCAGCATGAACTCTTATTTAAAAAGCTGGGATGGTACTTTCAGAGCCGTAGAAAATAAGTATCGTCACTTTTTTTAGTATTTTCACATTTACTTGGTTTGGAACTATCGATTCTCATGACATCTTTATTACCAAGCATATTATCCAGTTTTTGGGGAAAGAGAGCCCCATCTCCTCCTGTCTGCATCGACTTCAACGCTGTTCTTTCATTTCTATCGTCTGCACCACTTTTAAAATGCCCTCAGATGCCAAAAATATACCAATTAATTACTGCCGCCACAGGTCAGCCTGTCATCTCCTCTTGTCTCAGTTGTGAGTCGGCAACCTGTGTCGAAACTCTCATTATAGTCTAAAAAGCTACTCAATAATTAATTTGTTTGGGGGAGATTTTGAATCCTTGTGCCTCCTCTGGCAGTGGCTGTTATGAAAGTTCAGTTCACCTTGTGTTCTCTCATTTCCTTCACTCTCTCTGCCTTCATCTCTCTCACCCCGCTTCCCCAAATCTCATTACAGCGTGTCACTGTCACTGTTTCTGTGTCACTTAATGTTCCCCGTTTCAATACTTGCCTCAACACTTTTTCTCTCCAAAAACTCTAATCATCTCCCTGCCTCAGTCTCTCTTTATGTAACTCCTAATTTAACAGTGAAGCCACCTCTTTTTGCACCTCATTCATATTTTCCTGCTCTTCCCTCCATCTATAATCTTCTCCATCTCTTTCTCTCTTACCGTCTCCGGCTTCTGGGTTTGTTAAAAAAAATGAAGCAGCTCCAAATTGGAAAGAGATGCAGTCGCTGTTTGCTCGCTGCAAACCGAAGAGGAAAAGACGGGTCAGGCTTGTTGTGTGTGTTTGACTAAAGAGTCGGCTGCACAACTGAGGAAGTTAAGTCAATGTTTAGTGAGACAAATAGCAAACATGGGCATCATGCCAGGGTGCATCATGTCTGGCATGAAACCGACTGAATCCGTGTAATTTCTTTGGACAGAACATTTGTTTGTCTCATATTTTCTCAGAGGACGTGCGAGTATTTACAGTATCTCGGTCTTGTTTGTTTTTACTTGCACAGGGGGTCACTGGTGATTGTCAGGAACAGCACAGGTTTCCTTCCTTGTTCTCACTAATGTGCTGGAAAACAATTCATTTCCACCAACTCAGAACTCTGTTGAGGATTTTGATTTGCCATGTGTTTGTAATTTTTGCAGCTGCTTACATTGAATGCAGCAGGATAAATGAATCTCAGTATCACCAATTAGTTTCCTGGACGATTGGTTTTTTTTTCTATAAGTTTATATCCAACCAAATTCTCATTGGTCAGACAGGTGCTGGTTTAAGGAGTAAAATGCTACATCAACAGTCTTCCTGGATTTATGCATTATTTTTTGCAGCAGGAAGAACAGACTACTTGCTTACACCCCAATTTCTTTACAACTTTGAACCAGCCCAACCTATCTTAAACTGCTAGCATTGACTTATTTGACTTCGGCGAGTTGACACTGTGCCAAAGAAATAATCGGTGCAGAACCGTGTAAACTTTGCTAACAGCAACAACCAACATGGCAGATCATCAAAAACAGCAGCTAACTAGTCTGTGTTCAACTCCTCAATAATTCTCCTTACAGATATCATATGAATAGGTGCAGCCGGTCTGCTCTGAGTCTGTTCTTATCATTTCAGTGTAAAATAACCAGAATAAAATGATTTAACATGCTGCAAGTACTAGCTTTTTAAGTTAGAATTCCTGTAGGCTAATAAGGTTAGCAGGTAGGGGGCACTCAGTGTACTCTGGTCCATTTAGTTCATCTACAGACAACCTGCAGATTTGATTTTCCTCAGCAACCAATCAATTATTTGACGAGTAGGTACAACTTTAGTTGACTAAGCATTTCCTTGACTATTGACCACAAGCCTGACTAATATAAAAAAGTGCAGAAGTCCAAACAACACCATCTAACAAACCAATATAACTTTATAAATGTTATATCTTTGGAAAAGACGCACCAGAGAAGACATCATTCATACAGAGCTCATTAGTTGTCACTAATGCGTTTATTAATGCTTAATGAATCATTTACTAATAATTACAAATCCTTAATAAGAATGAAACGTTGTGAAAAATCCATCAGGCTGCTATTTATCGTTCAGTGGACAACCCGCTCTACCACCTGAAGAAGGTTGGAATACGTCACCTGCTATAACTTAAAAGACTTAATTGATGTGCCTGTCAGTGCCAGTGGAAACACTTTATGCATGTCAGTAAGCACTTCAGTAACTTTATTATTGCAGTTCATTGTCACATTTGGCTCAGTTTATCTAGTGGAAAAGCACTGGAACAGGATCAGTGACCGAACGTGATCATTTCACCCAGTTACAATTAGGTAGAGCTGACTGATAAAGGTGCAATTAAAATGCGTAACTATAAAAGATAAAATATAAACAGATTGATTACAAATACAGAACTATGGTGTATGTAGTGGATATCACCTTTGTTTTTAGTTTTAGCGTCTTTACATTGTGAATATTGTAGTAAGTTGCTCAAACTGCACTTCTCTAATCAAAGTCAACATGAAGTTAGACACATGGATTTCATATTTGAACTTCTGTCATGTGACATCTAGGAATGATCACACATGAAAATCATTTGTGAGACTGACTTTGTAGTCACAATATCCAGCTACGAGACACTTAAAGTAATCAGTACAAGCTGGTGTGGATGTAGTGTAAATTAAAACAATCTGAGCCGAATATTTTAGCTTTTTTTCTGGCATTTTTGTTTTTATTGGAGAGTCAACGGTGAAGAGGCAGACGGGGAGTATGGGGTAACAGATGAAATGCAGTACGAGCCCCTGGATTGAACCGATTTGAACCAAGGACGTTACAGTTATGTGACGTCAGCTCAGCAACAATTAGCACTTCACCATCTTGTTCTATTTTAATTTTTAAGTAATTATCACAAGATGTGTTGATTAGATCAGCGTATCTCATATCTCACACTCTGACGCTGTTTAAATGTGTGTTAAATTGTGCTAGTCTCCACATATCCTCTCACAGGACACCTGAATATTTTTGTGTTATGATCAACAGACTGCTTTTGTGCACCTAATTCTGTCTGAAATCCACATGCAGACACCGTTTTCCTCTACAGTTTTACATATTTTACTAAGCTCTTTAGAAAATCCACCATTGTAGTGAGACTGTAAACAAGGACTTATTTACATCATAGTGACTTTTATATGTTGACTGTGCAGGTCTGGTTTGTACATTTTTTTGTAGAAGTAAAATTCAATTAAAGGCACACAGTTAAGCCCTTTTCCCTCTCTCAAGTGCTTCTCATTAAACACTCTGACATATTTAACTGGGTTCAGTACAAAGTCACAGCCAAAGAAGGAAGAAAGAACTTCCAGAGAGTTTGAAATGCATCCTGCAAACCAACACTCAGACGCATGTACTTCTGCTGCTCCACTTACTTACTGGCTATTCTCAAGTGCTGCTCCCGAATGCTCAACAATGCCTCCGTCTGACACAAAACGCTGCGTTCAGACTTCAAAGTTCCCCCTTGAGATCGGCCCGAATCGGATAAGTTTGCACTTTTAACTCTGCTAAACTTTTCTATCTCGCACTTTGAAGCTCACAGAAACTGTGGAAACCCAGCGTTCAGGAAACTGTAGGAGAGCGCTGAAAGCATCCCTTGTGGCCGACAAATAGGGAAGACCTACAAAATGTTCTTTTTTGGTGAAAGTGAACAACTGACTCAAAGAGGCACTGATGACTTGGCACTTTGATAGACTTTGTGACCAATACACAGCACCATGAAAAGGAGACTCCTGTGGTTTGTCTGGGTTCCTGCCAGAAGAACTTTCAATGTACAATCAACGAGTGCCGACTAAGTTTTGAATGCCGTTACATTTACTGCATGAGGTATAGTTTAAAGACCACCTCCAGAGGAAATGCAGTTTTTTTTAACCTTGTAATATGTTCAGATGTTGTTTTTTTATATACTACAAGTTACATCATGAGTGAAATAACTGAGCATTTATACCTTCAAACTGCAGTGTATGGAGGACGGTCTCAAAAACACGGCTTTCATGATTTACACACAAGAAACCTGAAGAACCAATCCGGTGTACTTTCAGGGTGGGGGACTTTCCATGTCATTATTCTTCTTCAGAATCAGTTTGTTTTTTGAACCTGTATCACTGAATATTACAACTTGCTATTGTGTAATTTAGGTAGCTTTGCAGTGTTTGACCAGAGCCAAATGTGAGCTGGTGTGCTCGAGCTGCAGCGAGCAATGAAGGGGGGTGGGTGGAGATATGATTTAATCAACAACCTGGGTGGCACTTTAAAGTTATGTCATTACATTGCAATAAATACGCCAGTTATGGCTGCAGCTCGAGCACACCAGCTCACCTCTGACTCTGCTCAAACACTGTAAAACTACTCTATATTACA
This sequence comes from Dascyllus trimaculatus, assembly GCA_024666655.1. Lineage (NCBI taxonomy): Eukaryota > Metazoa > Chordata > Actinopteri > Pomacentridae > Dascyllus > Dascyllus trimaculatus. The sequence goes on along the minus strand of CM045464.1, from coordinate 8,709,036 downwards.
CAATAGCAAATCAGAATAATTAGCGATACAGGTCGGAATCGGAAATCAATTCTGAAGAAGGATAATGACAAAGACAGCCCTGCAAGAACACAGGATTGGTTCTTGAAGTGCCATTTCAAGGTGTAAATGCTCGACCATGGCATTAGCTGTAACTTAAATAATGATTAAATTAAAGATGAAAGCCTCTCATACTGGGATCAGACAACACAAAGCTCCTGCCTTTAAAGATGGTCATAAAATCTTGCTTCAACTCTGACTAGGGATGCAGATTTTAATCAATTTTCTTAACTGACAGTTGGCAGCGTTGTCAATCTTTAATTGATTAGCCATTAGCATGAGTTAGGTGCAGTGGATTCTGTTCCATGTGTTGCTAACTGTTGTAAATTGCAGACACAAGAATCCACAGCATAGATGGTTTTGTTACACCAATACTGTTTTCAGTATATCAAAACCAGTTTCAATGAAGTAGCATAAAGTCATTAACTGTAACAGAAGTCTTTGTCATGGTGCCCGTTGCTAGCTAAACTCCAACAATGCTCTCTGCTTGCCAATGTGGTACTGCTCCTTGTCCAATTGATTGCCTCCTCTGGTCACAATATTGTAATAGTAAGAGATCTGGTGGTGCAATAACGTGCGACAGGTAACCTACAGTACATTTTCTAACATTCTTTGCTCACTGCCTTATCGATTAATGCATTTTTAGTTGGTTAAATTATTACCAGCAAGCAGTAAATTAACCAATAATTATTAACAGCCCTATCTCTGACCAACTCCACTACATTTTACATTTTCATTTGCTGAGATAAACTGTTAACTTAATCAATACTGGCTCTGTTTTGTATTCAATAAAGCATGTGAGTTGGAGTCAGGTAGAAATTATACATGCAATCACATACTGAGCACAAAGCAGTATATAAAAGGAGGAGATCATCTTGACCTGCAGATTCCTAAAGGCCTGAGAAAAGGAAATGTATTATCTTCCAAGGTTAGCAGTGGAGGAGGCAGAGACGGGCACACTTCCTGATACAGACAAGTGGCTCAGATAATTAGGTGTTTTCGTTTATGGTGATGTATCAGCAATACTTCTGAATTTTACCAGATATCCCTGTGTGAAAGTAATCAGTAATATTGTCTCGGGGGAGGAACATGGAGTCAGAATATGTCTGAAAAGAAATCCTTTACTCTGCATGACAGCCATGTAACACAAAAGTAGAATTTTTGTCCGTCTGTTTCTTTGTTTTGATTCCTACGAACCGAGAAGGGAATATTTTGCAGAACTTATGGGCAAAAGAGGAAAATCCACAACATATTATGAACAATTAACTCTTATGTTCATGCTGTTTTGGTTCGACTCCTAAGTCACGCGATACAGAAGTGAAATATTTAGAGGAAGGTGATTAAGTGGGAGTGTAGTTTGTTTGTGGCACATAAAACCTTAAAAAGGAGACATTTAATCGACAGGCTATTAGGGATAAAAATATTCTACTCTGCCATGACCGCCCTCGTTAATTAAGCTTCTAGCGAATTACTATTATCGACAGCTCCATCTATCGAGAGACTTCAGTCAGGAATTTCAGGGCTTCTACAGGTCAAACAAGTACACACAGAGAGTGACAGCAGATACGAACTGTGAGGCCTTATCACATTGTTGGCTTCAATTTAAAATCTTATCTTCGAGGCACATCCTCATGTCACATCATCATGTCAGCGTAAAAGGTCATGAAGGGAGTTTTCCATTTACAATAAAACTGGAGCCTACTTCCTGGTGGAAAATACAGTGCTAGTGTGAGCTGTATTTCCAGTTTGCACAAGTAAATTTAGTTTTACAACTGAATCATAATGAGACAAATTATGTAAGCCTCTCTGTTGCCGTCTTGGTAACACCCCTGAGCTGGTTTTCTGGATTAAAAAAAACAGGCCTCTGAAAGTTATGGTTATGGCTCTCTGCCCATTCATTTAGACAATGGTCTCTGGGACATAAAAACAGGATGTTACAAACTGCTTAAAGAGTTTGGTGATCATTTTTTGTGACTTTTTCTTTTTTTTTAATCTACTATCCCTATTATTAATATTTTTTTAACTTTGTTTTTATGGTTTTACCCTCTGTTTTCTTTTATTCCACTTGTTCTTCTTCCTTAATTTGATATGGCATTTTTTTAGTGCTTTTACCATTTTATTTGGTGTTCTTATATTGATTTATTTTGCAAATCTCTTAACAGTTTTAACTCCATTTCTCCACTTTTGCTTCTCTGGTCTTTTTTCTTTCTGTTCGGCTGGACTAGTCTTCTGTTGTTTAATGGTCTTCCTGAATATACTCCTTTTCTGCCCTGTCTGCAAAGCACTTTGTGAACTGTTTTTAAAAGGGTGCTATATAAATGAAGTTGTTTTTATTGTTATTTTGCACCAAAATACGGTTAAAAAAATGGATTTTCCCGGCAGATCATACTTCTACTACACATGCCCACAGTTTCACATCACTTTAATTTGTGCAACTACATGATTCACTGGGGAGTAGCAGGACATGTGTCATCTTACTCCCATAAATTTCTAGTGAAGACACTTTAAGTCGTTGGTTTCCGTTTAAAAAGTATAATAATGCTATTGTCTCTTCTAATTCTTGACATGCATCGTGCATGCTCAAAATCCCCAAAGAAAGAAATAATGTTTTTTTCTTTAGGTGCCCCCACACAGGAGAGGATAACAACCAATATATTTATTATGGAGGCTTTGACAGTTTGGAGTAGATAAACATACACTGGTTCTTTGTTAGCGTTCATTTGTCAAGTCAAGTCACCGTCATTTCAAACAACAAACATTGACTCAAACTGCTTTCCCACATAACAAGCGCCATGTGGAAAGTGCTGTTAATTTCTGCGTCATTCCTCGGCATTTTTTCCACTGCCTGCAGTTAATGAGAACAAACTCAGTAACATTGTTGGCACGTCTCGTGAGATCGGGGGTCGACAGCAACACAGTATGATGCTGCTTTGTGAGTTTTGAGCGGTAAGGGAAGCGCGGCCAGCCCTCTGTGATTTATCACACCGTCTCTGTGGTGAATAGTTGCTGTCTCCTGGTGATAAGAGGTGTGTGTCACTTGCATTTTGTTGTCTTGATAGTTGGTGATATTGCTGCTGAGCTCTTTGTCAGTAATTTTCATGTCTTTTCTGTTGTGGCTGAATTTATCTGACAGACACAAAGAGCATTCCCGAAAGGATAACAATAAACTAAATAACAGAAAGTCTGAAAAAGAAAGTTGTTGAAAAGTACAGATGAGCCTCACTTCATTTTGGAACCGAACAGATTGTGTTTGGTGTCGCCTTGTTTGATGCTTCTGATGCGTCACCTTCAGCTCGAAGCTGTTTTCATGACAGGCAGCTCATCACGACGAGTGACAGGTACTGGGATGGGAGTTTGATCATCTGAAGCTGGGATTAAAAACACATGCATGTCTCAAGGTGACAAGCTGCATATGGTTGCTCTCACTTTGAATTTTAACCTGCTTGTCGTGCCACATCTGCAGCCTTCGAAGAGAATCCAAGCGCGTCATAATGCAGAATATTTTCAATAAACAAGAGATTCAAAGGTCAGTGAGACAAACAAGCTTATGCAACACCTCTATAGTTGTTGAGCAATGTTAAAGTCTGACGTAGTCCGGCCTGTGATTCCTTGGAACAACTAATTTTATTGCTGCCTGGGTTAGGCTGTGTTCTGAAACATCACCGTTTGAAAAAAAAAAAGGCAGCTTCCACATTTACCTTTATGTGACGATTGCGTCTATATTTAAACTGACAAAACTTTTGCAATGCAACATCCACTGTTTCTCTTGCAATCTCTGGCAACGACAATAAAATGACTCACGCTGTAATAACTTTTCCAGAGTTGTAAAAATCTATTCCTCCGTATCAGTGCAGTGTTTGGGCATTTGTTACTCAAAATGGACTTCCTGGATCTTATTTCATCATCTCAGCTGTACTTGTAGCAGCACGCCTCCAGTACACTACAACAACCCAGTGGTTTGAAGTTATTTCTGTTCTCCGCTGGATGTTAATTACCATTGCTTTCTGGTTTAATTCCCCTGTGCGCGCTGAAATAGTCTAAACGAAATAGCCACTTGTAAGATGCAGAAACACCAGCTACTTGTAAACAAATACAGGTTCTTGTATGGGATGTTTTCCTTTTCTCAGATGCAAGCAGACAGGTAATGGAGTCAGTTATATAGCAGCAATATGCAGTACGTAGTGTTATACACAAAAGTCATGTAAATAGTTACAGCCTAACATTGTACCCCCCTATAAAAGCTGCCTTTACCACTCTTCTTTTTACTGTTGTTTTCCATGGTAGGCATGAGCAGCATTGTGGTCACAGAAATTTCCATGTTTAACCTTTCAGATAAGTTCATGTTAGCTCAAACCTATTGTGTAGCAAGCTAACACACCCCTGTTTCATGTTATTTGCATAGAGGCACAAGTTTGTGGCTGTGACTAGGATTCTGTTTAGCTCTTTGGCAGAATAAACCGAGATATCCTGGTCCATATCTTTCCTTCATCACACAGTGCACACAACTCCCAACACAACCAGTTACATATACACAAAGACAAACAACCTTCCCAACCCCACAAACTCGACTTACAGAGTCTTCTGGAGGTCTTTGTATCTTGATCCACTCCACTGATGGCCCCTTCACCTGCAGAAATCTGTGGAAGAGATTCTTGAATCCCTCGAAATCTTTCTTGGACACCTGAAAAACACCAAGATTACATCTTAAAACATTAAAACTGAGGTTTGCCAAGTCACTAATACAGTTCTGCCCAACCAAAGTCATAATTCACACAAAGCTAAAAAACCTGATTAATTGCTTCTCAGATCGCATCAGTTATCTCCAAGGTTTCTTCACTCAAGGGCATAAAATACCAGAAAAGTTTGCAAAGTGGTTCCACTGAAGCCCTCATGCTTCCCTTTACTGTACTTTTTTACGCCTTTCCTCTGGATTTAATAGAGCCAGTGGCTAGAAAGTGAAGTAGTCATAAAGGGAAGTCTTAAAGCTTCAGCCTTTATAGAGACAAAAATTCCATTTTAACATTTTAGCATAGTGTATTTCAAGCAATCTGAGAGGAAAATAGACTTCTGGGCCTCCTCTTGGCTCTGTTTTTTAGGATGTAGAAGATCCAGACTGTTGTGGGAGGCCTCAGCTGATCACAGGTCTTTCAGCAAAAATTAGGTGAAAGAGCATAAAGAGCAACAAAGTTGGCAATGCAAGGTGGAGAACTTTCACAGCCGCTACAGTGAAATGTGTGCTCACTGAGACAAAAATTGCACAGTAACATGCAGCAGTATGCAGCAGAACACTTTCTATTATATGTCATCCCATAATAATTATTGTCCCACGTGAACCTTATTTTCAAGGACTGGTTTTATGTGATTTCGTCAGTAATGTCACCTAATATATACTGGAGGTATATACAAAATTGCAGCGAAGTAAAATTGTTGGATGACACTATATTTATCTACATTTGAAGAGGACGCATTTACTCCCATTTTAAACAAGATTAGAAAGCATGTGTAAACACAGATAAAACAACATCTGGATGTCATGGATCAACATGATGTATCGGGATACTTTTATAAACCACCTTGTGATTTATTTAAAACATCTTGATTTGACTTGCAGATATGCTTTCTGCGTACACAAAATAAGAAGATGAAAAAGAAGGCAAAAGGTAATTATAGCAAAAATCAAAAACAAAAAAATGTAAATGAGTCGTGTGAGAAAACTCTCACTCCTGGAGGGTAAGTGAAATAAATAGCTCTGTAAGTGTCCTGTCACTGGTCTGCACGTTCACATTTGTATTTATTTACACTGGCGACCAACCCAGTCAGCCAGGAACAAAGACTATGAGTGTGTTTTAGAGCCGTGTATGTGATGTGGCTTTTTTTTTGCATGCATGACTGTTACTTGAAATACAAAAGCCTTTTCTGTGAACACACTTGAAAGCGCCTGTGACGTATCGATCACGCCTCAGTGTGACCAACTCTTCTGACTTCTTTATTCTGCGTCTCGTTCCATCTTTTGTCACTGCTGGCAATTCAACAGCGCCTGGTTAATGTCTGACAGAAGCTGCTGCCAAACCCTGTGTGTTAGTTAGTGCGTGTCCAGGCCCAGCATTTCTAGCTTTGTCTCAAGGTCTGCGCTTGTTGATCACCAAATGAAACTCAGACACTAAGAATGAGTCATTTGAGTGTCATTGCTGCTGTTTTGGAGACAGTTGATTGTAGATTTTTATTAATTTGTTGCTGTGGGCTGTAGACACGTCCACTCCCAACTCATGAGTTCATTTTGGGAAATAATGTTGTATCTACAGAGCCTCAGTTGGGCTGGATTGCTTTGGTGACGCAACATATTATGATTACAAACTTATAAAATGACCGAGTGTTTGCGTAAAAACCTCGCCTGCTGCAATTTGGTGACATATTTTATGTACGTCTGCGAGATGTAGGTGGAACCCTCTTTGGCTCGGCGCTACAATATGTGTCACTTTTGTGTTTTCCCAGCATTAGTGTGACCCCACCACCCTTTAAATCGCAACCAGATGGTCAGAGAGACAGGGAGAGAGGGAGGGAGGCAGACAGAGAGTGAGTTTACCTCTCTCTCGGCCCCTGTGGTGGTGTCCAGCAGTTTCTCCAGCTCAGTGTGCATGGAGCTCTCCAGCTGCTGCCGCATCATTTCCTGGAACTGAGCCATCCCTCCTGTGGCCACTCCTTTACTCAGACCTGGAGAGGCAAGATAGAGGGGTTTAGAATCCTGGAACATACCTGAATTCTACCATAATCTCCTCAGAGTGCATCTTACCTCCACTTTTATTCATTTTAAGGGCCCAAACCACCTATTTTAGCCTCGTCTGCCACAGAACGAAACTAAAAAAGTGCTTTTTGCGTGCTGTATGACTAAATTAGAACCGATTTCCATCTATATCTTTACAATTAACCCAGATTTTACATCCCTAAAAGGTGCAAAAAAATGTAATCCTGCTATTATATTAAGTCTAATCAATTAATAGTGTTGTCAAATATAATATTTTGATTAACTGATCATTTTTCTAACAAAATTGTGCAACATGTGATGGTTCAAGTCTCTTAAATGTGAAAACTTTTCACTTCTGTTAGTCTTCCCTTATTGCAAATGTGTTATTTTTTGCTTTGTTGTCATTCCATCTCTAATCAAATTTTTACTACAGTTTCTGCTCGACCATTTCTAGTTTGCCGTAAATTTTTATAGCATAAAAATATGGATATTTATAAAGATATCTGTGAAATTTAAGAGTATTTTTTATATGAAATACCTCTGAGCAGGTATGACAGGGTGTACTACAAAATATATCCCCCTATACCTCTATTTCTGTGGTACAACTTGTCATCCCTGCTCAATGACTTTCACTTTTGTGACCAAGTATTTCATAATAAAAGTATTCTATAGGTTTTGTTGTATATTACTGTGAAGTGCCACAAAATGCAGTTCAGAAAATATCACTAGTTGACTTCTGCATTATCAATTTATTTTGTTAACATGAGCTCGAAGATGGGACTTTTCATGACGGCTTTAATTTTTTTTGTCATATTTCATACCACCCATAATCTGATGCTATTCGATCTACTTGTCCAATACCGTATGATGTGAAACAGCAGTAAAAATACCAGACTTTTATCTTTAATAGTTCCTGAAATACCGTCAATTAAACGTAGCCTAAAATTTCAGTGTGTAAAAATGTGCTGAAAGTGAGTCGCAATTTAAAATCTGGGTACACATTTGATATTTTGAGCTTAAATTTCACAGATGCCATTTTAAATATTCATAGTTTATGATAAAAATAACCCTTTTGGGACTGTTTGTCAGACAAAACAAACCCAGTGGATAATGCCACCTTGTTCTCCACAATATTGTGATCTTTTTTTTTTCCATTGCTTCCTCATAGTTTACACCAAAGGAAGAAGGAAATAAGCAACAGATTTATTCTCAGTAGCCGTGGCCTCAAGGGAAACATCTGAGTGATATATCATCAGAGCTAAATTAAGATGTAAAAAGCGGCGGTCTTGTCCCATTATTCCATAATGTATATAGTGCAGTGTTTGTGTTAGTATCCACTGAATGACACAAAGCAATGACATCTGAGAGGCTGGTTGTCATTCTTCTGATCAGTGATGACATAATGCGGTTAAGGTGTGAAATATAGGCATCACTTTTGTGCCTGTTACCAGCAGTAACAACACCCTCGTGATAACTATAGCTTCTGTGGAACAATCAGGTCCATATATAAGCATAAGAAACAGAAGGGAGGAGGAAAAATAAAACTGCAAACAGCCTTCTGTGACGCTGGTGATGGATGTGTCTCCCAGAGGCACTGGAGTGTCTTAAGAGGAGTTATAGTATAGCTTGCATATGTAAAAATGACAGCTCATTATGATATATAGGGCAGACAAGATCACTGCAGTGCAAAAGGGAAAAGAATGATATATTTAGGTAGTTAAAAAACAGATATATTGCATAGTTTGCAGACACGTATATTTTTCAACTCGGTAACAGGTTCTGCTCTGTGTATATAGTGGTTGCAGTTCTGTAATAACTTACTCAAGGCTTCACTTTCTTCAGACATTCTTAGGGCGGTGGCGTTGATGGAGGATGCATTCTAGGACTACCATCCTGGTTTAAGTTGAGTATTTATGCTATCAGATGTAACTATTGGCCTCAGAAGCCAGTATTATTCAGGCTATGTAAAGATAAAAGCAAGTACAGGCAAACCACTTGATAGTTCTGCAGTTACACACCAGAACCTCTTTGATGAAATGACTAAGGTAGGGCGGTTACACTTGTAAACACAGCAATTCAGATCCTAATTATTTTTCTGGTCAACCAAAAAGGAGTAGTTTTGATCAAACATGTTTACCGTTCACAAAGTAAAACATGATACATTTGTCTCGACGTCCTCCTGAAGGTTCAAAAGCACACGAGAGGGTTTAGAAAGCGAAATGTGACCAATTAAAGCTGTGAAGCGCGTTTGCCTTTCCTTGCTGTGTGAGATCCGTGTTTGATGGGGCCTGCATTGTTTACTTGTCGGCATATTATCAAAAAATACAAAGTCAAAGTTAAAAACCAAAGCGAAAAAATACGTGCCATCAGAGCCAAGAGGATTACGAGTTGCTTCCCTTCAACAGAACCATATAAAAATGCTCCCATAACAGATACATGTCCCATACCATTTATAACAGAGCAGACTGACATCTCCATTTAATGACAATGACTCAAAAGGAAAAGCATTTCAGAAAACAGGTGAAAGATGCCAGTGATAGAACATATGAGTCACACCTTAAAGATTCCTAAGATTAGTGCCTTTCAGCTTTTGTCTAACTGGTTATCCAAAGACTCAGTGAGTGAACCAGCAGCCTTACAAATAAACCACAGCTACTGGCACAGAGCCAAAAAAGAAACTAACTTCTCGATTAAAATGAGTCAGGTTAAATCACATGTCGCTGTGGACTGGCAACAGCAGCAGGAAGTATTTGCAGTACTCCAGCGTTTCAAAGATTTCACAATCCCTGTTCAGACTTTCGGTTAGCGTCTACAGACTATTTTAAAACCCTACTTGAACTTTTTGTCAGCAGGCAGCTAGAAACAAGGTACTGGCTATGTGCTGTGACTCTGACAAGGCTTGGGCCATTATGTATACTTATGAATCAGCAGATGAGTTAATGACAGCAGTTTAGAAGCTATATTCCACTGTAAAAGGACTTAACATTAAGCAATAGCACTGGGGTTCATGTGTCTGTAAAGAAGCAACTTCTGGATAAACATTGTATTAAAATAATTCATTCTTTAGTCTATAACATGTCAAAATAATGATCAAAGGGCATCATATTTACATAGGTTTTTTTGCGGTATATTGGACCAGTCACAGATATGTCAGTGTCAGATACTTGTTATCAAATATGTGCTATTATGAAAACTTTCTTTTTTAAAAAACATGACATAATAGAGAAAAACAAGAGTAATTTACAGCACTTTCTGCACTGTCTGTAGCACATGTAGCACAGCATGTATCACAGCCAAGCAAACAGTGGTGCGGAGTCAAGCGGTGCCTTCACAGTAAGCTGCTAAATAGTTTGTGAAATACATTACTAGAAAGTTAGTCAGTCTTGGCCAACCCATTCAATAAAACACAACAGTCTGGCTGCACCTCATTATTATTCTACTTTGTATTTATTTTAACAAATCACAGTTGTCATTGGCGGAGCTAAGCAAAGGATACAGCTTTTGTGTTGCGTCAAAACAGTGACACGTGGAATTGTTTTGGTGGGATGTGCACTCAGGGAAACAAATGCTGTAAATAAAATTGATAATCTGCGGAAAAACTTGCAGGGCTGCTGTGCTGCACAGTCCAAACCCTCTGCAAAATTAGAAATTTTCATTGTGGTACTTTGCTGCTCGGAGGTTGTTGCTTCCTGAAGCAAAGAAAACAGTAACATCGACTGAAGTGAGCGGTGGCTTAAACCTGCATCTTACATCCAGTAAGTGATACAACTAGAAAGTTAGTAAACATGTTTCCAAGAATCCATAGCCGTTGTATGTTTGAATTTTCACCTTCACTTAAATTGTTGACAAGTTATCAAAGCATCAGTCACTCAGTTAAGTCAGACAATTACCAACCATCATTTGGAGGCGGTATTCAGTTTAAACAACCTAAAAGCAACAGAGATAGTTTCATAATTTAGGAAATCATCAGCAGCTATTGCCAAAAATTAGCTGCCGTCCTACAGCTTTCACGTACTACTACATGGTACAAGTATTCATCCACTACTTGACAGCCAAAAATGTTCCACCACATAAAAGCCTGCTCAAACACTGTAGGCCAACCCTTTGAACAAGTCAATGAATCCGCCTACCATAGTAGCATAATAAAGCCATTAATATTCTCTTTTATCCCATTCTTGTTCTGAACATTGGATACACTGTCTTCCTGTTAAACTGGTTCAAGTGCTTCAGTCTGATTTAACAGACTGAAGCTCTCATTTATGCACCAGTCAAATATATCTCGAAGGGACTTTAACGTAACCTCACAATCACAGAAGGCAGCATCAGGTCCCTTCAAGGCATATTTGACTGAAGTACCCGCTTCTGCAGCAGTCAAATATACCTTAAAGGGACTTGATACCGTCTCCTGTGATTGTAACGTTCTGCTAAATGTATGCATTTTTGTTTCTTATCTCGACTTTTGTCTTCTCTGTGATGCTGCTAATGGGGCTGCTGTGGAGCAAGACAAATTTTGTCTGACAGTAAAGTATCATCATCATTGGCGCATTACCCGGCACATTTGCCCTGAAAGGCTGAGTGCTGTGTTGGCCGTAATAACTTGGAAGTTACCGGCAGGCTGGCTGGCCGACTGCTCATTAGACAGCATGTAACAACATTGTTCACAGACAAACAGTAGCAGTGTAGCCGATCAATTATGATGCAGGAGGGTTGAAATAACACCAGTGATTCAACTGGGAACCTTCAACTGACTGACAAGTGGAAAGGCCTGATTGACTGATTCTGTGGAGATTCATCCAGGTCATGGTAATCCTAGGAGGTGCAGTGAAAAGCAGCTACACTTCTCTTTTAGGTGATTACAAAAGATAATGTACAGAAACATGTCAGACAACAGAGTGCTGACCCTTCACGTATTCGCTTGGGGTTGATCACTTTGTATTTGGGGCAAGCTATAAAATTACATAGTGTTCTGACATGAGTGAAAGACAGGTCTGGATTGAACAGCAGAAAACAAATGGCCAGAAGGTAAGAGAAAACCCTTCAGGTAGTATAGTTGGTATAGTTCTAGTAACTGAAGAACATGTTAAACACAGGTGTGGTCCGTTAAACCCACCTGCAACAAGGCATCACTTCCATTCAGCATAACATGACATAGTTAAGATGTCAAGTTCAGCAATTAATATGATTAAATAATAAGATAACCGCTTCAAAGTCAACTACTCCAGAGAGCTTTCAGTGTAAAGTGTAACTGAACCTACGTCTCGCAAATGAATAAGAAAAGTTCCTAAAAGGCAACTGGTCATTCATAGGTGAAGCTTAGGGGATAAAATATTGTGTCTATGAGCAAAACAAGGACACATGAAACATGTAAAACTGCAAAAGCAAACTTCTCTCTGAGGCATAATGCACAGAAACATGTCAGATATCAGATCCTCCACACGAAGGCACCAGTGTTTGACATTTTGATAGAAATAAACCTGAGCAGGATAGTAGCATGTGACTGATCATTCGGTATACGGTGCAAACTTTCACTTAAATATAGGTCTTCTTGGGAGGCAGAAACATTTCACAAATGCCCAGAAGCTACAGCAAACACTTCAGGTAGTGTGGTTGGTGTGATTTTAGTAAATTAAGAACACATTAGAACACAGGTATGGTCCTTTAAAACCACCTGGGATTACAACTAAACATCAGAAAGCACCATATTTAAGCTGCCATTTAAGTTCAGCAATAAATACGGTAGAATCATAAGTGTTTCAAAGTCAAATATTCCACAGAGCTTTCACCATGAAGTGTCATGTAATGTACATTTCACAAATAAATATGAAAAGTTCCTAAAAGCCAACTGGTCTTTCATTCAGAGGTGCATTAGCCTTCAAGTCAGTTTATAGGTAAAGCTTAGAGGATCAAACATTGTGTCTGTCTGGTGTATTCATAAAAAATGAGCCAAACAAGACCACATACAACATATAAAAAGCAACTGTACTTCTCTTTAAGGTACTCTTTCACAGTTTACAGGGGATAATGTAGAGAAGCATGTCAGATACCAGATCCTCCACAAGAAGGCACCAGTGTTTGACATTTTGATATGTGGTGCGAACTTTCACTTAAATACAGGCCTTTCTCGGAAGGCAGGAACATTTAAAAAATGCCCATAAGCTATGAAAAACACTGCAGGTCCTGTGGCCGGCTCTGAGAAATGCTAAAACACAGGTATGGTCCTTTAAAGCTACCTGGGGTTACAACTAGAAGTGTGTAATTCCCCACATCCACTTACCTTCTACATAAAGTGCCATATTTAAGCTGCCAAGTTCAGCAATTAAAACAGTTAAATTAGAAGATAAATCCAAATGGAAACGCTTCAAGTCGGTTATTCCAGAGAGCTTCCACTGTCATTGAACGTACATCCCGCAAATGAATAAGAAAAGTTTCCTTGAGGTGTCCTGAAAGCCAACTGGTCATTCATTGGGAGGTGCAGGAGCCTTTCAAAGTCCATTCAGAGGATAAGACATCCTGTCTACCTCATGTACTCATAAAAAAACCCCAGCAAAACAAGGACACATTCATTCGATCACACTTATCTCCGTGGACAGCAGCCAAACGTCGTCCCTGAACATGGAGCTGCAGCGGATCGACTGACTGAGATGTTTTATAGCTCGCTCTGAGCGCCTCTCGCTTTTCCAGCCCCAATACTGTAAACCACGTCACAAATCCCGGCTGTGACTCCCAACCTCTGGTCACATTTTTCTGCTGCCTCGCCCCCCTTCCCTGCCTTCATCTCTATTACCTTTATTGCCCCAGAGTCTGGAATTTTCGCCCTCTTTTCTCATGCACGTCAATTATTAACCGCTCAGATGCGCAACACTCCATCCGACAGGAGCCGCCTGCCTGCCGGGGAACTTCACACGCTACGGGCTGCGGAAATGAATGGATGATGGATGCCCAGACAGGGACGCTATGTCCTCCAGAGACCACATACACGGGGGCAACTCAAATCCACGGCGGTTCCGTGAACACCACACTAAAGGAAACGGCGAAATGTCGCTAAATGTCAAAAAGAAGCACCACCAGGCTGCGACACGGCTAACCTGGAGATCCGACCCCAACACCAGCCGCCCGGGGAGAAAGTAGCGCAGAGGGTGGGTGATTTAAAGAGATTCAGTGATCAACAGCTCTGAGGTAAAAAGCCATTTTCTTACTGTGTGACTGTAGGATGCTGGCAGGCGGAAGAAAAGTCGATGGGGTCGGCCTGGTCCTGCAGGTCTGAAGGACCACAGCGATCCCGCAGAGCAGCTGCACTCAGATATGGTTTATTTATACCCGGTTGTCACCTTAAAACATCGGACTGCTGCTTTCTTTGGACTTCGCTTAATAAAAGAAAATCACAAAAAGGGTAAAAAAGTGAAAAAAAACTTAAAAAGAAGATCAGTTAGTTTGAAGATATTTTACACAACAGTTCCACTCCAGGAAGGAGCGAATGGGAGCCATGCAGGAGGATGACAGCCAATGAAAATGCCGCTTTTTTGTGACGTCGATTTAACAGCCAATAGAATTCTGCGACGTGCAATTAGGTTTCTGACAATTCCGGGTTGAAGAAAGCTCCACATTTTGGAAATAAAACACTCCAAAAAAGCAATATATTCTCACATTCACATTGACTTTTGTACTATATTTAAAATAAATATTTTAACTTTTACTTTAAATATATCCACATATCACAGTGATTAAACAGGCAGGTCAATTTCCATAGAGTCCGTGGGATACCCCATATTTACCCCATTAATGTTGGACCAGTGAACCTTTTTGGTAGATTTGCCCCATTTACTGATTACCAACAAAGACACATTGTGAATTTAATTACTTGCAGATGTTACATAATCACGCTGGTGCACCTGGGAAGGAAAAATGAGGAAATACTGCCCCGGCCTGGTGAAAAAGTGTCATTTCACTGGACCTAACCTCCTACTGTGCATCCGTCTGTCCATCCATTCATTTATTCATTCATTCACCCATTCTCTAATGTCTGCTTTATTCTATGGAGGGTAGTGAAGGGGCTGGGGCCTCTTCCAGATAACATAATTTAACTAAAGTCAAATTTATTTATAAAGAACATTCAAAAACAGCACAGGTTTAACCAAAGTGCTGTACACAATAATAAACACAATGAGTAAAATACAAATCTAAAAACCATTAATAAGTCAGCAATACAAATAAAATATAGAAAACAATTTTAAAAAATACGTCAGGTTATCAAGCTCTACTTAATTCAATAAAATAGGGCCTTAGGTAAAAGTCTCAATTTTACATAAACTGGTTTTGACCATTCAGCTAATCTGTCTGTCAAATTTCAGAAAACCGTCAAAGATCATAAAAAAGTTTTTTTTTTTAACAAAAGAGTGATTATATAATCAGCACGAAAGGCAGTGTACACCCTGGACAGTTTGCCAGTTTATCTCAAGGTTAGCACAGAGAGACAGACCTTGCTATACAGTGTTTTCAAATATCTGTGAAGAGTCTCAGCCATCCAGGTCACGGCAATCCTTAGAGCTTCAGTAAAAAAGCAGCTAGACTTCTCCTTTTGGTTTGTGAAGATATATCACCCCTCATCCAAGAGGTTCCCAAAGTTCTATTCTCTGATGTTCCCCTGGAGTTGTTTGTTCTTGACTGTAATGTTTGGAATTTCCATGTTTGCCTTGCCCCTTTTCTGTGCCTTTCTTTTAACAAACCTAGAAACTTTTATGACTGTACTGGGTAAACATGCTGTCTTTTTCCTGTAGCGTCCCTTCACTCCTGTCCTTCAGTGCATGAGTAGTAAAACTGACTTGTTTTATTCTCATTTAGTAGCTGTTTATGTGCTTTCAGTAGAATCTTTACTACTGGGGATGGGTTAGCGTTGTCTGTATCTCAGGTTAAAACAGTGCTGGTTCCTGTAGTATGAGAGTTTCCTTGACATCTTATTCTCCTGCAGCATGCGAAGGGTGTTCATCCCAAATACAAAGCAATACGTCTAAGATTCTCAGTCATGCAGGCCATGGTAATCCTATGTGCTTAAGTAGAAGGCAAATGGACTTCTTGTTTTTGGTTCTTGAAGACGTTTCACCTCAGGGAGTCCAGTTGCTGATTAGTGACGCACTTAGAATTACTCATTTATTGTGTGCAAATTCCTTTCATCTATTCTAGACACTGCAGGTGACATTAAATCTGTCAGATGTTATCAAATTTATAATCACATTTCCAGAAGTAATCCTTGCTAGATGTAAGTGTCCCAAGTACTAACTAAAATACTTGATGTAATTTTCTGCACCTGAAGATAGTGTGGAATATGATTTCTTTGTACTGGAAGACATCCAAACATTAAGATACATATAGGTTTATGTCTTCCCTAATCCATCCCTGCTCATCTGATGCAGGTTTGTGAGGTACTGGACTCTTTTTCCTGCAGCCTCAGAGAGAAACAGAACCATAGGTACCTCGTCAGTCTTATATAGAGTAATTATTGTGTTGTAAACTACTATGAAGTATATTCTATTTTTCTATCACAAAGCTAATATAGAAGAACATTCAGACCTAAATTCTCTTAAAAGTAGGGCTCGATTATTAGTCATCAAGGAGACTGATAAGTGATATTTGGAACAGATGTTGATGTTAAAATTTAGAACAACACAAACTCTGACACAAAGCTTGGTTGGAATGCCTTTGTGTGTTCTATCGGCAAATTGGTTTAAATAAAAATAATAATAATAATAATTTGAAAAAATGATAATTAGAAATATGGCAGCTCAAGATCCAGCAAATTCTGTCTGTTTGTTTCCCATGTTTGGAGATTTAAAACCATCAACAAACACAACTGCATAGTTTATTTTTATTGTTTCAGCTTTTCCAGTGTTTGAAGACTTAGTGCATCACTGACTCTATTACAACCATCCATTCAATTACCCCCAGAGAAAAAAATGAGAAAGTAGCTGCTAACAAATCTGGTGGACTTTCAGTAAACACTGCACACTAATGGTGGAGTTATACTTGTGCGTCATGATATACAGTGACTGAAAAACAAGAGACTAATCCTGTCCAATCATTTGTAACCAATGTAAACCTTGACACAACTTTTTGTTTTTCTGGATCACAAACTATGTTGGTTTTGATCCACACCATTTCAACGCACAAGTATAAATCCAACCTTACACCCATAAACACTGACTCAGTCTCTCTTACACACATACCCACAGTAATTTGGGGTAATGCAGGGGTTGGTGGAGTGCTTTATCACAGGCGTGCGTCTGGAGTTTTGTCGCTGTCTAAGTGTTGGGGTGCTGGAGGCCCTGCAGGGTCTAGTCATACTGCCAAGAAAGCCACAGCTGTGTCTCTCTCCTCCATCAGTTCTGTTGCTGTGGCGTCCATCTTCGTTCGGGAAAATTCGTTGATGCTCAGACCATCCACAATCTTCCAGGTCTTGTTCTGAGGAAAGAGTGCACCTCTGTCAGATTTGTGTTTTGTGACATGTAGTTACAAAAAAAAAAAAAAATCGCTTTAGGAGTATAACGTAAAGTTGTAGAGTATTCTAAAGTACCCACAGATTGAAGTGCATACTTTTGTTCATTGTTTCACACTTTGAGGACAAACAGTGCATTTTTTTGTTGCTGTCACCTCATTTGAAAACATACTGTAGGGTGCTACAAAAGAGAACACAAGGTTAGATTAGTCTTACCTGGATCTGGACAGGGAATGAGTAGATGAGGTCTTCTGGGACTCCATAGGAGTTGCCAGAGGAATAAACACCCATAGAGATGAACTCACCCTACAAAGAGGGGAAAAATAGATGACAAACTGGTTAAAACTGTGTTTCAAATATAATGCAGCTTATTCCAGATATTCTATCTCATCATCACCAACTTTAAAATAAGCGTTGTAATACAATACTAAACATGTGTTCAGTAACCTGTGAAAAATCTAACCAACAAGACTTGCCTTCACTTTCTTTTGCCACAAAGAAGATCAACAAGTACAAACATGTATAAAAATACTTTTATCTCATTTGTTAGCTACAAACTCTAGGGGAAGAAAAGGTCGTTGCAGATTCATGACTGAAACTCTTGCGCAAACACAAACACAGAAATAAACCTGTTCACTCTTTTTGGCAGATTTTTTGAACCCGGATCTGGAAATGTGTACAATAGCCAGATTTTAAACTTCCACAGTTAGCCAAAAGAACTGACTACACAGCTTTAATCAGGTTTGTATCTGAATAAATCTGTCTGTTCCACCGTAATACACCTCACCGTTGAGGTTACACAACAATAAAATATGAAAAATACACAACGCTATAGGCTTTTCACAACTGCAATTTCAATTTCTAGGTGTTTTGATTGTTAGAAGCTGTAGATTTGAGTTTCATTCCATACATGGGTAGTCGGTTGTATTATGTATTCTGCATATGAACGCTACTGCCGAGCATGTGCATTATTGCCCTCATAGTGTTGCTGGTGTGCACAAACAAATTTTAGGCTGAATGCAGTCATCCACAGACGGGTCTGCACAGATTTGGGGAGGTGATGAACTTGTGGATGGGAAAACACAGTTTGGTCATGCAGGAAGGTGGAACTGCTGTTCTCTGCACTGAAAGGAACCGGTTAAGGTGGTTTAGGCCTCCCATTTTAGGCGTTTTGGGCATGTCCTACCGGGAGGAGAACCTATGACAAAACCCAGGATATGCTAGAGAGATTATGTTTCTCAGTTAGTGTGGGAAAATCTTGGTAGTGAGAAAAAGGAGGTCTGGGCAGCTCTGCTTAAGATGCTGACAGCAAAAACTGATAATGCATTCACTCTGTCACTCTCTCTGTCTTACTGTACTTTTCATTTTCACTTTACCAGATCACAAAAAGTGTCACTTCAGGGCTTGTGGGCTGTGCTCTTCAGCAGCACAACAGCTACTTCTTGTCAGAACAAGTCAACAGGGAAACATTCCGATATTACAGGTCTAACATTAATAAATGAGGCGTTTACCTCGGGGGTGCCTGTCCAGATGTCTCTCATGTGGTCGCAGATGGCCTTGGCTGCAGACATGGCGCTAGACAGCTTCCTGGCCTTGATGACTGCAGCGCCTCTCTGTTGCACCGTCTGCAAGATAAGAGCATGGAGCATTAAATGGAAACACAGTAGCAGTCAATACAAGCAGAAGTAGTGAGATTAAACGGCCAGTTCAGCCCTCACACAGTATAACCCCTGTGAAAGCTAGATTTGACTTTATTTTTTAAGATTTTGATTTCAAGGGTGGGATGTCTGCAGCTGCTATCTCCCAAAGCACCAAAATGAGTCAGTGTTCCTAAACACTGTGACCAGGCCAACATACCTCTTACATGTGACTTCTTAGAAACTTAAATTAATCTTTCCATGAAATGTCAACATATTTTTATTACATACACATGATTTTTCAAAACTTTTGCCAACCTGGTAAGTTTAATTTGCCTTGATCTACTTAGTAATCATCAGCTTACAGCAATAAAGTCGCCTTTGAGCCAGGCGTCATCCTTGACTGCATCAAAGCAGGCGAGCTCGCTGCCGGACATGTTGACCAAGCAGTGGTGCACATCTGGGTACTGGGTGGACGAGTGGTTGCCCCAGATGATCACGTTCTTCACATGAGTGGCAGGAACGCCACAGCGCATCGCCACCTGCAGAACAGACAGCACGTTTTGGTTCATTAATTAGTAAATAAAAGAAATGGAGGACTGACAATGTGGCTCTAAACGTGGCAGCACATTACTTAAAGGAACATACCTGAGAGCGAGCCCTGTTGTGGTCCAGACGGGTCAGACAGGAGAAGTTCTCTTTAGGGATTGAGGGAGCAGACTTAGCTGCAATCAGACAGTTGGTGTTGGCGGGGTTTCCAACAACCAGCACCTAGAAACAAACATTAAAATATAACCTGAACATAAACTCAGTAATGCAGCACATTGAAAACAGCTCAGCAACTGTCCTTGCCCAGTTTAAAATAACATGCTGCTGTAGGTTTTATATTTGAGTCTCTGAAAAGCGAGGCCACTCTCTAAAAAAGCAAACTTGTAATCTGCATACTACAAAAAGACTAAAATATGGTTCAGCAGTAGGAAAATAACTTGTACTTTAAATAGGTTGCCATCTTTGTAAACATGAGAACTAAAAAAAACAACAACAGCAAAGTACAGCAACACCATATGTTTAACTCCGGAACTATGCAACATGAGCAACCTTGCCAGAAGCAGAAATTTCACTCAGCATCCTTTGATAAGTAGAAAATGAGGGAGTTATGGGAATTTGCATGTGATTACCTTGACGGTCTTCTTGGCATACTTCTCCAGAGCGGCTCCTTGGCTCTTGAAGATGGCCACGTTGGCTTTGAGCAGGTCCTTCCTCTCCATGCCCTCCTTCCTGGGCATGGAGCCCACCAGGATGGCGGCATCCAGGTCCTTGAAGGCCACCTCCTCCTTGTCAGTGGGGACAATCTCTGTGGAGAGAGGAAATCAGTTACCGTTATGTTTTATACTCTATGAAACTCTTTAGGGCAACTTTTTTGTGCTTAGGGTTTCAAAGATAGGGCTAAAAAGCAGTATTTTTGCCAACTTTACCTCCTAAACTAATTATCTTGTTCAGCTTTGTTGTTGAAAATGACGTAAACATGGTTGACAACCTTGCTTACAATATTCAAGTGGTAACTTTTCGACCGTTTGATTGGAATGAAGTAGGAAGTGTGTGTGCTAAATGATCCTTTAGTGCCATCTCTTGGCAGGCCAGGTATCCAGTGAAAACAGCAGCATGTTCTCAGTTCTTTGGTGATAAATGTTAAACGAACAAAACTTCCTCACAACAAAACAGTTACAACAAAAGTGCATGAGGTACACAATCAACCATCATCAAGACGAACTGTTTACATCCTTACAGTCGTCCATGCATAGAATTTTGAGAAATGTATGTTCGTTGTGTCCAACGTGCGACCGGCGTTGTGTTTGGCAGGGCCCATCTCAGTGCATGAAGCGTTGTCTTTGCACTACAGATGGTTAATACTGGGGCCTCTCACAGCCCCCGTCCAAACAAAGCAAAGGACGGCACCATTTCAAAGGAAAAATTCCAGGTCACAATGGAGGTGGCACATAATGGCGCCTCACGACTGATGTTATGACAGCAGTTACAACGATGACCCCAAGGCCATACACCAACGCCATATTTATCAAGTTTTCATTTGTCTAGTGTCTCAAAAAAGGAAACTAGTCCTTTCCAAACCAAGGAAAATGTATCTGCTTCCTCCAGCATTTAAAAGTAATGTAAAGTTGTCCGAAGGTCTTATTATCTCTCAGCATCTGGGGAATGATATTCAGGGATATGTATAAATAATAACACAGTAAAATTGAAGACTGACTAAGGTTCTTCAACAATATTCATTGGCTGAAAAATCTTAAGGCTACATCTACAGAACAAAAAAAGCCACATCTTTCAGTTTACACTTCATCGTAAGCACAATATACAGCTACTACATCTATTATCTACGATGAGTCAACTGTAATGCACATATCTATCAAACCCCATTCATATTCAGTTACCTCATTGCCACTAAATGTTGTTACCCTCAACTAGTAGAAAGTAAAATAATAAGTAATGGTGACAAATTGGAGATGTATTCACTCTGGAATCCAAACATGCAGAAAGTGCATGCATTTATGTAAATGTAAAGCACTTTAAATGAAAAAAATCTGTCTTCACCCCAACATTTCCTTGTAACACTTGTGCCTGAATGAAATGTAGAACCTCCAGAAAACTCAAAACTATACAGAAGACTTCTTATATGTGAAATGTACCACACAGTGAGATGTGGCCAGAGTAACTCATGATTTGATTCTTGATAGCAAGAATGTTTATTATTAAGGGGATGCAATTAGCACAATGACAGGATCAAAAGATAATAATATTATATACATATTTGGGGTTTTGAACAGGGAATCCCAACCATGGCAAATTATTATATGTAATTTAGCAAAAAAAAAAAGGAGGTTGAAATGTGTTTTTTTTTTCATCTTACTGTTATTATACTTGTAGATACATACAGCAGCATGTGAACATGTGCTAATATCATAATGGCAAAAGCTACAAACTAACAGCGAATGAAGGGACTGGCTAATAGAAAATAACTCTTTAAATTTTTCTGTGTCTAAAACAGCCAATTGTAAAGTTCAGTCCATTGTCTACATGTTCAAGTAAAACTGTGATATTTGATACCACTATATCAAGTATTTTGCTTGTTATTAGATGATTACCTCTTAGAAGTGGGAGGGCACAGTCCTGCAGCTCCATGACAACACCCTCCAGGACCGGCAGCATGGGGGTAATGTCCAAAAGGAGCAAGACGATTGGCTGGCAGAAGAAGGGAAGAGAAGGAAAGAATGTAAGGCAATGGAATGTGATGAATGAAATGTGCTAAACTGAATTCAAATGCACTTCTGTAATAATTTCCATGTCAGTGGGAGGCTTAGTTGTCTCTGGAACAGAGTGTGAAGGCCTAAGCCATGCGGCTCGCTGACTAGGGCATGTGCCAAATGGATCAAGTGGTTTTAAAGTTGGCCTAAGACTCTTGGAACAAGATCCATTTCATTGACTTCAAGGACAATCCCGGCTGGTCCAAGGCCACTTGGATGAGCAAACGCAATCTGATCAATTCCCACAGAGACAACATCTGTTCAGTGTCACCCCCACATACGACGTGGAACATTTGTGACATTCACAGCTGTTTAGTGGTGGCCGTCAGTATCCTACACCTGTCTTGTGACACTGTCTAATGAGATAAGGAAATTGAGTGTGTTATGAGAGCAAGACAAAGCCCTTCTTTACCTGATCTTTGCCAAAGACATCTCCCTTGGCAATGCTGAACAGCAGAGAATAGGCAATCTGCCCAGCAGCGCCGGTCACCAGAACTCTAATAGGCTCAGACTGCAAGACACAAGGCAAAGGCGACTGCTGTTAGTACTATTAGCATTGATTTTACTGTATGAAAGTGACAGTTTAATTGTCAAGGGGGCTGGGTGTCCATGCTTGTCTACAGGACTGACTAAATCAGGGGGGTCAGTTCAAAAATAGACCCTGTGGCTTCCACAAAGTACTCTGTGTTACATAACAAACCAGGATATACTTATCCTGGTTGTCAAGTCCATCGCCATCTTTGTCATTCACTCAGTAGCATTCATTCAACCCCTTAAATTAATAGAAGTAGCAAATTACATGAATACAGCATGCATTTTTAACTAAAATAAACTTCAGGCTCATGCCACAGGCCAGACTATCGTTAAAATCTACTTGCACAGCTATCTTTGACGAACTTTGCATAACTTTGCGAACTTCTTATTGGATCAGCTGTCCACAAAGTTCAAAATGCATTAATACGGGAAAAAACAAAAGGGATAAATAGACTTTTAGCGCTACTCACCATCTTCACACGACAGCTAGGACTGCTCACTCTCCCACTTCTCACTCAAGCCGGAGGTCACTCCTATAAGTCCTCCGTTCATCACGACACTTATAGCAGACAGACGGCAGACTGAGGACGTAGGTAGTTGTAGTTTTACAACGTTTATGTAGTCCTACACCAAAAAGAACAAGCTAGCCTCAACACACACGACTATTAGTCAAAGAAAACGTTGACTAAACTTATCTATGCAGAACAAAGGCTTCTGCAGGATGTCGATATTAAAATAAGTCGGCTGGCTGTTTTAGAAGCTCCTACTAACGAGCTAGCTGCTAGCATAGCCTTCAAAGTACAGCGTGTAGTTGCTTAGCGACCCGATTCCAGCAGCAAACAGCTTGCTAGCTAGCTAGCTGGCTAGCACCGAAAGTCCAATTTGTTTGGTACTTTAGCTGAATAGCAGTAGTACTACTCGATACAAAGGTACACAGACGTCTAACTTACGTTATTAACCTCGACAAAACAACGGCAGTTATCCACATGAAATGAAACTGGTTAAATATGAACGTTTTCAGTGAAAATCTGAAGTTTGGATGATACTAGCTAACTACCTGGAGCGACTAAAGGAGTTCACATGTCAGTTTTAATTGAAACGAAACTGGCTATCTGCTAATGTTTTCAGTGAAAATCATGGGTTGTAAGCTTTAAAAGAGCACTGAAGAGAAGCAGCTGGAAGACAGCAGCACAAAGCCGCTCACAGCCTCGTCAATGAGATAATTAAGGTAAGATGTTTACCTCATTATACCTGTTTGTGTTAATGCAAAGTTTTACAGTGATGCTAGTTGTTTAGCAGTCAAGCACCAGCTTAATACTGATTCCATCTGAATGTCTCCTACATGGCCTACCTATCTTTGGCTCCCAAATTGTTAAGTTTTTAAAAGAGTCAAGCATAAGTTATAATAAATGATTTGTGAAGTATTTATAGTAGTCTGACTAAGCGGCAGGCTTCCAGTGTCACTTTATGGTTCCATTATTGTTAAATTGTGCTCTCAAATTATGTTGGCAATATGAACAATGAAACTTTGATCAGTTTTCAGAGCAGTTTTCTCATTTATTTCAAATTTTGGATCCAGGTGTGAGTATGTTATACACCGTATTCACAGCAGCATCTTTTGCAAAAATATAAGTTTCCTAATTTGTAATTAGTGAAAGAGTTTGAGAAACTACTGTGTTGTGGAAGAAAAAAGAAAATCTACTAGTATGAGACTCGGAAAGACTTTTTCTCTGTGATCTTAAATTTACTGATACATGTGAGTAACTGTTTTCCACAAACACAAATTCCACTTCCATTGTTTTGCTCCAGTAGTACCCTCATAAGTCTCCTAATCTGTAGATCTTCAGCACGGGAGGTGTAAAGTGTTTTTTCTTTCTACTATCATGTTTTAAGTTGAGAGGACCCCAGTGTTAGGTGAGCGTGGTCATCAATATTTCATGGCCTCATTACCAACTCATTACATGACTTGAACAAAAGGCAGTTGAGATGGTGTTACACCCACGATTACACCTGGCTGGCATCAGACTGTGGTCTCACCCTTGGCTGGCTTTACTGTCTCAACTGTACCAAACTGATATGGTTGAAACAGATTTTAAAGAATTGATAGTTGTTTCCTATTGTGGTTCCATTGGTTGTTTTTTTGTATTGGCTGCAATATTTAGAGTTATTTTTAGACAGCATGGCTGTACTGCATTCCCACAATTCCTATTTTTTCTGTACCATATCACGAAGCAGGTGAAGGATTTATGATTCTCTCGCAACCTTGGTTTTTTTGCATTCTTCGTAGAACTGATTTATTCACTTTTGAATACCTTTGAGGCAAGAGAATACTTTTCTTCCATGATCATTATGTCTTGTCTCTCTTTGTAGTTGTCTTTACTCCATATATTTGAGTGTAGTAATGAACAGATGGGGTCACACAACAGGTCTGATGTACTACTACATTTCTCATATGCTGTTTTTCCTTTATTCCCTTCGCAAGTGCTTTCTTTAGTATTTTTTTTAATCTTTAGCAACATATCCACAGCTTAGATTAAACGGTTAAACATTCTGAGGGCTTATATCTTTAATTGCATCAATCTCTTTTTAAAAATATGCAGGAGGGCGCATTTTTAAACTGAACAAAAGGAGTGAATACAAAAGTAAACGTAATAGACAAAAGAAATGCATGAACAGGACTTTCAAAAAATAGATCCTTGCACACGTATTAGGTTTGAACACTTCCTCAAAATATTTTTGAAATCGCAATGTGACCAAATTCAATATCCTAATTGCTGGAGCAAAAAAGTGAAATGTGTCACGTCATACTATTATAAATGAAGCACTGTGTTGCAGCAAAGACGCTGTGGCCGACAAATCATATTCTACAGACAGAAAGGAAGATGCAACAAAAATCCCAATCGTTTTTATAATTTTTCAGTGTAAAAGGAATGCAAAAACTACCTTACTTTCTTAAATTGTGACTCGTATTGTATTACCTGTAAATTTAAATTCACATATAATCAAACTAAAGGTTGTATTTATTTTATGCCAGAAGAAAGATGCTAAGATTGGCAGAATGCTGTCAACTTAGGTGTTAAAGCTCATAGATTGTTTTACTTGTTTATACCATTTTACTGCTGTAATCATTAGAAACCATGTTTTTTTGCAGCAAAGTTTGGTGCTTAATAGAGTAAATATGTTAGAACCTGCTCAGATAATTTAAATTAGATTTTTCAATGACAGCAGATTGGTGATCAAACTAATGCTTAAAGACAGTGCTAGATTAGTCAGATCTACGACCTCTGTCATGTGCAAGGTAGCATTCTCATGTCATACTAATGTTTTCCTCTTTCCTGCTGTTCTGTGTGTAAAATGAATGCCACAAAATGAACGTGAGCCACCACCAATTCTGCATCCAAAGCCCAAAACTGGCCTCGCTTTCTGTGCCTCCATCTGCCAGTGACAGCGGCTGACACGGACGCTTCGCTTCTCAAAAGGCTCTGTGTTTGATAGCAGGATTCATAGCTGTTTGAAGCAGCTGCCGCAACCTGGCAGAGCTCCCCTTCGGCTCCAGTTGCATTTTTTTACCCCTCTGTGTGGCATGTGTCTCTCATGGGTGTTGGTATGGGACAAACAGGTGCTCACAGCTATCTGTTGTATGACACACTGTGGGTGTGTTAGAGTAATTGGATGGCCCTTGAAATATGCTTTGATTTACTTCTTTTGATGATCCAGC
This sequence comes from Dascyllus trimaculatus, assembly GCA_024666655.1. NCBI lineage: Eukaryota > Metazoa > Chordata > Actinopteri > Pomacentridae > Dascyllus > Dascyllus trimaculatus. The sequence goes on along the minus strand of CM045464.1, from coordinate 8,682,548 downwards.
ACTGTTTTTTGAAAATTTAACTCACTTCCTGTTTCCAGAGTGAGTAAAACCACTGAGTGTCCACTGCCCAGAAAACTGAAAAACCTTTTAAAATGCTTATGTATAGCTAGTAATTATCTAATAAAATTATTATCTAGGTGGTGTCATTTAAACATTAACTCCCGGTTACATAATAAATGTAAAATAATAGAGATTCAAAGTGATTTCTAGGCCTTTTTATTGCTTTGTTAATCAACACTCTCATAAAAGTGTATCTCCTGAGCTCTACATAGCGTTTTAAATTTCTTTGATTTCATTATTTAGTTTATACAGCTGCAACTTTACTGTTTAATTTTAGCCTTGTTTCCAGCTCCAGCAGACAGCAAGGAGCAGCTGGTGAATGTAGTTGCATGTTAAACACCTAGGCCAGATATTTATAACAGAACTTGTGGAGAGACTAGCGAAAACCAAAAAAGAAAAGTGAATATTGAGCTTAGATTCATTAGGTGACCAGAAATTCCAAATGAATGACAATAATTTGGGACAAAACAAAGCACGGACAAGAAAAAGAGAAAACGGTAATATTAAACTTAAGGTTATGAGATGCTAGAATGCTAGAATTAATTTGCGAGCAAAATGAGAAAACCCTCAAAAGGTTGCTCCAGAAAAGTAAAAGTTTTCTTTTCCAAAATGTAGAAATTATATCATCTATCAGAGTCAAGATATCAGGAATAGAAACATGAACGACTAAAGAAAGATTTAAACACAAAGCGACATCAGGGTTAATGTTCTTTTTTAAGCCATTTGATTGAGTTACGTTTTATTCTAGTGCACTCCTTTAGGATGTGCAGAGCCAGTAAAGTGTTGATCACTCTTTGTAGTTTTCTTTATAGCTACCATGAGAGTACAAGACTGAACCTACAGTACAAATGTGTCGCTCATATGTTTGGGATGCCATATTACTCATGCTGGGAGTACTTTAACATAGTAATGATGTTTAAAAGTTGTTCTTTATTTGTTTTCAGTTTTTATTTACATTTGCCTTGCTGCCTGCTGAGATTTCTGAACATTTTTAGTGTTAAAAAAAATTTGCTGCCATCAAATCAGAAACTAATGACATCAACACTAAGATGAAAAAGTTGTCTTTATTTCTCTCTATTCATTTTGGCTCTGTACCGCCTGTTCCAGTATATTAACATATCAATATAGTAATTGTGTCATGATATGAAACTGGTTTATCGTGTACTTTTGTTTGGTTGACATGCTTTTGTAGTGTGAAATTTCAAATCTTCAGGTGAGAGAAATTAATAATTGGTCAAAATTACATTTATTTATAAAGCAGCAGGAGTTAAACCAAAGTTTTGTACAGTTTAAATAATAAAACTGAATGACTAAAAGACAAAACTAAATATAATTAATAACCAGCGATTTGTTAAAATTTCTCAAGTCTATGCAGTTCATACATGGAAAGCTAAACTTTTCCAGAGGTTATGATCAGCTGCTATGTGCTATGCAGGAGCACCTTGTTGGGTCATATAAAACCTTAAGAACAAACAATAAAATCTTAAAATCAATCCTAAAATGGTCACAAAGCCAGTGGACAAAGGCCATACTGGTTTTATGTCTTCACATTGTGTTTTTCCTGTTAACAGATTGGCAACCAAATTTTCACAACTGGTCTGAACTGGTTATGACCACTGAGCTGAACTCTGGTAAATCTGAAGGGGCTGTTTAAAGTTTTTAACAAAAGAGCTATTATATAAGACCAAAGATACCATGAGAGAAGGTCTGGTCATCCAAACTCAATCTCTGTATTAGTTGTCTGTCTAGTTTCTTCACTTGTTATTTCTACAGGCAGATAGATCTGTATATCATCTGCAAAACAATAAAAGGAAATGTGGTGTTTCCTAAAAATAGACCCCAAGGGCAGCATGTATAATGAGAAAAGAACGGGACCCAAAATGGAGCCTTGAGGGACCCCACAAGCAAAACGGGTCGCAGTTTACCAGTATTCAACTAGGTGAACCAAGATTGACTATTATTATTTATGATCCACAGTGTCAAAGGCAGGTGGAGTTTCCCAAAACTGCACAAGATGATCATTAAAAACTTGCTGTGACTCTGCCTGTATCTATATAAGTGAACTGGGTCAAAAACATACTGGTATTGGAATTCATCAGTGTTACCCAGTTGTCATTCTTTTACTGCTAACATATGCAGATTCAGGGCAACTCTTTGTCACGTTATTGTTTGTCTTCAACATACTTGTGACCCTTTTAGTGCACTTTGGGAACAGCTATGAAAGTGCATACCTGCCAAAATCACCAAAAGTTTTTTTTGACAGTTCTGAATTTGGAAGAGTCTGCTGTGGCTGTCACTGTTTTTTGACAAGTCAGACTCCAGTGTTTATTTTCTTCTACGGCAGTCTCCACAGTCAGGTTGACATGAGGGGATTAGGCGTACTTTGTCTTCGTAAAAAAAAAAAAAGGAAATCGGAACGAAAACCAAAAACAGCAGCGGCACACATGATAATATCTGGTGCCAGTTTGCACGCTGGCCTGATCCTCTGTGTGTGTGCTGTGAAAACAATCGGCATTGTGGGTGTTTTGTCCCACCCATCAGGCCCAACATGGAGCCCCACAGAAGCGAGGACAGTAGGCAAAGTTCACACATAGACAAATCCCAAGCCGCACGTACACACACTTGCCTTGGTTTTATGCACACACATACAGAGTGCATACAGTCTCATGGCCTGAGCTGTGAAAATCTTGATAAGTGCATGACAGCATGTCCTTTGTCCACTCCATCTCTTCCTCTTTTTGTTCCCTCATCCTTTCACCTCGCTCATCGCCGCCCTTTCTGTCCTCTCCTACTTTATCTCCTCTTATTCTGCTCCTCCACTTGTCCCTGCAGAGTGCACCTGAGTGACCCTGTTACGTCGGCAGCTGGGAGGCAGATAGCCAGCACACCCACCGGCCTCAATATCGCCTGCTTATCTGCTGTCACTAGACCAAATAGCCCTCACAGTGTGCCGGCAGACACGGTGAGATTGCAGGTTGCATTCACACGAGTGCACACATAAACAACACAACACAAACGCAGCGGATAATTACATCACCGTCACTGCTATCTCCCATCATAATCAACTTCTGTATCCCGGTGCCATCGCCTTGTTTACTTTGTGGCATATCTGTGTCTCAGCACTGTCACGGCCCTGTCTTACAGTCGATGAAGCTTTAGATCAGATGCTGCAGATGAGTTTTATTCCATTTTATTTAATCCACACTGTAATGCAGACAGTATTTGTGTTGTTTACAATGAACTTACATGGCCCCGTCTTGTCATTTGCTATTATTTGCAGTAGCCATAATAATCCACTAGGTGTCAGTACATTGCTGCAGTTAAGCAGTTGTTCCTGGACGACACTTTACATAGCACTTGAAAAGAGGTGTTGATGGATTTGTACTGAAGACGCTCCAGAGGCACTTGTTGCTGTAGCTGTAGTTTTACCTTTAAGAAGTGTGACTGGAAAGCTGTCAGTTCAGTGTCTCAAATTTGCTAACTTTGTGAAACCAAGGATTTTCTTTTTGCTCTGTTCAACAGAAATGTTAATGATATATTGCATGCCAAAGCAAGCTTTGTGCAATGCTAACTTCATTACCTTGCACTGACAAATAGTCTTACAACCTGAAGCAACTTTTCCTCTCATATTAGATCAATAAAATCTCCTTTTATCCCTAAATTGCACATGTATAATCCAAGCCTCTGGTAAAAATCTGTTAAGTCTTCATATTACTGTGTTAAGTGCTATGAGATGACATATGTTGTGAACTGGTGCTGTGTAAATTAAGTTGAATTGGAGCATGTTTCAAACAGAATTTCCCAGAACAAGAGAAGAGAAATGAAAAAGACTGGGGAGGTAATATATAAAAAATGGGGAAACAGTGTAGTAGTTCCATTGAAAATCTTAAATAAAGAAACCATCCGGCCCATTTTATCCACTTTAAAAGGAATTCCTATGATGATTAACATGAAGGCAGAAAGAAAACCTGAAGGAGAGAAATGGCTCGCTGCCAAAAACTTGACTTGTTGTGAGTTTGTTCTTTTTTTAAAAATGATTACTTAACTCCTCTAAAAAAGTTTAACCCATCGCCGAGCATACTGTTTATGCTAGAAGACATTTTACTCTCATTATTGTTTCACGCTAAGCAGAACAAAGCAGAGCACGTCTTCTAAATAAACCTTCGCTGAGCTGAAATATCATGAACTGAAGTTGCTTCCAGAAATAGCCTGCAGATCCATCCGAGCTCTTATTATTGTGTAGCTTTGGCACTTTTAGAACATGGCCTGGAGGCGTACGAATGTTTTCGCTCTGCCTTGATGTGCCTACTACTTCCTTGAGTTTCTCACTGTCTTTCTGTCTGTGATTGAAACCAGAGAATGACTGTGTTTCTAGCCAAGTGTTGGCTTGCTGCGGAGTTAAAAAAAACAACCGAGCCCTCAATCAAAAAGAACTCAGACCTCTGCAAACACACTAACTAACTTCTTGGCACTGATGCAGAACTATTCAATTAAATCTCATAATGTACACACACTGAGCCATCCTCGGAGGTGTGTTTCTTCCTCTGAGCGAGCCTCGACTGCACTCCGCCGCTCGCTCTCCCTGTTTCTCCCAGAGGTGTTTGCATAGGGAAATGGTCCGTGAAATGGGCTTGATGGAATCAAACTCCATATTAAGACAAATACATATTTCATAGCAGTTGATGGACTGATTGATGGGGCTGCGTCTTCATTTCCTCTGTGCGTCATCGCCAAAGGAGATCTTTATCAGAAACGGTGATATGAAGGATCATGGCTCGGCTTGTTTCAGAGAGGAGAGCAGTTGTTCACTTGTCGTGTTATGACTTTGAATGATTCTTGATGTGAGTATTGGGGTGTATTTTATTGTTTTTGTGTGCTCCTGGAGCTCCTGTGTTCTTGGTTGTGGCCACAAGGGGGCACCAAGCTGCCACATGTTGATATTGTGTCCTAACTGAGAACTCGCCCTCCATCCCCTCTGCTGTTGACAGCAAGCAACACACTCAAAACTCACTGAAGGATGACCAGAAATGCAGCAGCAACAGTGTCCTGGATCCACAGCCAGTCCATGTGGCAGCAAATTCACATAGGAGAGGGCGGAATTTTGTTCATGTTTTTGTCAATGCAACTGTTGTTTTTAGCATAACAAGGCTGGCTGACAAACTCCCCCTGACCCACCCCAGCTAGCCCACTCGTACCACCTTTCATTAACTTCAAAACCCAAATCCATCCAACTGGACCGGGCGATGGCAACTCGCTGCCGATGCTGGCGGTCACACCCCTCTGCACAGCCATAATGGGCCGTGGCACAATTGGGGGCCACGTAACCGACAACATTCCAGGTCCTTCCAAGAGGCCGGTTGCCTGCAGGTTACCAGCAACACCGCTTGTCCCTGTTTGTCTGCACTCTCTAAAAGGAAAGAATGTTTTCCCCCACAACACGACTGTGTGGGGATTAAGGCCCATTCTGAGTGGCCCCGGGTCGTGCAGCAGATGTTAGCCAGGATAGCGCTCGTTGCCGTGCCGACAGTGAGCCGGCGGGATCAGCCCGCCCAGACGACTTTAAGCCTATGTACATGTATGGGATGGAAGGGGGAAGGTGTGGGCAAGTGGAGGGCCTGTCACACATTGAAGAGAGTGGTGGTGGGAAATTTGTCACAGTGGGTACACACTAATTCATCTGCACTGTCTCTGACCGTCATCACACACATGCACACGTAGAAAATTGAAGAGTGTCTGAACATAGTTGGCCTCAAGCTGACCTGCAATGGTTTCACATGCTTTCAGGCCATGTGTGGATATTATTAAAATATGTCAGCTGGGCTGCAGTTGCTACACTGTAAAAACTTATTTATTTTTTTGTAAAACTGTAATCTTTTGAACAATTTAATGTTATTTTGCAGATTTTTCTTGTTTTGTTGAATTGGATAATAATAACTAGTAAAATCACAGAAAAGAAGTATCAATTTAGACATTAACGGTAAAATAAACAGGCCAACCTGTCGCTAACGTGTACATTAAAAAAAATCAGAATTTTTACAGATAGTAGTTTTCAGTATTTAAATATATTTTTAGTATTTAAATATGCAAAAAAACTATCATTGTTTTTACCTGTTTTGTTAAATTAAAGATAAAACTAGTAGAATTATTGGAAAAGAATATTATTTTATATGTTAATGGTTAAAAAACAGATCTGACCTGTGAATAACATGAAAAAACAGTATGTTTACAATAATAATTAAATTATTTTATATATTCAATATTTTTACAGTATTTGAATCAGCAATAAATAGCCTATACGTTATAGATGTTTGGCATTATTTGAAAGAAAAAAATGTAAAAAAAAAGAAAAAAAAAGAATGGTATATATTTTTTGACTGATATTTAATCAATTTTCACAGAAATCACAGAATAGAAATATTACTAATATTACCTAACATATTAACTGTATAAACACAAACAAAAAAAAACCCAGAATAGCCAAAACTGTAAACAATGTCAATATCAAAAATCTATATTTTTACAAATGGTAATACAGTATTTAAATCAACAACAAATATCATAATTCTACAGATATTTGCTGTTACAGTGTTTTACAGTATTTTAAACAGTTTTCTTGCACCCCTGCTGCCAGATTTTCAGTTTTTACTGGAGATTTTTACAGTGTGCTGTTAAAACATTTCTCTGTGTGGTTGGTTTAGTTGCACTTCATCTGTCAGAATAACTGCCCTGTGTGCACCGTGGCTTTTACCCTCCCTGGTGATGTTTTAATAGGATGCGTTGTTTTACCTGCTAATCTCTCAAGTGCTTGTCATGCAAAGACTGTACCGAAGATGACTGTAAATGTACAGCTTTACATTATGAGTAAACATCGGGACAAAAATCCTAAATAGCTCAATTTTCAGTTGAAATCTCAAGTTGCTGCTCTTCTTCCTGACAGTCAGCTGTAGCTTTTTAGCTAAACGCTGTGAACTCTGTTTGAATTGTAGGCGTGGGGTAAGGTTGTACGGCTGTTTGATGTGAAAGACGAGCCTGTTCTCTTTACGTCAGACAGGTCTAACTGCAGGGTGAATGTGTTTAACATGGGGCCCGGTGCAGGCCCCTGTGGTACTCATAACCGTCAGGCTCAATGGAAAGAGGATACAGCGTCTGACAAGACATGACTTGACCCAGCAGTACAGGCAGAGTCCCGCTATTGTCCTGATGCACAACAGAAATCAGTGCTGTAGAACTTCCCCCTCTGTCTCTGTATTTGTGGGTTTGTGAGAAAGAGACTGGGAGCTGCTAGACTTTGTGTGTTGAAGTGAAGTGAACAACGGACTTCGTGCAGCCAAACAGAGAATAACACTGACAGAAACAGTGTGTTGAAGTCAGTGGACATTTGTGTGAGACAGTGTGTGTCTATGAGCGTGTCATGGGGCACAGGCCATGCCGTTCAGCTCCATAATGACTGTACTCTCTGAGGACGAGTGTTGGGCAGGGCAGGGCTGTTTTCACGCACGGCTGGATGTTTGGGCTTCCTGACAAATGGAGAATAGCCAGATGTGTGTGTGTGTCTGTTTGTGTGCTTGTGTGTATGGCCACACAGTTGTCTTATTTCGAGCTTCCATTCTGCTGATTTGAAACCTCAGCAGCAGCTTGACTGACCTCCCCACCTTACTGCAGGTGAAAATTATGAGACTCCACGCTGACAGAACTTTTCCCAGATGCTCAAAATGTGTCAGGAAACTGTAGCTGGACAGAGGACAAACTTTACTTAGGCGTTATTGTTTATTATGGAAACTCTCTTTGCACACTGTGAAAAAAAAGAGCATATAACTGTAATATATATTTTTTAAAATTTACTGTTGTTATACAGATTTTCCTTTTGTTTTTAGGTAACAGATAATAACTAGAAAATCACAGAAAAACTGCTCAGGAGAAGATTTTACTGCAGTATTTAAATGAATTTATACTAGCTACAGCTGCGCTCTGTTCTGTACAGCTGCTACTGTTTCTTTGTATGTTTAATAAGAACAATAACAAATGTTATTTTAAAAATGCAAGATGTAAACATGTCGGATTGAGCAAATTTACACATTTATTTGTTTGTTTAATTACAGATAATATCCGGAAAAATCTTTGAAAAAAAATGTATTAATTCACACATTAACTACGCAAAAAATAGGACAAAACTGTAAATCATGTCCACAATCAAAATTTGGTATTTTTATTTATAGTAAAAGTAGTGTTCTTTAACAATGTAGGAAAATGACAATGTTTTGCTGCATTTAAATTAGCTTGACATATTATTTTACTTATACTTTGTTTTTTTGAAAGAAATAGACAAATGGCAAATCATTTTTAAACTGTCATTTCACAGAGTTTTACTGTGCTCTTGAATTACATGTTGACTGTAAAAAAAAGAAAAGAAAACATGCCAAAACTGTACATAATGTCCACTTTAAAATCTGTATTTTTATAAATAGTATTTTGTTCTTTTGCAATGTATCACTTAAAATGCATGAACCTTCACGCGGAGGATCATCTCTTGTGATATGGAGCGGGTCTGCGGCTGCCACCAAGACAAGAAACAGTTGTTTTCACAGCAGAAGAGCGACTAGTTTCCAAAACTGGGCAACCGTGACGTGAATGTAGAAAAACATGCCATGGAATTGCCTGAATATCCAAAACATAACATGGACTTCAGCATGAGGTTGAAGTGAATGTAGTTTGTTTGTGGCTTTTACATCACAGCATTGAAAAACATACAGGCAGTGGAATAATTAATAGCTAGTCTTATGAATTTTTTGTCGAGCTTGTGCTTCAGTTAAGCAGCTAACTGGCTTTCTAGCCATCGAGTAGGGTCCTAAATGTGTCCCTTGTCCAGCCTAGTAAACAGTTTGCAAATGTCACGTGAACTGATTTGTGTTTATTGAGGTCTTCAGACTCCAATCAGTTGCCCATCACTTGATTTGGGGTTGCCATTGTGCAAAGATGCAACTTGAAATCAAGTAAATTACCAAACACTTGCTTCTTCAATTTAATGACTTAACTCTATTGTCAAGATTTTTACTTTGTCAAACAAGGTAATCACTTCTAATTAGTAGTGCTGTCAAAAATATCGCGTTATTAACGCGTTAACGCAAATCAATTTTAACGGCGTCAATTTTTTTATCGCGAGATTAACGCGGGCGGGGGTGCGTGGGGCGGGGGCATGGTTGGCGAGGTCGAGGGCGAGGTGTTCGCCGTCGGAGTCAGACAGGATCTCCTGCTGGTGGTGGTACAGCAGCAATATTCTCGCTCGCCTTTCTATCGGCTCCTTTTCCGCGTGCCGAACCGCGTGCCGCTGATGCAGATGCTCCGCCAGGTGACGGCGGCCTGGGGTGAACGCATGACGATTGACAAGACCAGAGTTATGTGTATGTTGTCAGTATGAACTGAGTTCTCATCGTAGCATATCTAGTCTGTAATACCACTTGATGACTAAACACAGCTGACGCGAATTCTCCGCCTCCTCCTCGTATAAAATGATAATTCAAGGGACATTTAGAATAGATAAAAAATGTGCGATTAATTTGCGATTAATCGCGAGTTAACTATGACATTCATGCGATTAATCGCGATTAAAAATTTTAATCGATTGACAGCACTACTAATTAGTTAGATGAAAATTGCTTTATAGCTGTTGTTGTATACTTAGCTTTAGTTTCTAGTTGACGTTCATTGCAATCCCCACCACTATACTTAGTATTTCTTTGACCCTACACCGATGTAGTTTGACAGACAACTGCCAGGTAAAGAGAAGAAGAAGAGTGAGAGTAGAAGCTAGAAAGGACTTTATTTCACCTTCTAGACAGCAGCACACTGCAGCACGGGGAGAACAGAGATATGACACCAGCATCCATCTCTGAGGTCACAGCAAAGAGAACAAACCTCTGGGTCCGAGTGCCATCGACCACTCTGTGCCACGTCAACCTGTCACAGAGACGGATAGGCAGAGGGAGGCGCTGCCCGCTGAGAGGTGTCCGAGGTGTCATGGCCTCGTCTGGGAGGTGACAGACAGAGCGTGTGTGAGTCTGTGACGGCGAAATAAGACCGCTGAGAAGTCTAGGGGACGTTCATGGTGACCTTTCGTTTTGCCAGGGTCCATCTCGCTCTGTGCATCTGACAACAAGTTTAAAAGGACCTCGTCTTCCTGAGCGCTTGACAGGTGTGTTTCTGTTTGTGTTTGCCAGGAAGCGTTGACATATGTAGTTGTGTATTGCAGGCAAGTGAAGGCGGATGCCATTTTATGTGTGTACAGGCTCAAAAATAGAGCTGCAGGATAGTCTTGACCTGAATTTTACATTTGGTTGAGATGCACACATGTAATAAGCATTATTTTCATTGATCATAAAGGTAAGAAGTAGGTTCAGTTTATCCTGAACTAATGATATAGTTGTTTAAGTCACACATAGTGTTGTTTTCAGCCACAGGAAGCACAAATTTTCAGCAAAATCACTCTGAAAGTTCACTGTTGGAATCTTTGCAGCACCAAACAGTAGACAAACACGATTAGAGACTAGTTAGTGAACTTAAAGGGGCTTTTACAAACTGAAAAGGTCGGTTGGTAGAGACCAAAATCAGTGCTGAAAGACGGTAAATGTTGGACTTTCATTCACTGTTTTTCTTTTGCTAGAAAAAATGAACCCAATATGAATAATAATCAGCATTTGCTGGTTATCTACAGAACTAACAGTTGTCTACACTGTAAACAAAAATACTGTTTTCAGCACTGTTAAATAGCAGATAATAACTAGTATATCAAAGGAAAAACGCTATATAATAAAATAAATAAAATGTAATCAGCATAAATTGGCATTTTTTGAAGGGAAAATTTGTGTATATTACTTTACTGATTTGCCCTGTTTTGTTAAAATGCAGATAAGATCTAATAAAATCACATAAAAAACAAATTATTTGCACAATAACCATGAATAAACTGTCCTAAACTGTAAATAACATCCTTATCAAAACCCTGCATTTTTACAAATAGTCGTTTGTTCTCTTAGAATGCGTGGCCATTAAATTACACTGTTGTACTGTGTTTAAATTAGCTAAAGACTACCATTATTTTACAGATAATAGACAATACACTCACAGGTTTTACAGTTTTTTAACTTTACAGTAGTCCATCTATTTTAACGTCCTTTTTGGCACTCTTACTGCCAGATTTTTTACCTTCAGTGTAGGAAGTTTACTATATTGTGTTCTAGTTTCCGCGTGCAGAAATTAAAAAATTAATTTTAGTAGAAACAAATGGATTTCAGACAAAATAGAGAAGCCAGAATAATAATGTAGCAGTATTAAGAATAATTTTTTCTTTATAAAGTCCTTTTCAAAACAGTCAAGTGTCTCATGCATGTGTCTGAACACACACATGGAATATTCCATTATTGTACGTGTGCACATGTTCAGTGCTTCTACGTGTGTTTGTGGTCAGGAGGTGAGGGTCGAACAACGGGGCACCAAACAGCTTTAAAAGAAGAAAATCCAACAACATAAACAAAACCTCGGTCAGTGTGACACGTGTCACCTTCGCTGTGACGGCGCATAGACTCTGGAGAGGAAAATAGTCCCACAGAAGCTCTTTGAAGTCAGCCGGCGATTGTTCTGCTGGTCTGGAGGTATTGCCTTTCCTGGCCCTGGGCGTCGCTTCAGGGCAGATGCACTCGGCTTTTAGTGGAACACTTGCCCGGATTAGGCCTATTAGCTGGACAGGAGTGAAAGACAATCATTGCTGGTTCAGTGGAGTCTCGGCTGAAAGTAGGAATCTTGAATTGTTAAAACATTTTATTGGCTTAATCAAGCCAGAGTCGACCTCGCTCTCGCTGTTTGTCTTTTCAGACACATTTTCTGCCTAATCAAGACCTGATTGCACATTTTCCACCAAACGTCTCTTTTATAGCCACTCTGTGTTAGTCATTACTGGTGCTGTGTTTGTGTTTCTGCTCCAGGCGTTCGGTAAATACCTCTGCTGGAGTAAGTTTTCCCCCCACTTCCCACCTTTCTCCCTCCATTACCTCCTCTAATGACGTTTACACATCTGCTTAGAAAGCCTCCACTCATCTTTCTGTGTCCCAGCGTTCCTCTTTCTCTTAACTTTCTTGTACAGTCAGACATGAGCACAGGAACACATAGAGGAAGGAGATGATGTGTAATTCACTTTTATTTAGCTGCTGACTTGTTATTCTAATTTCAATCAGGTGATACTATTCAGAAACTGTATATATTCCCTTCACTGACCACAAACAACCCACAAAATGTTCTCAGAGTTTTAAGAAAAAGCAAAGGTATTACAACACCTGTAAAAAGTGATGTGTGTATGAAAGAGGATATTTTTTTCATAGGCTGCAAAGTTTAAAATATGCTTTTTAAAAACCTGCTTTATTGTAGCAACTCAGGTAAATTTTATAGCTTAAATTTTGTTAAATTTTGTGAAGACCGTCACAAGCAGAAATAAGCTCCTCAGCTAATGAGTTGTTGTTTTAAACGATGTTAATATATTATTAATATTCAATTTCCATGCAGAGATTCCATTCATTCTCTCAATTCCAGCCTCTCAAATGAGCAAATCTGATGCTTTTCCATGTCACATTTAGGCTGTTTAAAGTGGCAAGAAAGGTCAGGGGAAGATTCGCACTTACCTGCCCTTTTTATTGCGTTGAACTCTGAATGTGTGCTAATGAATTCTCGAGGCAGGCATTGCATTAAGTTTAATGACTCTTGACAGACAGACAGAGAAAAATTGAGGCGAGATAACCGTGTAACTTTTTGCTTCAAGTTCGTGAGCATGTTAAGTGTGATTTGTGTTTACATGCAGTTTATTTCCAAAATGTCCAGTGCTTGAAGATATTCTATCTTAGAATTATTTGACTTTGCTGCAGCTCCTTTAGTCCAAGGTAGTTTTCTTTCTATGTGAGACATTAAAAGTAGACTTAAAATTGCAGGGTGGGACTTTTGCCTCCAACTTCAGAAAAGGAAAATAGTTCCACAAGCACTATTAACATATACCTCACTGTTGATCACTTTCTTTTTTTAGACTTCCTTCAATGAACACAGGCTTTCTTTTTTATCTGCCTCATTAGAAACTCTCCTTGGATGCTTATTAAGTCTTTCCACTATGAGAAGTAGCCTACACCACCTCTAAAGTGGTAAACCAGTCATTGTTGGTTGACGTAAAATCGCTACTGGTGCAGCAGTGCAGGAATGTTGCAGCACACGCCGCAGACAAAGCTCTGCTTAACTGCAAAATGCTTATTAATCAGCTTTGTGTGAACTCCTCTGACTTGAATTAACAAATGCTCATTTATATGTGAAGGGGTTAGGGTTACATGTAACATTTACCTTATAAAGAAACCCACAAACTCATGGGTTTTGAACTGATAGTTGGATAGAACAAGGAAAATATCGCTTGGATTCTAGGAAATGATTGTTTGCATTCTTCAAAATTGTCAGACATTTTACATTTCATTAACAAAATAATTAGTCTAATATTTGGGAAAGTAATTGTCAGATTAGAAAGAGTGAAAAATAACTGTTGCAGCTCTACAGACTTGTAGAAAAGTAGATGTATAGCAATAGTCAGATAATGTTGTGTTATATATTCATTTAGCCTTTTTGATTTGCTTTTTTAAAATTTTTGCTGCAGGGTGTGTCTTGCCGTTTTCTTTCGGACTCCTGAACTTTTAAACTTCTCACCTCCTCATGCCCTCCAAACCTGAACTGGTGCTTCAAGTGATCTCCTGGTTTCTTCTGCACACACCAGTGCACGCATACTCTGAAACACAACACACACACACACACACACATATACACACACACTTGCTTGACAATGAGATTGCCCAGCAGTCATGTCACTCCGTATTCATTTTCCTACTGATTGACACGTCCTGCAAAACACACAGAAGCGCACGCACATAGACATGCATGCAGAGTGACTGTACCTGTCACCTCCCTTGAATAGTATTACCTTTACCTCATTTTGTTCTGCCTGTCCATCACCTCCATTCTTCCTCTGCTGACAGCTCAATGGGCTCCTGTGGGATTTCGTATATGTGTGTGTGAATGAAAGCTTTTCGGCCTGCTGCCTGGCGCCACTTTGCCCACCCTCCGCTCTCCTCCACCAAACCCTCTTTCTTGTAATGGGACAGCTGAGAAGATACGCTGTACTTGCTTGTGTGTGTGTGTGTGTGTGTGCGCGTGCATGAGTAAGTGCATACTGTACGATGCCGCGAGGCCTCACGGCACTTCCACTCTGAAGAACTCAGCCTTCGTCCTCTCTTTATCTGTTCTCAGCGGGTCGAGTTCTGTAACGCCTGAGGTCCTCAACAAAACCACTGAAGTAGAGTGACTGAAAGACAGACAGACGGGACAGAATAGAACTTGACAAGAACATGACTAGAACTGCGAGGCCCCGTCAGTGACACCTAGAGGCTACAGTGTTTATTATGGTACACCACAGAACAATGTAGGCTTGACAAGGCTGCTGGAGGAGCAGTCGACCTATCCGAGCTTGGCAAGCGCAGTTAAGAATGGGGCTGAGCTACATTCATGAAAAATAGTGCCAGGAAAGTGAATGGAGCGTCCTGTGTGAGTTCTTGTAACTCCAGCACAATGTGTTTCTTTGATCAGTATGGAAACTGGTTCCTGTTGAGATGACTTGTTTGCATCTTGAGTTTTAAGAAAGTGAAAAATGCACAAGGTACCCACTCTTGCCTAGAAATGTCATTATTTGACATTAATTTTCTTGTTTTTTTTCTTCATACTTAAACAGAACTTTTATGTGCTCATGACGTACACCTCACAGCCTCTTACTCTCTTTTTAAACTGTAATCTTTCCCCTGAATGCAGAGCTTCTTTCTTATCTGCAGCATCAGAAACTTCTCTTTAGTGCCTCCTTGGTTTTTCCACCATACTCCTTGTTACTGTAGTCCACCCTGTCTCCGTCACTTTAGTTACTCCACTCTTTGGCTCTGGCAAAACAGTCATTGCTGGTTAATTTAAAACTTGTTGTCACTTGAGTGTCATCACATGCCTTTGCTTTAAAACTCTGATATAAAATAAACAGAAATTTACCTGCATGTTGTGACAAAACAGACATTCGTTTTATATTTAAAAGTCTTGCTTCTTGATTTAAAGTTCCCATATTGTGCTCCTTTTCAGCCGATTAATCAACGTCTCACATGTCCTTACGGTGTCTCTTACAGTTTTACAGCTTAAAATACAGCAAAGATGCTTAATATCACCATAACTGTACAACTCTAGGCATTAGGAGCTGTTCTAAACGGGCTGTTTTGCTCTGAAAATCAAGGAGCTAATGCCATTCCCGCCCCCTTCGGGAAGAAAACGCTGGCTGCGTTCCAAATCGCATGCTTTTTCTTTTTAGTTTAAGTACAGCTGCCCTCACAAATAGCATGTTGTTTAATGCAGCATATAGTTGGGACTGTTCTTCATCATAATGCGACTTAAACTTTGACTGTGGCAATCTGTTGTGCGAACTGAGCCGTGTGTTTTAGGCTGCTCAAGCTTGTTTATGCCTGCACAAGATACTGCAACGTGTTGGTTAGCTGTGCAGGTTTGTGGATCAGGATGGCCAGAAAAACATGCTGAAATAAAAACTAAAACCCACAGCTCACTTTTTTATCCCATAATGTAACACACTGAGTCCATTCCTGCCTTCTTCTTTCTGTTTACATAACTATCGGAAACGTACTTACAACGTTGTTTTTGCACCATTAACATTTTTTGACATTATTGAGGCTCCTTGTCAGGTTTACAGTGAAATAGAAGAGACCATTATGTTTATGACTGGGTCTGTTACTGAGAGTTTACCGTACACATGTCTCTGCCTTATCTGTCCTCTCAGTGGTTACAGCTCGCCCATAATGTACATTAGACTCCTTTCAGTGCTTGGATTCTTTGTTTTGTCTGCTTTTTCACCTCTCATTATATCATTCTTTCTTCAGAGGCATGTTGGTTTCAGATTTTGTCCACCTTTCTTTGCTCTGATACGACACTGGGGAGCGTGAGGACTTGTCCCTCAAGGATATAGTGAAGATAAGAGCCTGTGTGAGTCCGTGTGCACAGTTTCATATGTATGTAAATGTGTGCATGTGTACATTTCCTCAGGTATCAAAAGATAGGTGAGTATGCTCCATACTGTATACTCCTTTCCATGCATACGTATGTGCTTGTGTGCTGGGCAAGTTCACGTATCAGAAATTTGAGAGATTGGAGTGTATGCAATGCAGGACTGATCTGAGTGCCTGAGTGTGTTTACTGAATACATGAGCGCATGTGTTCATGCAGTCTGTGACTAAGACTTGGCACAAACTCCAAGGCCCCTCAGATTGGAAAATATGCACTCACAATTACACACTGTTACCCTACCTATCTCTCTCCGGGGATGTACCTTCTGGTCCGTCTTTGTATGTTCCTCATGTTTGCCAAGTTTCTCTCCGAGAGCCAAAACAAGACCAGGCAGTAGCTGAGTGCGTCTGCGAGAGATAAAACTAGTGGAAAAAAGTCTGAAAATTTGAAACACTGTCCTTTTGAGAGGAGACGTGACTATAACGAGTGGAGTGAAAACTGCAAGAGAGAAAATCAGAAACTGAAATACTGTCCTTTGAGAGAGACAAGACAAAGAATGAAGAGAGTAAAAATTGCCAGAAAGAGAGAGTGAAAGCTTCCAGACAGGGTCAGAAAGCTTAATGCATTTCTAATAGGAGGTTCCTCGGAAAAACATGGGAGACAAGAAAGAGGGGAAAAAAGATAAAAGGCAAGGGACAAGTAGGCAGAGGGGTGATAAGTGAAGGTACATGAGGGGGGGAAAAAGAGAAAAGGTAAAGGGAAGGAAAAAGTGACAGACAAATTTACACAGAGCAGGTGAGAAGAGAACGGCGGCATGAGTGTGTGATGTTCAGTGCAGGTTTGTGTGTGTTTTGTTGGGCGGGGGGATGAGACAAGACTGTGATGGCCTTGTGTCAGTCACCCTATGGCAGCTCTTTAACCCTGTAATTTATCACATCACTCTCCTTGCAGTGATGGGACCACTGCGCCAGCTGACAGCACTGCCTCTGGCGTGAGTGTGTGTTTGTGTGTGTGTGTGTGTGAGGAGGAAGCCTGGGAAGAGAGAGAGTACACACCTGTGAGAGAGGATTCTTGAGATGTCAAACAAAATGTCTGCAAGCCTGCCTTTGCTTTTTTTGGGGCCTCGCTTTTGTAGCAGTGAAGCTCCACAGCCGAATCAAAGCATGATCGCCAAAATTGTTTCTGGCTTTGCGTTTGTTGTGAAATAAACTGCATCTCTCAGTAAGTTTCTATTAATAAGTTACCTTCATTAAAGAGTGACCTTTTCATGAAGTCACTCATTTGTGCTAATTGCTGCCACCAGCCACCAGTCAGTGATGCTTAGAGCCTTGATAACTCGCTGCACTCAAGAACTGATTTAAAGAGGCCATGAAATCGAATATGTAGACCCTTTTAAAAACCTGCTCTGTTGAGAATCTAATGGTTTTATCTTTGTAACATGTCCACATGATGCTTTCTATATTGTGAAGGGCATTTCATGGATTTGTGTATCATGATGCTTCTTCAGAAGAGGTTTCTGGGTCATAAAGGGCTGAATTTCTCCATATTGCCACTGTAGTTTTACAGAATTGGACAAGAGTTGAGGTAAGCTGGTGTGTTTGAGCTGCTCGAGTTGCTCTAGGAAGAGGCAGGGACTTCATAGATCTGCACACTCTGGAGGAAGCAGTGCAAGATACATCTAAGCCAATTCAAGGCAGGAAAGGGTTAATTTTATTTGGTGAAAAGAACTTTTAAATATGTAACCTTGATACCCAGAGATGAGTCTTTAGGTGTTAAATCAATGACCAGTAAGAATAAGTAAGGTATTTTGGATTTAAAGCATAAAAGCAAAATGTGTAGGCCCTTTAAATCATTGATTAAGCTCCCTTGCAGATGCAGTGTTTGTTATTATACTACTCTCTAGTCCACATGGAGGGTTCCAATGCATGTGTGCACGGCTGCCTTTGTAGCGTAGTTGCTGCACAGACTGTGCTTTGGGTTGCACACAGAAAGATCTCCATGGACTCTTGGACTGATGACAAAATATAGGTCACAAAAAACTTTATATACATATATATGGAAGTATAATACAGGCTTAAGATGAGTAGATGCAGCTGAATATGCGAATGTACCGTACAGTTTTGTGTTCCCATTAATGGCATGCCTGCAACATTAGAGAGACATGGTTGGGAAATATATTCTTTAGTTATAATCTTGCACCGTTTAATTTGCTCTGTGATATAGAACGACAGTGGAGAACACTTATCCCTGTCATCAGTCTCATTTACAATACAAGTAGTTAATCTTAACCCCAATGTTTGAACTTGTAAGGTTAATACAAATGGCAAAACGTTTTGTTTTACTAGAAAGCATTTTGGCACAGTGGCTTTTGTTTTAAAATGATGTATAAAGACATTGTTTTAACTCGTCTTTCTAGTGTTTCTACTCAGGTTGGGTTGATATGCTGTGTACCGTGTCGTGTAAAGATCAGGAGATACCAGTCGTCCTCCAACGGGAGCAGGATGTTTAGGATAGAAATCACTCAGATGCAAACCAAGTACATACACCTGGTTAGCCCCTGTAGCCGGACTCGGTGTGTCCATGTGTACAGTCAGTGGATATATAGAACAAAAGGTGAGTGTTGGCTTCTGTTAGCTTAAATAAATGTCAGTTTGAGTTGAGACTGTTGAGAGCAAGAAGGACTGAGATGTGACAGGACTGCTATCCTGATATCTCAGAAAGACTTTCATTGTTTCTCTGGTTCGAGAAAAGCAGCCGCAGATAAATATTTACTTAAAGTTCTGCCCCTGACTTTTTCTTTGTACCTCTGCTGCACACACACACACACACACACACAGACTCAGATATAACCAAGCGCACTCTCACAAAGACACTTTTTGTTGCTCTTTGCACACACACTCACACTCAGTTACCACCCAGAGGGGACAGTGAAAGAAGAGCAGAGAAAGAGATGCAGAGAGCAGACAAGGTCGTAGTTCCCGTGGACTGTCTTTGAAAGGGGAGTCGTATGTTTTCCCTCCCGTCCTTTGATGTTAAAGCAGTCTCTTTACCGGTGTAAAGACAGGCTACAATAACCTAGACCCCCTCCCCGGCCCTCACCCAGCCCTCTGTACGCCGACTGTACACCCCCACAAAGCTCTGCGGGGGGACAGGTAACCCACAGCAACCCCAGCCAGAAATCAGAATGAGTGTGGCAGCTGTCCAGGACCTGTGCAGCGTGCTGGGTGTGTGTGTTTGTTTACACTTGCCTCTATGCCCGAGTGTGTGTGCTGCATGTATATGTGTGTGTGTACATGTGAAAATTTGTGAGTTGCTGTAGAAAATATGATGTACAATTTTAAAAACAAGAAAGAAGGTAGGGACTGAGAGTTTGGACAAACATGGAAGTCAGGTGGGTAACTAAAGAGCCACAGAGACCTTAAAAATTCAGAAAAATAATCTTATGTATGACAGATGTAATACACAGTGTCATTGATTTAAAAAAAACAAGCAAATATATTCTGTTAGTGGGAGAGGATTTAGCTCAATGTGCTTTACATTAACGCAGAATATAAAAAGAAAAGAATATAATCCAAAAAACTGGATAATAGAGAGAAAATAATCATAATAATCACAATAATAAAGATAATAATAATAATAAACAAACAAAAAAAAACAACAACCAAAAAGCCAAGGACAGACCCTTTAAACTCAAACCACAAAAACACATGCATGCACAAAGTTTTCACTTTTAAATGTGGACTCACATTTAACTTAAAATAAAATGTTGAAAATCAGGCAGCAAGGGTGCCAGAAAATATACTTTAATGATGGCAATAATAATAAATAATGGCAAATATCTGTAAAATAATTGACTTAAATACAGTAAAACCTACTGTTTCTACAGATTTTTTAATGAGGTCATTATGTAGAGCTTTGGCCTATCTGTAATTTATCACAATGGGAAATCTGTAAAATAACATTTTAAAAAAAATATATTTTTTAGGATTTTTAATATACATATTTTTTTATTTTAAGTAACAAAAAATAGCGGTAAAATAACAATTTTTGCTTATTTAAATACAGTAAAAAAAAGTAATTTTACAGGCAAATTTTGTAAAAGAATGAAGGAATTAATTGCTGTTTATTTATTTATTTCGGTTCACATGTAAGTTCTTACTTTTTCTGCAATTTTGCGGGTTATTACCTGCTGTATTCAAAAAAACAGTGATAAGATGTAGTGTGACATTTGTTAAAAATTGTTAGAAAATATAAACAGTTTTTTATAGTGTACACAAGCTTTAAGCCGCCACATGATGATCTGAGATGTCTGACTGCATTGTAGTCAGTGAGCAGGAGTAAATAGTTGAGCTGTGTGTGTTGGTGTAAAGACAGAACTCTACAGTCATTAGACAAACATGCTGATGTGTAGGATTTTTACAGTGTACAGGAATGGCAACCACTGTTAATGGACTCACCTTCAGTTATTGTTTACCTTGTTACACCTTGGCTCAGAGCTGTAACAAAACAGGGAGGCAACACACTGTGTGGTGACTAAAATAACTAGTACACACCAAGATACCTCATCCTGAACAAACCTTTTCATCTCAGCTCAGCTACAAACGTGGCCACAGAGCTCATAGACACACATCATTCTTGTCCAGAACACATTCACCCATTTGCTCTCTCATATTCGGTATCTCCATCAGCCTCCTTGTTTCTTCTATTCTGCCATGAATTCCCAGAGACCCCAACAGCTCCTCAGAACAAGGTCTCGAGAACTTTTAGGCTAGCCAGACGGGCAATAACTAAATGAAAGCTGGCTGAAATGAGGTTTTCCTTCCAAAAGGGCTGACTTCCTCTAAAAAAAGCTGGTTAGGAGAGGATGAAAGAATCCTCTTATGTCAGTAAACTCGTTACGCCGCCGCTGCCATGCCATGCTAGCCCCAGCGTTTCCATGGCACCCAGTGTTATCTACGCGTATTTTTGTTGGGACTTGTAGTTTTGGGGGTTGAGTGGCAAAATGAGATTTTTTTTCCCCCCACACCAAGAGGAGCAAGAGGGTAAAGATAAGAGAGAGTCCCCTCTCAGCGTTAACGAGAGAAAATAAGAGAGAGAGAGAGGATGGAGAGACGGAGAGCTTTAACTGCCCAGATAGAAAAATTAATGGCCAACACAGCAACACTGCTGCACCTCTGCTACTCTGTACAGAGATCCTAACTGTCCTGCATGGAGCTTACTCCTCTCATACACCTGCTACTGTATACTGATCTGACTTCATCCCTGGTATGATGTCAGTCTCGCACATGTGAGCAAATGTATGGGATCTAAGTCGTGCTAAGCTAGGCTAATATTCACTCACATGACTCTGGATTGTATGCAGGCACATAAAAAAGATCTTAGTCAGGCCAAGTACATGTAATAACACTGTTATACCCCAAAAAGTGAAATTTTTATATATTTGCAATAATAGTAGTAATCTGTGGTCTCAAGTGATGCACTAATACGTCACAAGAAATAACCGATCAGCAACTAAAGGTTAATCTTGAAAAGTTCGTTTTGATTAAGCATTTGTAAAACATAAATGAACAAAAGCATTTTAGGAAAGTTTGGTGTTGCAAATTTTGACACCTAGATCTTCACTTTATCTGCAAATGTAAAGTTATTTGTCTCAATATCAACCCCTGATAAACTGCATTTGTTGACATCTGCGTCACATTAAGATAAATTAAAAGAATTACATGCGCAAAAGGCCTCACATTAAAAGGGTGAGGATACACTTGTGCATCCTCGCTCATAGCTAATCCAACAGCCTTCTCTTTCCTCTGTCCTTGAGGTGAATATTAGAAATTGAGACGTCCTTTGTGATGGTGCATTAAGATGATTTTTACGGGTCACTGGCAGGAACATGGAAAAGAAAAGGAAGCTGAAATTGCAAGCAACATCAGAAATGCAAATAAGACTTGCCTATATTTGCACTCTTTCCCCATATTTTGCCATCAAGTGGCTGCAGATGACTACAACAGATAGACATGTGCCTGTGAAGCTCTGAGTAGCACCAATGTGGCAGCATGTTATAGCCTTATCCCTGCACTCTATAAGTAATGTGTTCTATTGGGATAATATTGGGTATTGATAATCACTGTATTGATAGTTTCTGCTCTCAGTTGTGGCTGTGGTAGTAAAAGTAGTGATAGTAAAATTTTATTGATTCCCCGGTGGTAAATTCTTTTATCGCGTAGATATCACAAATAACACAACATGCACAGTCGGGACGCTGCTCACACACACAGACAGAATAAAATACATCAGCGCCACACAATAACAAACCATCAATACCTCAGGGGAAACCCCACAGAGTGAACTGGAAGACAGCGACAGCTTAACACTCCAGGAAGACAAGTCAACTCTGTGGAGAATAAAGTGAGTAATAAAGTAGGTCGGACGGCTGCCATAGACCTGCTCTGTGTTCATTAGCCGATATGTGGAATGCCGCCTGCTTTGTCTGAGCTGTCAGCAGCAAAGTGTGCGTCCATCACTGCAAACCTGTGATGGGTGAATGAAGGTGAAGCGTCACCGACCGTGACCTTGTCTCGGTGTCAGTCTGAGGTCATGTGCCTGTCTGTCTTTTTGTTATCACTGAAATGAGCATTTTTGCCTGTAGAGTAACCACTACTCCGTCTTTGCTAGTAATACAGGTACAACAGGTAAAAGAAGCAGCGCCGCAAAAGACTATTAAGTTGCAGAACATTTGTCATAGTTTCTTTAAATAACACTTTTGACTGATAGTAAAAATACCTTTACTCTTACTTATGACGTACTGCTACCAGTCATACAGCTACAAAAAGAACAACTGCTCCTGTCGCTACTGCTGTAGAGAGATGTATATTTTTGCAAATCGATATTTATGTGGTTGCAAAATGGTCATAAAACTCTCTTCTTATAAATATTGATCAGATTGGTTCCTTCATTCCTTCTTTCCATATGTACATTTGAAGAGTTGTTAAGTTGTTCAGCTAGAAAACTGCTAATCAAGTTTGTTAAATCCCCCCCCCCAAAAAAAAACGATAAGCTCAGGCTGTTCGAGTGTCATGTTTACGAAGTTTTGGCTGCATTTTTGCACAGACGAGGACTGTAGTTTGAATTTTGCACTTCAAATCCTCAGTTAACATTCAGTATGGAAAGGGGGATAGTTTATATGGACCAGTGACTCTCCCAAAATTGATATAATGTGAGTAATATATTAATATTGTCTTGAAAAAAAATCACAAAATTAAAAAAAAGACCACAATCAGCCTTCTTTGAATATCTCTCTCTTCACTGTTTGTAATAAAAATATTAAAAAGAAAGTTGAATGCCGTATTGTGCTTTCTGATCTGTGCTAATAAGAATCACCGTTTTGCCAGTTTCTGTGCCTGGTCATGTAGAAACCGACCGCCTCGCCTGGTTGTCATACAAGTTTGTGAGCACGTGTGCCTACATGCATGTCTTACTTGACCCCTTTGACACAAATGGGCCCGTCTATTATGTGGTCTCATCAAGATATTCATCTGTGGTCGTGTTTGGTCTGCCCCGTGTCTTTCTCCGTCTTTCATTTGTTCTTTCTCTCACTCGTCCCTCTCCGCAGACTCGGGTTTCACTCCTGTCAGATGGCGTTCTGCCTGGCTGAGCTGCACTTGTGGTCCACCAAGAGCTCACTCCAAGTTAAAGGTAGCACTTATCACCGTGTTCAATCTCCCCTCGCTCTCAGAAACTCTCCCCTCGTCTCCTTTCTCCTTCCCCTCTCACTCCGTCTTGTTCTGGCTCTTTCTGTCATCACTCACTTTGTTTTCACACCTTCACCCCACCTCACCTTATATCTGCTCCAACAATCTGACTCACTCAGTTCTCACCTTGTCTGTTTTCACTTTCTCATGCTTTCGATGTCTATTTATTGCATTAGACCTGCTTTTAGCATGTTAAACAGTAATTTAACATGTAATTATTTAGCATGAACTTGATCAAGAAACAAATGAGGCAACTTTGCCAGTGAAGGTGCCACGTTTGACTCAAGTAAATATCAGACAACTAGAGTCCAAGAAAATTAAATTAAACTGACTGAAGAACGTTGTCTGGCTGTGAGAAGACTTGTGCACTTTTTTCATGGGCAGCAGTGTTTTCCAAGGCCTGTAAACCTATGTCGTCATCATGTACAGCTACAAAAATTGAGCTATTTGGCCACAATAACTAGAAATATGTCTGGAGGAGGGAAGGTGAGGAAGTTAACCCCAAGAACACACAACCTACCACTGAGCATGGTGGTGGTAGTATTATGCTCTGGGGCTGTTTTGCTGCCAGTGGAACTGCTGCTTTACACTAAGTGGGATAAGAAAGGAAGATTGCCTCCACCTTTTTCAGGAAAACTTAAAATCACCAGTCAAAAGTTTGGGTCTTGGACACAGTTGGATGAACAAGACAATGAGCCTAAACACACATCAAAAATGGTAAAGAAATGGCTTAACCAGGCTAGAATTAAGGGTTTAGACTGGCCTGGATGGTGGAAATAGAAATACAATTAGTCGGTTAGTTGCCAACTATTTTAAACTGTTACTACAAAGTCAAAATTCTCCACTTCGAGCTTCTTATATTTGAACATGTTTAGGTTATTTTGCTTTTTTGTGACAATAAACTGAATATCTTTGTTGTTTTGCTGTCAGAACATGACATTTGAGGACGTCATTTTAGATTTTGTCAAACACCCATTGACATTTTTCACCAAGTTTGAATATTTTCTGGTAGTTTTGCTACTTTAGGACAGTAAACTGGATATTTTTGTTGTTATGTTGTCAAAACAAGACATTTGAAGATGCCATTTTGGGCTTTTGCAAACTCTGATTGGCATTTTATAGACGAAACAACAAATCAATTCATCCATCTGATTCACTTACACTGAAAATTAATCGTCTGTTGAAACCCTGCACTGAGAGATGTTAACTTCCAGCTAGCTCTTCTTCGTCGGACCAACTGTGGTCTAAGTTTGACTTTTCCTTCACTTTCTGTATGGCTTCCTGCTCGCCACCTATCAGTCCATCTCCTCTGTCAGACAGAAATGCTCTGTTTCTCCATTTTCTTGTTTTCTCCTCCCTTCTATTCTGCCTTGTCTTTCACAGTCTGCTGAGCTTTAGACGAAGATAGTGTCTCTCGGAGGCTGTCTGTGTGTGTGTGTTTATATACGTGTGGGTGTGTGTGTGTACACAAAGGTACGAGAGGGTGTATATCCTCGGTGACGGTGACATATCCTTATTTGTTTGTTTTTTCCTGCTGTGTGTGTCTTCTGCTATCTCAAACGACTGTGGATGGATACATCTGAGGGAAGAGACCTGGTCGCTGAGGTGTGACGCTCCCTATCACCACCTTCCTTACATCATATACGTCCGCCTCCAAAGCAAAAATATAGATTCATGAAAGTAGCATCTTCAGCATGATGCTATGAAATGTTGCGTATGTTTTGCACGTGTAATCACATTTGTATGGCCGCGCACCACAACACACAGCTTGCAGGAGATCTCAACTGTAGTCACTGTTATAGGGAAAAACAGTATTCATTCACTATACAGATGTATTTTAATTAAAGATGCAGATTTGACTTGCTAAACTGTAGCTTGTGCTGCCTAATGACGCTCTTAAACCCAGTGTTTTCTGTTTTCTTATGGACCAATTTTTGAAATGTAAATAAACATGAACTTTGCTGATTTTACAAGTCTGTCCACAGGTCTTGGGAAATACTGCTGCATTTGTGAAAAACGTTGCATGAAGCCTTTTGTGCATGAACTCTAATAAACCGCCTGGGGATGCGCACTTTCAAAGACACAATCTTCCTAAACCTCTGTAGCTTTCACTTTACCTTTTCTTTAGGCTACAGGCCTGAAGCTAACTTACCCACTACTAGCAGAACACACCTGAATCTCCAGATGTGTCAGCAGTTGAGTTGAATTGTGGGTAATGGAGGAGCCAGGAAGAGGAATTGGGATTTTGGATTTTACAGATTTTTTTTGTCTTTTCTTACCTTCAGAGGAGATGTAGGATAAATTTGAATAAGGACCACATGCTTACTTAATAGGAACGTTGTTTTGAATCGTAGATTTACAGTGAATGATGTAAGGATGACTGCAGTCTATGAAAAGTCCTCACAAATATACACTGATCAGCCACAATCCACCATGAACAAGAGCCCATGTAGTCGGCCCAGCTTCCATTTTCCTTAGATGCTGGATGCTCTGGAACAAGCCTAACCCAGCACAGGATTCCCCCAGAGGTGTCCATGCCCCAATGGATCAGAACTATTCTGGTGGCATGAGGGGGACTTGCACAATATTAGGGATGTAGTTTTGGTGTTGTGGCTGATATATGTTGTCTTAATAATCACAAATTCAGCATCTTGTGTGATGCCAGGCACACTTTAAGCAACATACTACAGAGATGTTTAGTTATGTTCTACACGCATAAAAACACAAGTATCCCACTGGAGTCATGTTTCTGGTCAGCAAGCAAATACAAGTCCAACAATCTTACTCCTTTAAACTCTGGTGTGGTCCATAAACTCTGAGAAGTATGTGGATCTTTAGCTTCTAAGATGCTCAACTGTCTTTACCAGTATCTCATCATCTTATTTTAGCTGTTTCATCCCCTACAACTGTACAGTATCTGAGCCTGCATCCTGGAAAAGGCTTCATTAAGGCTATGGGGGCTGATGAAACTGTGAAAGCTGGATAACCAAATTAATAAGTTAAAAGGGTCAAAAAGAATGTGGATGGAGTTTGACATGTAAGGATAAAACTGGTGATATTTTTTTCTCAACAAATCCCATGAAATACCCAAACTATGTAGCATTAGCAAATGTCGTGCAACATGAAACTGCTGCCAGCAACATGTCCACTGCAGCAGGACAGTTTATGTGGATAGAAACAAACAAAATACAGTCTGTGCTCATGATAATAGCTACAATGGCTCACTAACATTTAATATTTTTAATAGATCAGACAATAATACAGCTCTGTTGTACAGAAGTATAAGATATTTGGTTATATAGACCAGTGGTTCTCAACTGGTGGGTCCCAGAAGTGGGTTGCGAAGCCATTTTTAGAGGGTCGCAGAAGTATGCCCCCCCCCCCCGGTATAAAATCTTTTATTTTAAAGGACGTGTTTCTTATGACACAGCTTGCTTTCAAGAGCAGGACATTTAATGGTGGTGACACCAGTAGTTGCCCATTTGGCTCTGCCAGCTTATTGGAGAAATTTATGCTAAATGTGCGAAAAGTATATCAAAATGTGCTCAGAATCTACCAAAATGGGCCAAAATATGACCAAAACTTGTCAAAAGTGTCCAAATATACTAAAATGAGCAAAAAATAAGCCAAATCTTCCCAAACTGTATCAAAATGCACTGAGGCTACACCCAAATAAACCTTAATTTCTTAACAGGAACTGCAAATTTCAAAAATATGGGTCGCGACTGTTATTAATAGAGACATAGTGAGTCCTGACACTGGAGCAGTTGAGAACCACTGATATAGACAATACTTGTTGGTAGGATTATATACGGTATAACTGAATGTATACGGTTGATTTCAGTCTTTTAATGGAAATCATATATTATAAAATATCTATAGATGATCAGAATCTTAAAGAAAAGTCTTTATATTATATATTACAAAGACATTTGATTTAAATCCAAGTAGTTTTGTAGAAATGGTTAAGAGTATTTGGCTGATACTCAAGGTTATAGCTTCACTGTTTGTATCAGACATGAAAAAGCAACACCACACCATTATTTATGGTGGTGTGTGTTTGTAATTACAGAATGTGTTACATGTTTACTACTTAAAGAAAATCCTCATTAACAAACATAAGAAATGTGTGCAGCAGTGAGTGTTTGTGTATCCTCATGCAGTATATGTGGTCTGCGAGTTTGTCTGTTTGTGTGTCTGCCATCAGCTCTCCTGTTGTATTAGTGTGACCTGGCCTCAGGAGCAGCAGCAGAGGCAGCAGCAGCGATAAAGAAACGATGTGTTGTGCGAATCCGAGACTGGCTGCTTATGGTTTTGGGCCTGCAGGAATAACACTCACAAAAAAAAGTCTCAGCTCAGCAGTTTGTGTGTGTATATCTATCTGTGTGTGTGTGTGTGTGTGTTGGTCATATGTTGTGTGTAGCTGTCCGCTGACTCTGTGCATCTTTATTTAAATGTATATGTTGCATGTGTGTAAATCAGAGTTTGTCCCTCAGGTGGGATGGGTTAAGGCACACTCCTGTCTTTATTAATACCCCTCCATGCTGGCTCGGACCCCCCCAGCCCACCTCCCGCCTCCTCCACCTCCCTCACAGGGTCTTATCTGAACTGTGGTGCTGGCAGACGGGACAGGCCACTGGCTGATAGTGATTGTTTATCCCACGGTGCGAAATTGCTGATCTGTCTTCTGCTTTTCCCTGACAGCTAGATGTTCATCTCGCTCTCTCTCTCTTTCTCCCTCTCTTGCCCCACAGATACAGATATTGGCACCTATCAGTACTACGATAAAGGAGAGCCAGGTAAATAGTGTTTATATTGGATGTCTGTTTGTGTTTAAGATAAGTTGCATTTGTCTTGTTTTCAGAATGTATGTGATTTCCTTATATATAAAGAAGGGCTTTTTGCTGCCTCCTGACACACAGATTATTGGTCCTGCGCATTTCGCCGTCTTACACCCGTTAACCACACATGCACTTGTCCACACAGAGGCTATTAGTATGTAGGATTTACACCCTAAAACCTTATATACACATGCACATACCACACACACACACACACACACATATATATATACGCAGGTTATTAGGCCTCCGTGGTTCTATCTCTTATGCTCCCTGTGTTCCTGTTGACCCAGGGTCCTGCCACACAGCGATAGGAAAACTAAACTGTTGACTTTCTCCTAGATCACATAGCAAGAGGCCCCACGCAGTCCAGCCTCATATTGCCTCAGGCCACAAGGCTTCCCTTACCGTCAGGAAGTGCTCAAATCGCTCCCCCACCGGCCCAGCAGCCTCGGGACGGGCTTCCTTATCCTTCACTTCTTTCCCCTTCTTTCCGTGTGTGTGTGTTCATTTTTTTAATGAAATGATGCACCTTGCAAGCTTTTTTGAAATTGACATTTTGTGGCCTGAGTTTGGTGATCAGAGTTTGTGTTCCGCTATGTGCCAAGCCTCGAGAACTCGACCCTGTGAGAGTCAACGCTACACATGTAGAACTCAAAACAAAGCAATTCCATATTTATTTTAGATTTTAGCTCCTTTTACAACTGGAAAAATGATGTAATGAATCCAGTGTTGGGCTGCACGATATTTGAATAAACTAACACTGCAATATTTTATTTTTCTGCATCAGGAATTCTCACCAGATGACTTGAATAGCTCTTCTTGTGGAGGCTTTTTGTTGCTAATTTAAACAGTCAATCAAATTAGTTACCTTTTATGATGGCAACAATTGCAAGACATCAACGACAGAGTACTTACTTATGGTCGTAGTCATCTTTCTGTAGCCGAAATATTTCCATATGTTTGACGTCGCAGTTCTTTTTTAGTGTTTCTCTCCTGTTCGATGCTCATTTTGCTGAGCGCATGTGAACCCTGCATGTCAACAAATGTTTTGTGAATGAAGTTTTAAAAAGTAAAATTGTGCCCAGGAGCCCCATAATTGGAGTAAATGATGTTCTATGAGATAAAGTGATCTGTGCTAGGTTTCTTTTTGCATCAAGCAGTAGAAAAAAGTTGTAGCAGCATGTGTTTGGGTTAATTTGCTTTACTTTACATTGCACTTATTGCGGTTAGACTGTTGCGCTTATTGCGATGTGATGTTGTGCAGCCCTACTGGTCACCATGCAAAGTGCACTGTATAATACACTATATGACCAATAAGTGTGAACTCTCACATGCATCAACTGAGAAAGAACTATATCATTTTTCTCATTTATGTCAGCTTAAATCTTTTACATATTTATAAAAGTATACAAAAGATTTTAGATTGTGAAAGTTGGGTTGCCTCTACCTTTTTATCTTTGATAGATATCAGGACTTCATCTATCACAGCGGATGCTATGTGTTTGTCTTTTATTGAACTTTAAGTTAAGCCTGTGTTCACTTACAAAACATACCAAGGACGTATTCTCCACTTATAAAGATAATATTGCAGACATAATAACAAAAACTTGCCTGTTTTTTAGTGATATAGGATATTTGAAGCAGCATTAGCATTCATGGGGAGTGTTCAAGTCCAGTATTGACTCTCTCTTGAGCTACATTTTGGTCTCCAGTAAGTCCTGAGGGAAACATATCTTGCTTTTGCACAACTAAATGCTCCACTAGCTATGTTACTGGAAACGATGACAGCAGTGAGAAAATCTTGGGAGCAGAGTTGGGTGATAATTCACTATTACACATGACACAGTTATTTGATCCATTGTTAACATGTAATGTTGATAGAGCAGCTTTAAGTTGTTTTGTTTGCTTCAGAGTTCACTTTGAAGCATGTTGCATTCAGCATATGCAAAAAATCTTCCTTAGCAGATAAATATCTTTATCTTATCAGTTCTATGTAGTTTTCAGTGTCTGTTTCTCACCATCTGCATGTTCTTTTCAGCATTCAGTGCCTGTCTATGTTTCTCTTTCATGGATTTCCTCCTCTTTTGTCTCCATTTCTTTCTCCCACCATGTATATTTTGTTCCTCCTCATTTTGTGTACAGTTAAGTCTCCCTGTCTCGTCCCTTCTCGCTCTCTCTCATCATGGGGTTCTCTCCCTTCTCTCTCATCTGAGAAGCTGCCTTCTCTTTCATTCCAATCTTCAGTGGAGAGACGATGCTCTTGCTCCAAATCCTTTCATTTGGAGGATTACTAAAGTGTGGCTTGATATCAGAGTGGAGGGAGGAGAGGGAGAGGAGGAGGAGGAGGAAGAGGAGGAAGGAGGGAGACGGAGCAGAATCACAATCCAAAAGTATCACAACATTTTCACACGGCGGTGTAACGATAGCTCGGGTCATGATTTGATTGCACATACAGTAGATTACATTGGATTAGATTGAATTTGTTTTCTGTTTTGTATGGATTCTGTGGCATTCGGCTTGAACGAATGAAACAAAACGCGAGTGTACTCAACCAGATTACATTTCAAAATAATACACTACCTCATTATTTTGCTCCCTGTTATGCAAAAATCCCCAGCGTCCATATGGCTCTCAAAGCCCCTCAAAACTTGGCTTCAGATGTTGAGTTTTTGTCTTTACCATTAAATATTCATACTACACCACTTTAGGTGTCTTTAGCTCCTAAAGCTAATCTGCTTCCTCAAAATTAGATGGATGTGGTTTGATTAAAATTAACTGACACATTAATTTCTGAATTATGCATCAAAATACATAATGTCACCTTTTACAAAATGCCCACTAACACTTCTAACTCTGGTGTAAAACTATGTGTTCATGCAGGACCTGATCACTCATGTCAAGAAGCTGAGAAGACAACAGCTTCTCCTTTGACGTTGTCCCTATTTTGACATTCACATCAACTTTTTAACATGCTGAAACAACATTCAGACACCATGCATTTGTTTGTGATATATGTTTACTTCTCTGAAAGCTTGGATGTTCTTTCCGCCTGTCCCCACTAGAGGGAGACCCAGGCTCATTGGAGCGGCTCCGGGGGTCCCCAGCAGCCAAAATCCCCCCCAGCCCCGTTTCCTCCAGCCCCAGAGCAGGTGCCCATGTCTGGGCCTGTCTGGCCCTTCACCCCCTTATCTGATTAATACTACTAATCCTGGAGGTGTTCCTGCCTGCCAGAGAGGCCGGCCACCAGACTGGCCACTTTCTTGCTCAGGGCGGCCAGGCCATGAGGCACGGTGACGGGTTGCACTTTGCCAACATGGCCCCTTGGAGCTAAGGGGATGTTTGAGCTCCAGCTTAGTTTTCTGCTCCTATTTATGTACATCGTATAAGCAGAGCATGTGTCCTGTACATTGTGCTGTTTTTATTTGATGTATATAATCCTCTGTATGTTTCCCAGCTATTCCTCTGGAGCGTCACTACTACAATGAGAAACTCCAGTTCTCTGAAGGTAAGTTTCCAGGAGTGATTGAGACACTTTTGTTCCTCGTATCCGTCCGTTTGTGTCTAACAAGCGGGTGACCATCTTCCAGAAATCACTGCCCCACTCAGTCAACTGTCCTACTTCGCTCTCTCCATCGCTCTCTCTGCTGTTCACCCAGTAGTGGAATACAAACACCCTTATCAGGAGACGAACACTCATCCCCCTGCCCTCCCCTCCCTCCCCTCTCTCCTGACCCCCCCCCAACCCTCCACACCCTCATTTGCATGCATCTGTTTACCTCCTCTTCCCACTCAGTCTTAATAGAGAACCCCACTCCTTAATGGTTCGTTTCAGCAAAGATGAAAAGGGGAGACTGTAAAATAAACAGATAGGGGAGCGATTGCACCACACTGAAAGCAGCCGTCCTCCCTTTTCCTTTTATTTTTCCTCCCACCGAACTTCATGTATATGCGTGGGCAGAAGCAGATGCACAAATTCAATTAGCTGTTTTTTTTTTTCCATATGCTTCCTTCCCTCTGTTTAACCACTAGAGATGGAAGAAGGGGGGAAATGGAGGGCTGGGAAATTAAAATGAAGGGGCCTCAGTGTGGTACGTGTTCAGATATGTGCTGCTAACTGCGAGGTTGCATTTGGGAGATAACTCAAGAGCGCCGAAAGTTCTCACGATTAAATATTTGCTTCTCCTCAAGGATCAGGTTTGTGGGTTTTGAGGGGACATTTGGCTTTCAGTGGAATATTTTCATAAATAGAAACGGAAACAAGTCACACAGCTACTGAGAGCTCACTTGAATTTCTACATTTATGCTTTTAATGCTCACATTTAAACGTCTACAATTAAAATATCACCACTGCTTTTTTCTGTTCACCCATAAATGTCTGAATAACCAGGTTCCTGAGTGGCTTTGCATTCAGATCTCTGGTTCAGTGACACAGAAGACATCGCCTTAAAGTGCCCCACATAGATCCTTAATGGCTTTTAACACAACTCTTCACCCACAGAACTTCAAATTGTTTGTTGCTGGCAGTATTCAAGTTGAAACAGTTTATAAAGAGGGTTTTGTCTTTTAGTTATGAATAATCTAGTAGCTGACATTCGTTTTAGGGTCCCTTCATTATGTCGGTTTGTGTGTTTTCTTGTTCAGCCTTGTGCATTTTCAAAGAGAACGTGCATTGCAAGCGTCTTTAGGTTATACAGCAGTGCTTGGTGGCACTGGTTTGCGTTTTGAGTTTGAGCTCTCTATTTTCTCACACTCGAATGTGGAGTAGCATAGAATTGGTACTTGTAGAAATAGCGTATATTGAATTATCAGTTAATCTGTTGATTATTTTTTAAATTTCTTAGTGTGTAAATTGGCCAAAATTAGCAGTTTTCCACAGCTCAAGTTGCTTTTTTTAATCTAATGTACAGTCTAAAACCAAAATGTAATCACTGTCCATCAATATAAACATGGAGAAAATCACTTTTAGGAGCCAGAACCAGCAAATATTTGGCTATCTTGATAGATAAATGTCTGTAATGATTAATTATCCTTATAATTTAATAATTTAAATTTAATCTGCTCATTTCAGCTTTAATTGGGATTCATCAGAATGGAGCTTAAGTTCATGACGGCTTATAATGATATTCAAGATCACTGCATTTGCCTCGTGTACCTGCATCTCTTCTTTCCACCTGACCTTTTTCCTTCCTCTTATCCCTTTTCATTCATAGATCTTAACCAAGATATAAAGTCCAAACCTTTTACCCTTTCCGGTTTTTGGTGCCACATTCTTCTAAATTCCCATGAGTGCCTTTTTTTTTTTTTACACAGAAAAAAACAACTATTTCTCTTATGTGTGTGTTTGAAACTTCAGTCACATGATCTCCAGATTCTTCTTGTGTTTTTCCTCCGTAGCTCGAGGCTATTCGTGGACCCCCAGGAACCGCCGACCAGAAAAGCTCCGCGATTCGCTGAAGGAGCTGGAGGTACCCGCCTCCTCTGTTCATCCCACCACCAACATCCCTCCCGGCCTCCCCCCCTTGCCTTCTTCTTCTTCTTCCTCCCTCTGGGGATTTTTGGAGTTTTCCCTTTCCGAAACGGCCGATTGATTAACAAATAGGGGCATTCTCTCTCTTTTCTCCCGCTCCCTTCACTCTCCCTGTCGTTGCCGTTTGTTCTCCTCTCTCCATCTCCTCTCTCATCACCTCTCTTTCGGCCGAGCTCTGTCATCGAGGGGGATATTTGAGGGGATCAGGGGGCTGCAGGCTGCCCCCTCATCCCTTCTCTTCCTCCCTCCTTCTTCTTTTTCCTCCTCCTTCTTCCCTCATTCGCCCCCTCTCTCTTCCCTTCTGTACTTGTGGCAGTACAGACCTAGCTTTGTTTGCTGGAACCTGTCTGTGGCTGCTACACACACACACACACACACAACACACACTCCCCACCCATCCACCTCCCTCCTCTCACCCGTAACCATTGTCTGAAACTAGAAACACCCCAGCTCACCTCCACACCCGGCCCTCCTCCTCCTCCGCCGGCCCTCTCTCCTCCCATCCAATCACCCCAGCTGGGTTAGGAATGTGGCAGGAATGACTGACCTTACACACACACACACACACACACACACACACACACACACACACACACACACACAAGCCGCCGTTACCTGCATCCTCTTTTAACTCTCCCTGCAGTGACCACCTGTGGTCGCAAGTGTCTGTTACTGCGTACTAACGAGACAGTTCATGCAACTGCAAGTTTATTCTGGTTGATTTCCTCATGTTTTCTGTACTCGTTTACATATTTAAACTCAGTTCTGTGTTGCTCTCAAAGCTGCATCCGGTCTGTGTTCTTGTGGGTTGTGTTGCTGCTCCTCTCACCGTCTCTTTGTTCGTCCAGGACCTATTGCAGACCAACACCTGCATTCACACCAGATGGAGAAACAAGCGCTGCTGCCAGGTACACACCCTCCTCAGCCCGACACCTACTGTGTGCAAGCAGACAGACACTTTAAGTCCTCAAATAAAGAGAACTCTAAAACGTCTTAAACAGTGTTTTCATAATTATAATGACCACAGTGGATTTTGCACATTACCATCATTTGTTTAATGTGAATTTTCTGTCCATTTAATAAGCTTATATGAGTATCAGGAAGAGACAACCCAATCCTTAGGTTCATTTAAGTCTGGTTTTCTGTTTTTTAATGCTTTTTCTCATTTTATTTTTACTTATTTTAATGGTCCTTGTGTGCTACTTTGCTTATTCAAAGTCATTATTATTACTTTTTGTCATTTTTTATTGTGCAGAATTACATTTACATTCTTGCCTATATAAACATCTTTGAATAACAAAAAAATATGCATTAAATGTGTATTATATTTTTTTTTAACCCCAAGACTTATTCTCACGTTATTGACCCACATAAGAACAGTCTTCCTTTTATAAAAGTGTGTATTATATAAATTTGTCTCATGTTATTTCACAGTATGATCATTTCTCCAACCAAACTAGACCTGAGATGTTTTGAACATTGCCTAACCTTGTTATTCGAGCAAAAGTGAGAGCTCTGATAATATCAAACTGTGTTTTTGCATCAAAGTCAGGTCAGTTTTGTTTTTGTGTGCTAGTGTCACAAATCGCAAAATCTCCTCAAGGAGCATTAATATCTGTGCAGCATGTAAACCTCTCTTCTGGACTCTTGATTCAGAAAAGGAAAATTAGAAGTTCAGTGACAAATGCCAACGTGACGAACTTATTTCATTTAATCATATTTTATGTCAGTATTTTTGTATGCTATGCTTTCTCTCTTTCTAGGTTCGAGCTATAAAAAATCCCTTGGAACATGTCTGAAGATGCTTAAAAAATACTCTGCTTTAAAAACAGTTTGAGTCTGATGTGGTTACCTGACTGGAATTTCTTGGAATGACATCTGTGTTTCTTACCTAATTGGAAAATCCTAAACCTACCACAAGAATATCCAAATATTTTTGGTTTTAAAAGCTTGAGATGTCTTGTACTATTCCCCAGTGGAAGTCAATTCTTTTTAGCAATGCAAGCTTTAGGTTTGCAGGTTTTGTAAGTAGCCTACTGAAGCCAGCATTAGCCTTCAAACAAGTTGTGATACTGATAGCTGCACCCCTTGAACTCCACTCTCTGACCTTAAACGGCCTTCTAGTGTCAAACTCTGGATACACGTTGTTCTATACACAGAAGTTCAAACACCCAAGAGCAGCAATATTGTGCAAAACACATTTGAATGGAAGAAGACTGTTCTCTGTGTGCTTTTGTCTGCAGGTGATGCTGAGCAGTGGTGTTCTGGTGACTCTGACTTTAAATGGACCTCAGCTCGAACAAGTGTGTGTCGACCGCACATTAGTGGGTCGACTACCAGCCAACACTGTGACTGATGGTGAGTTATAGACACATGTGTTTGTACTTCTTCCTATGAGGAGACTCTGACATTATGTATTCCCTAGCTGGATATTCTGACCTTAACATCCCAACTACATGCATAAACCTCATTCTAATTTTAACTCTTAAACCAAGCCCTAACCTTTAAACAACACTTTGACGGTTTGATTTTTGGGGTTATATTTTTGAAAAAGTATAGGCATGCTAGTTTTGACATAACTGATCAGAGGTTTCCCTTTCTTCTGCCTGAAACACGGCCAATGCTAACTGATATGATAGAAAAGCGACTACTTTCTAAATTGAAAATCGCATTTTTTTCATATTTTTTGTCTCGTAAAAGCCTCAAAGAGTTCATTGTTTCTTCTTTTTTCTTTTTAGTTTTTACTGTAGTCTTTACCGTTGAAACTACGCAGCCTTGTTTATTTGCTCTGAAGCAGTTAATGGAAACAAACCTTTTTGTATTTTCTTTTTGTCATTTTGTGCAACTTTTCAAAAGTTTTACTTCAAATTCTCTTGACAATTACATGGGGACGTGCCTACTGACATATTGCATTCCCTTGACCCGTACTCTGACCTTAACATCATACATGCGTAACTCTAAACTCTAACCTGAACACTAAAAAGAAGTTCTAGCCCTCAAACAGCCCTTTAAAGGTGAGTCAGAAAGTGACAGCAAAAATGTCACTCGCTGCCAAGATCTCTAACAAAGTGCACCCTGCAAATTCTAAATCACAAAAGTCAAGTTGGAAGAGATTTTGTCTAGCTTTCAGTAAGACATTTTAACATTGGATTGCTTGATTCATGCTGTTGCAACCATCATGCTTCCTCCTCTATTGTCGTGGTTTTTGCATTCGCTGACTGATATCACACGTGACTTAAATATTCCAGAGGTTTGTCGGGGTTTAAGCAGATTTAAGGACACAAACATCATTGTTTCCACCTCAAGGCCTGACCGCCTATCTCTGCCCACAGCGACAAACAAACACAGAGACATTTGCATTCAAACGTTCCGTGTTTTAAAAAACCGCAAAGCCGTCTACCACACTGTTACACCTGCTCAACGCACACACACTTTCCTGTCACGCAAACACTCACATACATAACAGGTGCCACAGGTGAGCGAGGCGACTCTGCTAGCTAATTGCGGGCAAATCCTTTTGTGCTGTGTGTGTCCAGGGGCCTTCCCTTAAGAGCATCCATCAGTGTTTTTTCCTCCATCGCGGGCTCCTCCAGGGAGCGCCGCCCCCCTCGCGCGGCGCTCCCTCGCTCTGCAGACCTGGCAGGAGAGAATAAGGGGCCGTGGACACCGGCCCAAATCTGCTAATTATTTCTTTCTTTCTGTATCAATTATTTGTTCATAACACCGCCCTCCCCACTTCCGCCCGGGGTCTCCAGACACTTGATAAAGCCCCCATAGTGCACACACACACACACACACAAGCATGCACACTCCTGTCCTCACATGCATACATATGTAATTACACACTTTTTTTCCTGTACAGACCAACAAACACTTACTGTATGACCACTCACATTTACACACATGCAGGCGCACACACACCCAGGTACACATACACCCACTCACCTCCCGCTGCACTCCATTCAAAGCCTCAGAGGCACTAATTATTAGAGTAATGGTTGTGAGAGGGTGGGTTCCGGGGATTGTGTGTGTCTGTGTGTGTGTGTGTGTGTGTTTGTAAGGGGGGGGTTATTGGGGTGGGAGGTGCAGGTTAGAGGTTCTCACATCTGCCACTTGTTAAATTAGTCTGAGACAATTAGGAGTAGAGAGCCGGACCAGATCACACAGCGCAACACTTTTACAATACCAAATTACTGAAACAGTTTACAATCAAGTTGTGACTGGTGTGTGTGTGTTGTGTTGTGACATATGTCGGGTAGAATTTATTACTTATTACTGTTTGCATATTCAATCCCTGCAGTGTCAAAGTCAAATACAAGGCTGCAACTAAAGGTTATTCTCATTTCCAGCTTTCTTAATGAATCATTTAATCATTAAGCGAATAAAAACCTCAGCTTCCCAGAGCCAAACATGAAGTCCCTAAATTGTGACAACCACATGTGTAAGAAGCTAAAACCAGCAATTATTTGGCTTTTTTTTTTTTGCTTGAAAAATTGACTGAAACGCTTACTCAGTTATCAAAATAGTTGCTCATTCATTTTCTTTTCTCAAGCAATTAATTGGCTAAACATTGCAGCTCCAGTCGAATCTTAAATTAAACCGTAAGCCACTGTGTCATGACGGAGAATTCATTTTCATTGTCTGAACGGGGTTTGACTACTTCGTAAAGCAAAAAATAAAGTTTTCAGGATTTGAATGCAGGAGTAAATCCCTTTTCTGATTTGCATGGATTCGGCTAAATGTGAGGCCTGGTTTGTGTTTTGTATATTTGACACAAGAGGCAGCTGCAGCCAGGTCTGGTTTTTTGTCTGACAATGCGACTAATCAGGCTTACTGTCCTCTTAAACTTTGCGTCGTGAATGCCAGTTACCACAGTGTTCCTACCATGAGCTCTGATTGCATCATACTGAGCAGCAGATTACAAATATTTTACACCATCAAAGTATTACCAGCTTCCTTTGGCCGATGGCTGGGCCAAACCGCACATATGCTCCACGATTAAGCATCCTTAAGTGATTTTTCATAGCCGGTTTCATTTACCCATGTTTAAATGTGCTTTGGTTAAGCCCATTGGCCTCTTATGTCAACATGCTGCTGAGGAGATGGCATTAAATGGATTTAGGGGAGTTTGTGTGTGTGCGTTTTTGTCTGTGTGTATGTGGCGAGACCGCGCTTTAACATGTGGTATCTTCACTCTATGCTTGTGTGTGTCAATGTTTTTGCGCTCGTGCTGGTGCGTGTAAATGTGCATGCATAAAACGTGGTTGCAGGCTTGCATGTATGAATGTATATGCAGCTATCTGTGCACGTGTCTAGGGGGCTACATATGAATGTGTACATGTATACGCTCTGTGCATGTGTGTGTGTCTGTGGGGGGTTTTCAGGGTGGGTCATGAAGGTCTGGCCCTTAATGCCAAATCAGCCACCTGGTCCCAGATTGGGCCACAGCCTGGTTTCACATCCCCTCCTTCATTTGGAAATGAATGGGATTAATCTTAATCCCGTTTATAGACACCCATAGAGATCAATACTAAACTGCATTTAACTTGATTTGTCTGTAATCTATTACAAAGACGCTTACTATTGCATTAAACGTTGTTTCAGAAAGCTAAGGCTTCGTTAATGGCTGTATTTTTTAAGCCTTGAACCAGTTTTTGAATGCTTTATAATCTATCTTCAACACAGGGACCGACTGACTCAACTGACCTGATTTAAGATGCTAGTTTTTCCCGTATTTTCCAAGCAGTTCCTCTCTTCCCTCATGAATATTTGCATATTAATTTACAATTTTCACACAACAGGATGATTTGAAGTGTAATCATACCACGTTTATAAATACACACATGCCACGGTTAACTGCCGGTTAGATTTCTAAATCTCGGGGTGCAGCCTTACTCGTTCAACTCAAAGCAGGATATCTGACAGACATATGTAACTCCCCCCCCCCCCGTACACGCGCACACTCCTTTCCATTTAATTGGTTTCATAAACAGATTAATTTGAAGGAGAGGGAGGCTTAATTGCTAATCAGCGTTTCCATGCAGCTCCTGAAGAGTTGAACAGGATCAAGTGTGTTCTACCACAAAAAAGGCCTTAGAGCCTTCAGTGCACTGACAGGAGGGGAAGAGAGAACAGAAGAAAGAGATACAAAGAGTACAGAAAGCAGCGAAGGGGAGAAGAGGGGATGCAGGAAGGTAGAGGAAGAGGTAAACAAGGTGGAAAGGAAAGAGTAGGGAAGAAGAAGTAAGGGAGAGGAGAAAGAACATGAGACAGACTCTCCAAACTGATCATAACTAAATAAAAGCAAAGAGGAGAACATATAGGAAACACCGTCAAAATAAAAGTTCAATACAGCATCTGTAGGACTTGATGCAAACAGCAAAGTGAGGGTACAACAACATTTTGAGGGCTAATAAGTGAAATGATAGAAACAACACTGCAGCACCAGCTGACTGACTGGAAGAATCATTCATTTTACTGAGTGTTTATCAGGGTGATTTACAGAATGTCTAAAATCCACAGCTTACTTGCATGTACGCTTCACACCAGGCCTAAATCTTATTATTCAGTGATACCTAGACGCATGAATGGCCTCCTACAATACAGAAGCTTAAAATAAAAGCACTACAAAATATATGAATGAGGATAATATTTAAAACTAGAGTTGGTATTTAAAAATCTGAATCCCGAAACCTGGCAGCGGGCTGGAACACGTTGTCTTTAAAAAATTGCCAGAATATGCCATGTCATAGCCCGAAATAGTGTAAACATGAATGAATCAGGGGTGATGTGTGTCATTTAAAAAATTTGCCAAAGATAAACGGTTAGCACGAAACCAATTGGAGATACTAAGAGGAAAATAAAACGTGCTTCATCAATAACATAAATGCAGCATGGCTCAAAAACAGTATACCGAGGGGCGAGTTGTCTGCAAGTTGCTGGAAGATACATTCAACATGAAATATCTTTGCAAAGATGTGTGAAAATGCAGAGTTTGTAGATGATGTTAACATGTAAATAATCAAATTTCTATAGCATGTAGAGCCCCTATTTTTTACAGTATTGGTAACCAAAGTGTTGTACGTGTTGATTCCTGGATCTTTTTTTTTTATGTTTTATGGCATCATGCATGTCATACTGCATAAAAGACACCTTTGAGTTCTTTCTACTTGTAGCCGTGGTTGTTCTGTTTCCATAGAGGTGCAGGACTTTATACTGCAGTGAAAAATGAGTGAGTACAAATGAACAGGAGTAAAACAAACCCCAGAAAGTGCTTGGAGTTCAGAGGATGAAAACTGATTACAGTAATGAAATCTGCAAAGTCTGAAAAGCTGCAATTAAAAACTCTTAACATCAATATTTTCATGCAGTCCTTTTAGACATGCATCAATCAGCCACAGCATTAATATCGCTGGCAGATGAAGTTTATAACATTCATCATCTCATTACAACGCTGTTCTGCTGAGAAACTTTAGGTCCTGGCATTTATGTGGGTGGTACTTTGACATGTTACACCACTTTAAACATTGTTGCTGGTGAAACATGCTGCCCTCATAGTACACCACTTTGCAAAAACTGCTGAGGCATGACTTGAGGAACACAACCAAGAGCTAAAGCATTGATGGGGCCTCCAAATTCCTCCAGATCTCAATCCGATTAAACATCCACAGATACCCCTTTTCCACCGAGCTGGTTCCGGTGCTAGTTCGGAGCAGGAGCCCGACTTAGCGCCTGCTCTTTGTGTTTCCACTGTGTTAGCACCGGCTCCAGGTGCTAGAAACGGGTGCTTAACAAGCGCTAAGTCTTTGCTGGGCCAGAGCAAAGCACCGAATACATCAGGGGCTCGGGGTGGGGTTATCGTGACCAACAATCAACTGTGGAAAAGGACACACGAGCAGTAGTTTGTGTCCTTTTTCTCCAGGACGTCCCTGCTCCAATCGTAGATGTATTGGAATGACTCCCGGGACACACGGAAGTTTCGAAACAAACTGTTGCCGCTGAAATCTGGTACAATTGTGTCCCACCAGTAGCACGATCGTGGCAACAGGCGACCTCTGCCTCCCAAACAACCTTAAGACCATCTTTAAAGATAAACATAGATATTACCAATTTCTGCCTTTGTTTAACTGCTGCGAATGGATGCAAGCGTAGTCGTTTTACGGTGACACAGTGTTGTCCTTGCCAATGGAAAAACAAACAGGTTCTTAGAAGGAACAAAATTTGAACCAACTAAGCACCAGCACTAGCACCCTGTTCTTCTTGGGGGGAAAGGGGTAAGAGTGCACCAGCACAAGCCTGATTCATGAAAGCCCTATCCTAAAACTCATATGCCTCCAAAGGATCCACTGCTAACATCCCAGTGCCAGGCAACACAGTACATGTCCTGATGGGTCAAGGTTGTTTTGATGGCATGAGGGGAACCAGCACAACATTATACAGGTAGTTTTATTGTTGTGGCTCATTGGGGTAAATCCAGAAAGGTTATTTTAACCACCTCTTTGTCCCAAATTGAAACCAGTGAAACCAAAATCTGTCAATGAATGTGTGGCCTCTATGTGGGTTATGTCTCCTTTTGATGCAGCTAAGATGCTTTCAAAATATAAAAATGCATTTGAAAACTTGTGGATCAATACTGTTCTTTATTATTAATTTCAACCTTATGCTTCTATGTGTTCTAATTTTCAATTTCCAGGTAAAAAACTACTGGAGTAGCAATCAGTATATGTGTTCTTTATTGACTGTGCAAGAATATAGTGTACCTAAAGGTTCACCTGAGCAGTATAGAGTTGTTTTTTTGTTTTGAATCATGACATTAACAGTGTGGCGCTGTCATTCCCAGCGGTGCTGAGCGATAGGCTGATTCTGCTGTCCTTCCTGGAGCAGAGCCAAGTGGCTGCAGTCTACCTGAACAGAAAGAACCACGACTCCCCGGAGACTGGCAGGCGAACAGACAAACTCTCACCCTCTGAAATCAAGGTACAGTGGAGCGCATTGATGGAGTGTGCATGAGTAATGTGTGCGTTTAACTGTGTTTGTGTGTAAGAGAGAGAGAGAGAGAGGAATAAAGAAGGACACCAAAAGAAACCAACAAAAAGTGTTAACATGTCGTCCTGTGTGGGAGTCCGGCTTCTTTCTTCATCCAACCTGATGGGCAGCATTTCCAAAATGTTTTTCTTGGATGAGTTTCACATTCATTCAGGTACTTTTCCTGATTTAGATAAAGTAAACCTGGAAACAAAAGACTCACAGTGCAGTTCAGTCATGTGTTCTTTCAGTAGGTGCCATACAGGAATTTCCATTGTAAAAAAGACTATAAAACTATTATTGTGAAAAACCTTTCAGTGTGTTTGAGTGAAAGTTTAGCAGGTGCAGGAGCCTGCTGGGTCCTTGCTGTGTTATTGACCTTCTCCCTGTGACCGTCAGAGTGAAAAACCTGCTCAGAGTATGGGCTGTTGAGTATACCAGGGTTACTTCAACATACATGCAAGTGTGAACCTCAAATACATGACTTTACTACTTGTCTGATTCAGACATCAGCCAGCGTTCTTCTGCATTTGGTTATCTGTGAGTTTCTGTTTTCTCCGAGCAGAAACTTACCACCCTTAAAATTTCAAGTTTTTCCGAGGATTTGGTTCCCCTGCTAGTTTTTTTAAAGAGTGAATTGTCACTGCTGATTTCCCTGCAAGCAAATGCTCCACCAAAACAATTCCATTGTCACTATTTTGAGGGAACAGCGAGACTGCATCCTTTGCTTAACTCTGCCTGAGGGTTTTCCCACCTATAGCAAAATGACCGTGAGGTGCAGCCAGCAACTATTCTACTAATTGTATCCCTTTTGCTTCCAGTCTTTGGAGCAACTCCAAAACACTGCTTGATATTAGCTAGTTAGTTCGGTAGCTAACTATATAGCTATGTTTGCTTACTATCCATTTGGTCGACTACAAGAATAGAAGAGAATTATTTTATTGCCATTGCACAGTGTACAATGAAATTAAGCAGCAGTCCTGTCAGTTTATACACAAAATCAGACATCATTCTTAGTACAGTGAGAGATGTGCAAATATAAATTATATAAATCAAGTAGAAAAAACATATGAACAAGTGCATCTTGGTGTATTACCAACTTTAGAAACAGTAGTATAACTGATGTTACACTTCTGGGTATTGCACATTGCTGAACATATATGAAAAAGTAATGGCGTAAAGTACCGTAATGCAAAAAGTGCATACAAGGTGCAGTTGTAAACATATATAAACATGTGTAGGTGCAGTAAATAAATAGAAGGTGTATAAGGTGTAAATGTTAGAGTAGATTACATTGAATTGAGTTGAATTGCTAGTAGGCACACAGATCTAGTGAGTGTTTATTCAACTCCTGATTGTATCTGTAAATCTAAATACATGTAAATCATCACGGTATTACAGCCTTTATGTTCCAGTGTGCTCAGACTGTGTTCAACTCTCTGTGATTTTCCAGTTCCTGTCTATTAATCTCCTATACAAGCGTGTATTGAGCTGAGTGTGATCTGGAGGTGTTTTCGTAGGTGTCGGTAAAAGGTTTGATTATGTGCGGCCCCGTTCTTCCCACAAAACAAAACTACACTGTGTCCTCCTTCACTAGCTGGCTAACTGCTAACCCTGGCATTATCACATTACTGCCAGG
This sequence comes from Dascyllus trimaculatus, assembly GCA_024666655.1. NCBI lineage: Eukaryota > Metazoa > Chordata > Actinopteri > Pomacentridae > Dascyllus > Dascyllus trimaculatus. The sequence continues at coordinate 8,637,599 of CM045464.1, read as the reverse complement.
CCCCTTTGTTAAGGTGTGTGTGGGTGTGTGCACGCGGCCATGTTGATGTGTGTGCGTGAAAGCAATCGTTCCTGCCGTGCGTCCGTCTCCAGAAGCACAGTCCTGATAAGACATCCCCCCCATCACTACCACCACTCCATATTGTACGCCCCGCACACCCTGTCAATGCACGTGCACGCGCATGCATGCAACCTGCAGCATACGCACACGTGTGCACGCCCGACAACCCATCCCCCACAACAAACACACACATGCACTCACACGTACACATCGCCCTGGTCCAGTGGGCTAAGCTGGAGAAGGGAGAGTAGGGGGCGTTAAGAGGGGGGCTAAACTAATCCGGCCCACAGAAAGTGGTTTTTGATTATTGCTGACCAGCAAACGCCAGCAGAAAAAAAAACTAGAAGAGCGAAGAGATGGGTAGGGATGGAGGGGGCATACAGGGGGTAGAGATAGAGTGTGTTATTAACCCAGTGATTTTCTGATTTTTTTTCTTCTTTTCCATTTCTAATCTGTCAGTGATCTCCCGTTCAGCTGTTTGGGGCAACTCTTTGTTCCCTTTATCATCAAATGTACCTCCATCATTTTCAGGCGTATTCTGTGTCCAAAGCAAATTTCCCCCCCAACGGGGCAACGAGGGCAGACATGGACCACTGAATCTCAAATCTGCTCTACTCATACAGTGGAGCTTGTCGATTTACTAATTTCTGCATGTTCCTGGACTCTGAGACCATTTCTTTTTTGTACTGAGACATGTTTTTATTAATTAATTCCTGAAGAGACATCCCTGTATTCCTGACAACATGCCTATTTGGTGGGATTTTGATGTCACAACTGACTGCTCTTTTCCTGTATATTTTGCTACAAACCTCTCATTGATCTATTACAAAAATTCCAATTATTCTCCTTCTTTTTCTCCTTCTTATGTGCACATTTTGTTTTGTCCTTCATTCATCCATTCATTTATTAATCCAACCATGTTTTATTCCTTTATTCCCATTTCCCTGAAGCTGCAGTGCATAAAAGCAGCCACCACCTCTTTTCCCCTCTTCCTTAGTCGTCTTTCCTAACCCAAACAATCAGCTTTTCTTCATTATCACCCTTTATTCTTCTCTCTTTTTCCTCCTTCACCTCTGTCCTCCCTCTATCTGCCACTCTCCTGCTCCGCGACGGAGGTCATGGATGTGAGACTGTGTGTGTGTTAATGTGTGCATGTTAGCCATCGACTCTGGTTCATTGTGTTAGTGAGTGTGACTGGAGATAAAGAGTGTGTGAAAGGAGGCCTGTATGAAAATGTGTGTGTAGAGGGAATGAGCTGTGGTGTACATGAAAGGCAGGGTCACAGTGTAAGACCTGCAATTTCACCTGCTTTAAAAGTGCTTCTGAGCAGAGCGCTGTTTGTTTAACGGGGTGTGTGAGCCTATAAAACTGAGTGCTTATACACACTTTTATATCTCTGCATGTATGTACACGTGTGTTTGTGTACATACATGCACGTATTCATGCGTGTGTGTGTGTGTGTCCGTGCGAGCGTGTTACCCCCCCAAGCGCCACGAGGGCTCATTACTGTGCGTCTCTTTGTTGTGGCCCGTAGAGCGTGGCGAACCTTCCCAAAAATATGCACATCACTAAAACAACAAGCCCGACAGAACAAAACGCACACAGACATTAATAATGGAGGATGAAAAACAAACCTCAGACATCAACAAAAACAGGAATTGGGGAAGGACAAGAGAGATAACTGGGGCTACCGATGTGCAAGTACAGGAGCCCTCAGGTGTTCAAAGGTGAATCCAAATTGATGAATCACTAAGATGCTAACTTCCCCTTCTTCATAAGATGTGTTTTAACTCTGTGGATCTCTGTATTCTGACTGTGTTGCCCATTTTGACTCCTTCTCAGTGCGTGATCGGCCTCTTTGTGTTCGTTTCTGTGTCCAGGTGGTGTCAGTGGAGGTGGGTGGACGAGGTCGTAGACTCCACAGACACGTTAGTCTCAACCGTCTCCAGGATGTGGCGCTCTGCTGGTGGAACCTGGACGAACCCGGCGAGGAGCTGTGGCCCTGGACTCCAACGAACACGCAAAGGAGCAACCTGGTCCTGCTCAGCTGCTCCCCTACTGAAGGCCTCAAGGTGCACAAACACACACATACAGCACCTTTAAGAAGTATTCACCCTTAATGGAAGTTTTTTTTTGCTTTTATTGCTTTTCAACATTAGATCATAGTCAATTTAATTTGACTTTTCTCAAAGAATTTACCAAAAAAGACTCTTTCATGTCAAAATGAAAACAGATTTCTACAGAGTAATGTCAATTAATTAAAAATCTAAAATGTACAAAAAGGGATTGCATAAGTATTCACCCCCTTTAAAGTGACTCACCCAGTTCAATACACTTGCAACCGATTGGTACTAGAAGTCACACATGTGCAATGAATGCATCTCAAGTGATTGTAGTATAAAGTCACCTGTATCTGGAAGGTCCAGTCACCGGTAAATCAGTACTCCTGCTTATGACTACACCGTAAAAAGAAACACAAGTATATATTCTCACACATATACACACACAAGGAGTTTGCACGTCATTCTTACTCCACAACAGAAACATTAAAGTTCCTATTTTTTGTTTGGTTTTTCAGAAAGCAAAACTACAGAGGTACAACAAAATACCACGAATCGACAGTTAAACAAAGTTAGTTCATGAGAGAAGATGAACGTATGGAGCCATTCTTCCTCTAAAGGCAAACTGAGTAGTTGAAGCACTGGATTTGTAATAAATAAGAGTGGGGCGTCATTTCTGTGTCGTTTGTCAAATGGCCAAGAAAGATAGAAGTGATCATTGCTCATCTATCCGACGTGTCTTTTGTTGACTTGGAGAAGATTTATAACATCGTGAATGACCGCAAGGATTCCTGTGGGGTCAATGTAGTGCAGGAATATAAGGTGCCTTTGCAACAAGCTGTGAAGTTCTTGTATGTCAGGTGCAAGAGCTGTGTCTGTATCCTTACCAATAAATGAAAAGCCCTTTAGTGAATCCACCAGTTTGCAGAAAATGCTGGATTGCCCCCTTCACTTTTTTGGGGAACGAGTTGCTGCCCTTAGTGGAGTAATTCAAGTATCTTTCACTCAGATGACTGACTATAAGATGGAACCTGAGATGGACACGGCAGGTGGGTTGGTGCAGTGATTGCACTGAGTTTGGTACAGTAGCAAGCAATCATTGTGAAAATGATGCTTAGTCAAAGGAAAAGCTCACAGTTCCCACAATTTCCCAGTTGACCTGTGATTTGTTTTGACCCTCACGTGTGGCGTCACTTTTGAGAATGAGACTTTTGAGTCAAGAAGCCAAAATGACTTTTCCCAAAGTGTCTAAGCGTCCAGAAGGAGCTCAGACTACAGCGCTTGTTTCTTCTGATTAGGTTGCCTTTTAGACTCTTCTCCTGGAATTAGTTCTAGCACCTCCAAATGAGATCCCATGATGGACCTTAATCACACTGCAGGGATTACATATCCCATCAGGTCTGGGAACACATTGAGATCTCACAGGATCTGAAGCACAGGGCTGCTTAGTCTGCTGCTGCACAGAAATGGATAAATTACACAAACCACATGGATGGATGATTGTAGATCTAATTGGGGATCATTGAAATGGACTTAGACCTTGACTTCGGTTGTTGTCTTTGTATACTGTTAAAAGACATTGATTAAGTTGGTTCACTGGACTATTTAAATTAATCAGCAGCTATTTTATTTGAGCAATTTAAGGAAAAAAGTGTAAATTCTCTGATTCTAGCTACTTAAATTTGAATATTTCCTGTTATTTTTTCCTCGTCTTTGACAGTAAACTGAATATTTTTGAGCTGCAGACAAAGTAAAACCCTTGATGATTCGTCTTTTTGCTTTGGGAAACACTGATTGAGTTTTTTTTTTTAACCAATTAATAATCTGGAAAATGATCAACAGGATAATCAACAATGAAAATAAACGTTAGTTGTTCAAGAATGGAAGCGATGTTCCAAATGGAGAGCAGAGCTTTTTCTTCCAAAGCTTTAATTCATTTTGACTTATTTAGGATTTTAAAGAATATATGCAAGCTGCTGATACAGATTACAGTAGCACATACTCAACAAGAAATTTATTAAAGTGATGCCTACTGTAATCATGCAGGTCATGGATGATATTTTACATAAAACATGTTTATTTAGCTTTTTTAAAATTTCAATTTTCATTATTAATGTAAAAATTTAGTGCGGACAAGCTAAGTTAAATTTTAATAATTATATAATGAGTTTCTAATTCTTAACTTTTAAGGCTTATTATACCTTTCAATGTTATTTGAAGCCTTAAAGTCAGTAACACACATCATAACTCCAGCTATGTATTATTTCTTTACACTCTCCTGGGCACACACACTCACCAGACACATAGTGAGAAAGGCAACGAAGCTGCTGATCTGAGTAGAGACCTGTGTTGTCATGGATGGGATTGGGGATGGTGTGTTAGTCACCTCAAGGGTGGTACCTCTGTGTTGCACCTCCGTGCATCACCATATGAAATAAGCAGGAGAGCTAAGCTGTGGTACAGCGTGAAGGAGAACGCCTACACATCCACTCTCACACATCCTCATGGCCTCTGGCAAAACCCTACCCATGACCCGATTCTGTGTCAATGTAGGATTGGCCTCGTGCCGAAAGCAGATGAAAGATCCCAAATTACCGAACCGAGCTTAACTCCACTCCTCGTACCGCGTACCTCGGTAAGCGTATGCAAAATACTCACCGCACCAGAGAGGGAGAAGTCTGCGAGAGGGAGGAAAGATGAGCGTTACCAATTGCATGCTAGGGAAACAAATTCACGCAGGAGAGAATGAGGGAGGGATTGGAGGTGGGGGGGCACATGAATATTGAAATAATCAAAGCAGATGCTGTTTGCTGCTTTTTCTGCTTCTTGTTTTTGGAACGCTCTCCACGTTTATCACACTCCTTCACCTAGTTTATTCTCTCTGTCTCTTTCGACACCCCCCTCCCCACCACCACCACCGTCCTCCTTCTCCTCCTTCCTTCCTCCTCGCTTCAAGAACATTAAAGTCTCTTCGTGGGGCTGCAGCATCGCGCTCTAATGAAAGCGTTTGTTGTCATTTTTCAGATGCGCGGTGTGAAATTAAGCGAGCAGTTTATGTAAGAGCCGTAGCGGGAATCAAACGCCGGGCACCCATCGGGCGACGCCAGCTACTTCAATCACTTCAAGCTCATATATATGTTCCTTTTGTTCAGTTCGCTATCTGCCGCACTAAGCCAATTTTCTAGCCAGTCTCTCGGCATTTAAAAAAGTCTGATTTCTTTCCCTATGTGGTCTTAATTCGCAAGCCCCCCCCCTCCCCTCCTCATGCTGATAAGTGGAGCCACGGCACGCAAAGAGGGGGGGAGAGGCAAACATACACACTTGGTTTTATGCAGCCGGTTAACATTTTTAATGATCCTTCCTTCATGCTTCCCCCCCACCCACCAAACAAACACATACACAAGCCATTTCCTGGAATTTAATAATCTTAATGAAAAGGAAACACTAGATGAATGTTTGTTGTTCGCTGTGTTTGTGTGTTACTTTTTTCTGTTGTTTTTTTTCTCGAAACCATATGACTATCCTGTTATCTGTCACCAAACAGTTTGTCTGCAGCTTTTTGATCTGCATTTGTGTCATTTCTGCTGTCTTTTAATTATTATTGACTCAAGAATAGAGCAAGGATATATAATTGCGTAGAAATTAAATAATCTATAATCTGCTCTCCATTTGTTCCTCTCGGGGGGGTTTTGAAGCTACATTAACGGTGTAAAACGGCTAAAATTGCTTGTAAAACACACAAAATCTGCAGTCCTAATATGGAGAATTAAAGCATATACAGTAGAAAGCACATTTCAGCAGAGCACTGCAAAATAATTTGGACCATGAAAGGGTTGATGTGTGGAATCCAAAGTGCAGAATCACCCCCCAAGCTCCAGTGCTTTGTGAAAAACACACAGGAAACACTGCTTGTACAGAATAATATTCCCTCCCTTCTACAATTATGTTTAGTTATGACAGCTAAGGTGTGGGGAAGATTTCGGTTTGTAATCCCGCTGTGCCTGTGCATTTTCTCACATCACTACTTCAACTCTAACCCTAATTCACATACCTAAAACTTCCCCAGTCCCACCCAGCGAACCCCTCACCACCACCACCACCACCACCGCCGCCTCCTCCACAGCACCCCTCATCCCTCGACTCTCCTCCAAGTCCCTCTGTCTCTCTCTATCCGTCTCTCCCTGTCTTTCTCTGCTCCGTGAGCTGGAAAATTGGCTTCAAAAGGCCACTGCTGTGAACAAGGGCCAGCCACACAGTTGGGCCCGTCCGCTTTATCTTTCACGCCACGGAGGGGGAGAAAAGGTGCCGGTGAGAGAGAGAGGAGAAGAATGGCGAAGAATAGTTTTGACCAGTCACTGAAACCAATAACCAGGAGAAAGCTACTTACTAGAGGTCTCTCTCCCTCTATGTCTGTCTGTCTCCCTCTCTCTCTCCTGTCTCTGCTCTCTTTGCATCTTTCTCTCCATGTCTCCTCTTTCTTTTCCTTCTGCTCTCCGTCCCTTTATTCTTTTCCATTTCCTCTCTTTCTTATCATCCTCTGTGCATATTTCTGTCTGTCTGCATCCTTTTCTTTCTGTCTGTCTTTTGTGCATCCTTTCACTCGCTTGCTCTCTTCCTCACTTGACCTTATTCATCGTTTTTTTTTATTTTATGCTCTCAGAATCAGGCAATACTGTACATTTGCATACCACAGTAGGCTTTGGAGAGCTCTCAAGCAAACAAAGCTTTGTTTTTGTAAGTATTTTACTATGACACATGCACACTGTGTTACAGAAGTCTTTTCTTTGCACTTCTTTGAAAGACTGGCTTCTGTTTGAGCTTCCAAATTCTATCTAGTTTGTAAAATGGGCTGCAAATTAGTGTTTTTTTGTGAATATTTGTACATACTTACAGTGGTCAAACTGGTTTTTACGCTTCCAAAATCACACAAGTATCTGAGTGTGCATGTTTAAGATCTTGATGCTGAGATCACACAGTCAGCTGCAGGTAAACTGTGTCACCATTTGTCAGATTTCAACAGTTTACAGTAACACGAGTGGTTGCAGTTTAAAAGTTTATGGCTCTGAAAGATTCAAGCCCTACAACCCTGCAAGTCTTTAGTCTGCTTTAATCTCCTAATCAGCTGTGTTGCCTTCAGGGGTGTTTTGCCTGCTTCTGCTCAGTCCACACAGAATAAAAAACATGGCACATCCTGGCCTTAAAGATGACCGAGAGTCAACATACCACTGTGCTCTATCTAATAAACGTTGGAGCTGTAAACGTCTGTCTGACTGTAAGAATATACTGGACTCAAATTGGACACATGTTGAGGGAAACACGGGCAGTAAGTACAGCTTAGCCAAGTGCAAAGGTCCAGTCGAATCGAGCTCAAGGCACTCATGTCCTCTCAAAACCAAAACCAAGCTACATGGTAAAGGTCTGTACTTAAACTTAATCTATAAATCCCTTATTTATAAAGTACCTTTTGCAGCTACCATTACAAAGCGCCTTATAACTAGACAATAAAGAAAAAATAAAGTAAAATACATCTGTGAGTTAATAATCAAATACTGGTTGAGACAAATCACTCTTTAAAGTATTTTTGAAGTAGCTAATCTCATAGTAAAAGCTATTTTAAAGCTATACTAGTGTCATTGGACCAGATGTGACTAGTATTCATTGTAAAATGCTTGCACAGTACTTGCACATTTTCATATACTGTATTATATTCTGTATATTTGCACTCTTTTTTATATTTCTGCTTTCGACTGTAGCTTTGTGTCAAGTGAATTTCCCCTTTTTGGGATAAATAAAGGTGTATCTTATCTTATCATATCTTAAAGAATATGAAATATATGACGGAGCCAAGTTATGAAGACATTTTTATTTCTTATAAGACGTTGAGCTGAACTTTAAATTGTCCTGGAAGTCAGTGTAATGAGTGATCAAACACTTTATATGTAGTGCTGGTTGGATATGTCTTCATGAAATGTAAACTACATGATTAAGGCGCCTCTTATAGATTCATAATACGTCAGTCTAGCTATAAATCAACTGTATAACAGACTGAGTTTCACATAAATCAATACGCTGATGTTTGAGGCCTATTATTTAGAGTATTGAGCCGTCAGCAGGGAAATCCATGTTATTGATTGGAGTGTTGGTGTGAAAATAAGCAAATGTCAGTAAATGTAGCTGATTTCTACTGTAAAATTGACTGAATAACCAATTGTAGTCAGTCTATGGCATGATATAGCAGTGAACTCAATCTGAGGAGTCGTTTTGAGTGAATGGGTGTTCATTCTTCATCATCTTACATAGTTCTTGTACATGAGTCAGAACTCCTGGAAAGTCTGGGTATTGCTGATTGCACCAGTCCAGACAGTGTTTGCTTGTTGCCCCTGAACTTTAGCTGACGCCGTCCCTCTTTTCCTTCTCTTGGAGGGTCAGCTGTCAGGGGGCACAGAGCTGAATCAGCTGCACCTCATCCCCCCTCCGATGGTGCCATGATCGTATGCTGGCACAGCGGGCAGCGGGCACTAGCGAACCGGGCACGGGATGAAAAGCTGAGAGGATGAGATGTTGGTTGGGGAGGGTCAGGGTTTGTGGCATCGAAGTGGGTCTTGTGATTCCTGTGACAGCATTCTGTGGGATGGACCCTCGCCTGCTATGTGTTTGTGCGCTCGCCTTTTTAATGCATGTGTCACTTTGTCCCTGCCGAAATGTAGAACTGCACCCTCCCAAGGATACGCCACCTTTTACATGAATTGAGCCCCTCTTGCCTGCTGCCTCAAATAAACACACACATTCACACGCAGCACCCACCCCCTGGGGAGCAGCAGGAGCTAGCTCTGGGGGATTATAGAGAGGAAAAAAGCTTTCAGGAGGACAGTCATCTGCTTCTCTCCTGCTGTAGACCATGGGCAGGCAAAAAAAAAAAACTGCCTTCCTCCCTCTAAGTCCCTTTTTGGCAATGCCTGCCAAAAAACTGGGCCGAGCAGCTTTGCAAAAGGAAAGGAAGGCAGGCAAGCAGCCGATCCCTCTTTCTGTCTACATGGCGAAAAGAAATGGGCTCATTTAGCCAAAGCTGCCACGGTCAATGCAGGGCTCTGATAGAGGCTTTGGTAAGGTGAAATCCCTCCTAAAAAGCTCTGTTAGTGACTGTGGAACTGTTGGGCTGCTGTTTAGTGCAGCCTGTTGTCTCCTGTCATCCACCTACTGTTCTTGGTTCCTTGTGGGTGTTTATCGACAGAACCACCCGTGACATGGCCTGTCTCCCTCAATGTCAGTGCTTGTTTTCTTAACAGGACCATTGTGCCCACTCTCACCAACCGGCTGTGGGCGAAGAGCAAATAATCTACATTCTAGATTTGACCACTGCTCAAATAGTTCCCAGATTTCTTCACATATCATCGGAGAAAAGGCTTGTTTCCTGTCATTTGCTGCGTCTAGTGTTGAGCTCTTGGCTCCTCACGCAGGTAAACAGAGGAGGTTGTTTATCACCGGGTGCCAAGCCGTGGCATGCTCGGGGAGAAGATGTTGTTGACCTTGAGTTAAAATGGAGCTCTTATCATTAGCTGTCTTGATTGACAGCCGGGTGTTTATGAGCAGTGTGGAAGTCTCTATTTCTTCCATCTCCAGGGGCTTTGGGGCTGCTGCCATGGTACGACTAATTTCTTCTGTCTCTGTCTTTCTCTCACTTGCTCTCTCTTTGTCTTCTTCCTTATCCTTCTTTTATTTAAAATAGGTTAATTCAATACCAGTAATAGAGAAGTCAGCATCTGTTGGTTCCAAAGTCAAAGAGTATATTAAAAAGTCCAGTTTGTGTTGATTATGCAGTGCTTAGTGACTGAATCGACTCTCTAAACATGTCGGTATCAAAAGGGAAATTTGGTCGCTAGATAACCAAAGATGGATGTCGACAGAAACGAGAACAGAACAGTCAGAACATACCCAGTTCTGTCATTGGACTTCATCCAGGTTTGATATACTAGTAATGAAAGAAAAGTTTTTCCAACTTCACAAAAGGCAGTTTACAGTAGCCTTAATATTTCTCAACTTGTTTTAGTATTGTAACATGTGAGCATTGGCAAATGAACATTGAAAATGAAGGAAAGCTGAGCAAGATGTAAAGGACAGGAGGAAATTTTGACCTGGTGATTGTGCCAGTTAAAATAAGCCAGGGGCACCAGGAAGTGTTAATACAATTCATCCTGGGAGGTGTACATGTTTTTACAGGATATAATGGCAATCCATTAATGGTTGTTGAGATGTCTCACTCAAAAACACAATGATTTCATCATGGTGGCACTAGAGGAAAGGTCAGAGAATCACCAAAGTCATGAAATTTCTCTTCCTCTATACACCATGGATATCTGTACCAAATTTTATCAGAATCTTCTTTTTTTGCAAAGTAAGTTTTCACATACAAGGAACTTGACGTGATGATTTGGTGTATAGTAGATGCTGACAAATAGAGAACTTAAGATAATAAGATTTTAAAAGAAAGCAAGTGTTTGAAGTCAGTATGTCCAAGCAAGAAGTCAAATAAACAGCAAATCTAGGGAATTTTACGTGATAAAAAAAACAACCATCCATCCATTATCTATACACCACTTAGTCCTCTGTAGGGTCGCAGGGGAGCTGGAGTCTATCCCAGCCGACTCGGGCGAAGGCAGGGGACACCCTGGACAGGTCGCCAGCCTATCACAGGGCTACACATAGAGACAGACAACCAAGCACACTCTAATTCACACCTACAGACAATTTAGAATCATCAACTAACCTCAACATGTTTTTGGACTGTGGGAGGAAGCCGGAGTACCCAGTGAAAACCCACGCTGCACAGGCAGAACATGCAAACTCCACTCAGAAAGATCCCAGGCGTCCTAACCAGGATGCAAACTGGGGATCTGCTAGCTGTGAGGCGACGCCGCTAACCACTGAGCTACAGTGCAGCCCTGATAAAAAAAACATAATAGATATATTTATGTTGTTCAATAATGTGCTAATTATTCACCTGTGACAACAAAACAAGACAAAACGTTAAGAACCGATACACCGAGGCAGCCATCCATGGCGCCATCTTGGATTTCATAATTGTATATGTAGTACTTTTTGAGATTTTCAGTCTGTCCCACAGTAGTGGACTGATGGTTGCTAGTCTGACATTGCTGTAGTACCTAAAAAAGCTGTTTATGAACTTTACAAAGCTCAAAACATTGCTTTAAACATCCTTGATTCGAATCTTTTGCTGACCCTGAGAAGAGAAAACTCTTCTTATAGGATGTCTTGTTGTGGATCAGATTCATAGGGACGCAATTCAGGTGTATATCAGGTGAACTAACTAACTTCTCTGAAACTGTTCTCTCTTCTTTACTTTTACTCTGTCAGGTCCTCAGTTCTGTCCGGACTGAATCTAATCCCCTGGAGTGCCGCTTCAGCCTGCTCCAGCCCTACCAGGTGCTAACAGTAGAATTACCTACAGGACCTCCAGCATCCAGAGAAAGTTCCTGGGCTGAAACCTGCGTGTACGAATGTTCACGAGGGCGTCTGCACCGCCTGTCCGTCACCCGCATCCCGCTCCCATCCCACCCCATCTCCTGCTCTCGTCACCCCTCGGAGACCACACTCCTCCTGGGCTTAAGCGACTCCTCCTTAGTCCTTTACGACCAGCGACGGGGGGTCTCTCTCCTGGCCTCCTGCCCTGTGCCGCCCACCCTCCTCGCCTGGCACCCCGCTGGGGCTGTTGTCATGGTAGGAGGGGGGCAGGAGGAGCTGATGTGCTTTGATGTGGGCTTGGCACCTGTTAGCGTGGCTTTGGTAGCCGAGGAGGTAGCTTCAGCTGCCACGTTGAGACTAGCTCAGCACCTGCGCTGCTCTGGAGGCCTGGCGGGACTGCAGTGGGGGAGTGGCCTGGACGGAGGCCCAGACGGGACAGATATGCTGACACTGGACTTTCATGGAGGACCACTAGCTGTCTTGAGATTCAGACTAGGTAGGTACAATAAGTTTCACTGAAAAAGCAAATGACTAAACTTTTACTAACTGTGTAACATCAAAAAATATGTAAATATTTGTGGAATACAAACCAAAATGTGGTTGCAATTAACACGTATTTCCTGCATTAATCAATCTGTATGTTGTTTAAAGTTAATGCCAAGATGATGTCTTCAGATTGTTTGCTTTACCCAACCTGCGGTTCAAATCCAAGCTACTCAATTTGCAGCAGCATAAATCAGAAAAAAAATCAGGAAATCATTACATGTGAAAAGTTAGATCCAAATACTTGGCATCTATTATCATTATTAAATTACTGATTTATGTTTACTAAGCTCTAGGAGTTGTGTCGGCCACCTTCAAACTCCACAATCTTGTTTAGGAACAGACATATACTATATATAAAAATGGTGGATTATTAGAAAATATTAACCCTGTTTGGCCTGTTTCCTTGTTTAGCTTCTACATATTTCTTATTCTGAGATATTGCATCGACTAATTGTCCTTACATTTCTATAAATTTGCGTTACGTACATTGCTTCTAAGTGTATCTGTAGATTTTTGAGAGGACAGAGAGGTTAGGTCCCATTTTCCTCCCCAAAATAAAACACAATAAAAGACAGAATATCAATGCTTACATATGTGTTGACTCAGCAGGAATAGTATGCTCTATTGGAGAAAAAAATGGTTGAACGCAATACAAAATGCCTGGACGTTTTTGCATTATAGTCTGTTATACTTTGAATTATCACCTGGTGCTTGAGGTTTGAGAATTGGTACATAAGAAATTAACCAAAATGCAGGAAATGAAGTATTTGATGCTCAAAATTTACCTGCTTAATGTGCCCCCCCCCCCCAAATTCAAACTGAACTTACACCAATGCTTCTGCATAGACGATACTTTACAGGTCTTCCTCACCTATTCGTCCTCCCCTTAGAGACTCCTCCTCTGTTTTGGGTTTGACACTGTGTCTGAACCCGGCTGTGTAAATATGGCTGCTGAGCGGGTCGTCCTGGTACCTCTTCACTGCTGAGGGAAGTTAATTTGTTGACGGGCGGGAAGGTTAGCAGGAGTCACGCTCTCAGAGGTCATTCAATAATCGCCCCGGGGCACGAGCCCCCCAGGTGCATTCTGGGATGCATTTTTCCGATAAATCGTTTACAGTGGCTGCGCAGTCCCTCGGGGCCCCCAGATAAAGTTTGCCAATCAAAATTTTTCCGAAGCAGCCACCTCACCCTCGAACACTCACACAGTGTCATACACACTCACACATGCACACATTCAGCATCTTTAATTGTGACTTTGGAAAGAAGATGTGACAGTGGCACGCAACTCTCTGCTGAAGTTTGAAAGCACGAGTGTGGGGGTGGAGGGAAGAAGGTAGAAGATGTGTGTGTCTGTGTGTGTTTGACTGTGTGTATTCGGCTGCCTGTGTGCACAGCAAAAGGGGAGGGTGTCTTCCAACAATAGCTTTCCTTCCTCTGATCGCCTGCCAAGGTTTTGATGAAGAAAGTCACTGCACGTCTTTTCTCCATGATAATTCTTCCCCCCACACACACGTGTGTGTATTCTTCTATTTCTGTGCTTCTATGCACACACACACACACACACATACACACACACACACACACACTCCAACTCATTTGTTTGTTTGCTTGCGCTCCTTCTCTGTATTGACTTGTTTCATAAGGCCCGCTACATGACAGAAGGAGTGAGTCGGGAGGCGGCGAGGAAGAAAGACTTGGCCGAGCTCCAAGTTCTCTCTTTTCCATAGGAGGCAGCTCTCCCTGGTGCCCCCCCACCCCCACCCCCCTGCCTGCACTGAGTTATCTCATCTGGGCACACGTTGGCCGCGGCTGGGCCTGCACCGGTGCAGGCTGTGGAGGGGCAAACCAGGGAATGTGCTGCACGACACGCAAGGAAAATAGCCTTTTTTTGCAGCCATGGGAATATAGTGAAATATTACTGATGTTTTAGGAATAATTATGTAACTGGGTGTAGAGCTAGTGGAAACTAAATAGAGAGAACCCAAGCTGATATATTAAAAAATGAACAAATGTGCCGTCATTAAGGTAACATTAATCCGTCTGCTGCACAAGCAAGTCGAACAGCATCTAATCAGCTGGTTATAGTGTGAGTAATAATTGTCATGTAGTGTCTTCCAAAATTTTTATGCTGGATTTGTCCAAACTGCAGCTCAGATGGTAGCATTGGAAACCCCCTACACCTTTCCAGCGTTTGATACGGGATGCCAGTGTCATCCATTATCTGTAACTTTCTACAGGTGAGGTGAGAGAGGAGCCGGGCATCGTACTTCTCATTCCACTTCTTTTTTTTCTTCGTTTGTTACTCGGCTGTTTTTCCTGTTTTCAGGGATATAACCCACTTCAACATTATCAAGGTCTTCCTGGAAAAAAAGGCAAAATATGTGCACATGTTATCCCAGTTTTTAAACAGATTTGACTTCTCGTGTGATCGTTCAGAGACCATATGAGAAACCAGTATTATTCAGTGAATCATTGCCCTTTTTATATATCACCTTCTGCCTGAATTTTGAGTTTTCTTTTACATAAACAGAGACAAGTCCATGATGAAAGGTACATTTTGGAGCATAGAAATTAACCAAAATGTAAGAAATCCAGTGTTTGGTGCCCTTCAGTTTCCCCAAAATCTCTTAATGTATCTCTCACATTCAATTAAAACCTTCACCCAGCAATAATGTATTTCTCAGCTATAGTCATGATTACACTCTGAGTTGTCCTATGTTATTTCTCACTGCGTGTCCTCATTCTTTGCTGCTGTTTGTTCACGCTGATCCCGTCCTGCTCGCTGTTGTTTCGTGTCCGACACGGTGAGGTTGAACTGAGCTGATCAAATAAGTTGGTGTAGACAGGTGTGGGAGAGAACTGACTTGTCCTTGACGCCTCAATGAGCCATTGTCTCTGCTCGGCATTAGCTTAGCGTTGACGCCCAACTCAAAGACTCCTACACACAGCGGCACACATACAGTACCCAAAAAACACACACAAGCCACTCAGCTGATGTATTAGCCACATTAGCCCACTCTTTAGGGGATTTGGGGGTTTGCTAATTGCCAGCTTGTCATTTTAATTGCTCGTACCACCACCAACCCCTCCACCCCACCTACACACACACACACACAGATAGACACACAACTTCTTCAATTAATTACACAGGAGTCAGTGGTGACTTTGCCTGCCTGTAGTCTGGCCCCACTGACAGGATGATCACCTGCACTGTGCAAAGCTGCGCCACTAGCCATGTCCAAATTTCGCTTAGGAAATATAAAGGCTCAACTATGTCACAAAAGAATAAATATACACTCATTAGCCACAACATTAAAACCACCTGCAGGCAGAACAGCTCTGATCTGATCAGGGACTGGACATGAGATGTTGCTCCGTGGATTGGGCTTGTTGTGGCACATCTCGCCGATGCTTGATCGGATTGAGATCTGGGGACTTTGGAGGCCCATTTAGCACTTTGGGCTCTTTGTCATGTTCCTTGAGCCACTCCTGAGCAGGTTAATGCAGTGTAATGGGGTGTATTGTCCTGCTGTGGGAGGCCAAAGCCATTAAGGAGTTGCCATGGGGGGGGTGTGATTAGTCTGCAACGGTCTTTAGGTGGTAGCATGTGTCCAAGTACCATCCACATGAATGTTAGTTAACAAGGTTTTTCATCAGAACACTGCATTTTAATGAGCTCATCAATGATCAGTGTATATATGGTGCATTTTTAAAGGTTGAATTCACAGCAAAGTCAAACTTCAGTGAGACCAGTTTCAGTCAAAACACCCTTATCAACATATTCTTCGTTTATGGCAACGGGTAGTTAAAATTTTGGCCTACATACATACACCAATCGGGCATAACGTTATGACCACCTGCCTAATATTGTGTTGGCCCCCCTTATGTGCTCAAACATGCTCTGCATCATTGGGCATGGAGAAGAGGACCTCTCAGGGTGTCCTATGGGGTCTGGCACCAGGATGTTGGCACTGGATCCTTTGGGTACTCTGTCTTGTGCAGTGGGGTCTCTGTCAATCAGACTTGTTCCTCTGCATCCTGTTGATGCTTGATCACAATGGGGTGTAGGAAGTTTGGAGGTCAAATCAACATGTTGGGCCATTGTCATGTTCCTCAACATGTTCCTGATTGGTTGATGTTGTTGCCATGTGGTGGGGTGCATTTTCCTGCAGGGGTAGACCAGTGACATTTGGGATTTCCATTTGCATGAGGGAGTGTTCTTGTTGTGGGACAATGTTTATTTGGGTGTCTAAGTCTGATCAACACGGATGTTAAAATCCAAGGTTTTCCAGCAGAACAGCACATAGTACCAATATGATCAATGTTATTCACTTCACATGTCAGTGGTCATGATGGTGTGGCTGATCGGATCGGTGTTCATCAGCCCTTCATAAAAACAACGTTGAGATTCCTGCATTTGTTGTTCTATGCATCTTTGTGATTAAGTCACAATAGACCATAATTACCCCTGGCATTCAACACCTTCACTTCCCGTATGTGCCCTCTGTAAAGTCACAAACACTCGTGCTCCTTTGCCCTTTTGATCACAGAACAAGACACCTGTACTAACGGGAAGGCTACAAAACCTCGTCCTTCCATTATTCAGCATCCTAATCTACTCACATGAACACACAAACAAAAGCACGATCAGTCACCTCTGGTCAAAAGGCATAATCAGTTATAGTGCTGCTCAGATGACCTCAGGCAAAGTTAGATCACCGAATACAGTCCACTGCCACTACATATACTGTATATCTGAATAATATTTAGACAAATGACTTGAAGATAAGATAACACACAGTCTGCTTAGTATTTTTTCAATGTATGTAAATAGATGGTGATGAGGAGAAGCTTGTTTTTATTTTGCATTCACACACAGATACCGACACACAAAGTGCACACCGAGGATTGAACAGACTTCCCGGCTAATTGATTGACAAGTCAATGCCAGTCTAACTAATCTAGTGCTGCCTCGGAGTTTAAACTGATCCACTGGACACTCACTTAACTTAAGTAAGTGCTCCAGGTTATTATCCATGCTCAACGAAGCGTCTACTGTATTAAAGCCTTAAGAGAGTTCTCATTTTTTAACATATATGAAGGAAAATGTCAAGTGTTGGGGTTGCACTTTTGAATATTAAAACACTGGACAATAGTGTACTCTGATATCTCTGCTCTGTTATCCAAACCTTGACCTCTGTAAAAAAAAAAATACAAAGAAAGGTATTAAAATTCAATCAGTACAGTAAAACAGTTTAAATATGATAAACGTATAGTAAAAGAAACACTTTACGGATTAATGACATAGATGGATGACAAACCCTGAAACATTTCTTGTTAGTTTAGATCTTAAATTGTCTTTGTCTATTCTTTTTGTTGACGATCAAGTCAAAGCTCTCCTTTTCCTGCTGTGTAAAAAGATCAAAAGATTAATAAATAAATCTAAATTAAAGTTACACTCTAAAAAAAATACAAAATTAAGCTAAAAACAGTAAAAAATAATGGAAAATATCTTTAAAATTATAGTTTTTTTAGTAGTATCAGATACATTAAAGCAGTGTTGCTTTGACTTATTTTACTTTTTCCTTTTTAAAATGCAGATTTTTAATGTGGACATTATGTACAGTTTTATACTGTGTTTGTAATGCTATTAGTATTAGTGTATTTTAATTATTTACCATTTTCCATTCCTCAGTATATATTTTTTTCTTTCAAATAGCAGCAACTATCTGTAAAATAATGCTACGTTTGGATTATTTAACTACAGGAAAAATAGTGTAAATTTCAAATCTTCAAATGTTGTAAAAGAATGAACTCCCATTTATAAAAATACAGATATTTCCATATGGATGTTATTTACTACTCATTTTTAAAAGTGTAGATAAAGTTCTTATTAGTGGTAATTTATTTAATTAATCGTATTATAACAAATATCTGGTGACAAGATCAGGCCTCACATAAATGGTAAATGTTAGGTAACTTTATTAAACCATACACTCAGCTGTCATAGAGATTACTGTTGTATTTCACCCTTGATTTTGTTCCTTTTGACCTTTAATAATAATCTCTACCCAAACTATAATTATATGTTGCAGGAGCTCTTACTGGGGGCCAGATGGGTCCGGTGGAGCTGCTGCAGCAGAGACTTCGCTGCGGTCAGGTCAGGGAGGCTCTGGGCATCCTGGAGGCCATGGACTGGAGCACCAGGGGGGAGGAGAGCTACCAAGGCCTGAGCTCCGTCACCAACCACCTGCTGAGGCTGGAGCTCAACGCAGAGAGAGAGGGTGGGTCACGTAGTCTTAGCTTTACTGTGATACTTATCACAGGAACACATTATGTAAGCTAATTACAAAATTTACCCTTCAGAATTCATGAGTCATTTTAAAATTATTAGCTTTAAAGTCTTGAAACCGAACCTGTTGGCCTTGATTGCAGTTAGGTTTTGTTGAGCTTTTATTTTCTGGTAAATTTTGCTTTTAAATAATAAAATATATAACGAGAAGCTCACTAACATGCAAGAAGCAACATATTTACCCGTTTGCATCTCCCATTAAAGTGTTAGCATCTACTGTAATCTTCTGTTCATATTTATTAATTCGACTGTATGTGTGTGTCTGTAGCCCAGCTAGAGGCAGCTCTGGGTGTGTTCTATGCCCCACCTGCCCCTCTCTCTGATACAGTGATACTGGAGTACAGGGAGCCAATCAGCAAATATGCCCGCCGCTTTTTTCACCACCTCCTCAGGTAACACCACCCACTCCGTGCTGTTGATGTGGTCTTAATTTGCTGCACTGAGGGAGAGATTTGATTGTGCACGTCCTCCAGGGGGGTCAAGGTCAGCTTTTCGGGAGCACTTCTGGAATTAAACAACACCTAACTAGTAAAAGTGTGAGAACAAGTTCCTCTATCAGGATGCAAATTAGTATTAAGATTTAATGATTCAAAGCTGCTGCCTGTGGTCACGTAACTCCTCATGCACACGTTTGCTGACTATTTTTAAGGCATTAGCGGAACATTCAGGGTGGAGAATCAGAAAAAGAGGCACTGTCCAAAAACATCTTTCAGAAATTGACATCCGCCGAAGAAACAAATTAACGCTGCTTATTTGCCGCTCGCTATTACTATTTTAGAAATCCTAAAAAGGAAATAGCTTTTGAATTTCATCACTCTCGCTCGCACTGATGCAGCTTTGAGTCATTCATAAGGCGAAGCACCACACATGCACCTGTTTAGACTGTTGTTTCTTTTTCCCTTCTGCCATGAGAGCCTTTTGAAACGCCTGTTTGACTGAAATAGACCCTGTTGTTCCCACACACTGCCGCTCGCTGCTCTCCATCCTGCAATTACCTCCCTGTTCCCTCTCTCTCTCTTTTTCTTTTTCCTCCTCTGTAGCAGAGCTGGAGCGTTGTTTGGCATCCCTCCTCCTCTCCTCTCTTATCACCTACCTGCATTCTTTTTCTCTCCATCAACATCAAATGAAGGAAGCCCCCCCACCCCACCCTTCCTCACACCTCCTCTCTCTGCTTGTGTTTGTTTGTTTCATGTTGGCTGTAGACAGGGAAAGTTGAGGTGTTTTGTACTGGGAGATACAGCTCTCTCTCCCAGCTTTAATTCTGCATAATAGGGAAAGAGCCCGCTATTCTCAGTTCAATTATTGACAATGTTGTATGCAGAAGTGTGTGTGCATGTCCGTGGATTGCAGGTATGTGTCTGTGTGCAAACAAAAGCATGGAGTTAATATGTACGACAGACTTATTCATCTATATTTTTTCCTCTAAAGCATGTATGTTTAAATTTATTATCACCTCTATTGTCTTTGCAGGCACCAGCGGCTGGAGAAGGCCTTCCTCCTCGCTGTAGATTTAGAAGACAGAGATCTATTCATGGTGAGTAGAGAGAACACTTCTGTGACAAAGAGGTTTCTGGTATTAGTCAAATCCTCTAATGGGTATTTTTAAGTCAGTGCATCCAAAAATGATTTCATAATCTTGTGAACACAAATTACCAGCTATTGTGACGAAGGAATGACTGTGTTAAGGCCAAAAATATAAAATGTAAAAGTCCTAAAGTGCGTTATAATCTTGAGATATTTCAGAATGTACACCTTCAGTTTTTCAGATGTAATATTAAATGAATAAAACTGCAGTTTTTGCTCATTAGTCCAGGCTACACCAGGTGAGTATCAGTATTAGTTTCTCATTTTGATACATTTGCAAAGACGTGGTCATGGAGTCTCGATTCATTAGCAAAAAGGAAAGTTTTGTCCATTCATGATTAAATCTGCAACTTAATAGAGAGTGCACATCGTGAAGCTGTCCACTGTATCACAACAAATGGATCACAAACAAACAATATGTACAAACAAAACACACAACAGATGATCACAGGCAGGTAAGGGAGTGGAGATATGGAGACTCCTCTTAAAGGCAAATGCAAGTTTGCAATTATGAACACTGTAGGTTTTAAGAAACATGTTTTCAAGTGTAGTCAAATGTGTTCTTTTATTAAATATTACATTTTTGAAAGTGAAAATACACATAGAAGGAAAGGGAAAGGTGTAGCATGCAACAAATGTGTTGCGGTTTTATTGTATGTGTCTTAACCATTAGATACCTGGTCTGATTCCTGAGCCCTTGTTAGGACTTTTTAGCTACATCTAACAGGTCGTACAACATTTTTTGCAAAAATCGGCAATATTATTTTTTAGATTACGTTACCCACGTGCATGGTGCCCCTTCTTTAGCATTCAGATATAAGTCTGACTTTTCATTTGGTCAGATTAAGAAAGTATAAACCTGCAAGGAACACAAAATAGATGAAAAAACGACACAGGCACACATAGAACTTCACAAATCTATGGTCGTAATCCCTCAAAATACTTTATTGATCAGTCACAGGTTGTAAAAAACAGTGTTTTACTATTTATATGCATAAATACAGTGGTGACATGGGAGGACTGAAACCATAATGCAGTCGATTTATAAGTTTTTGAGTAGTTTTCTCAGCGATATGTAAGAATAAAATTATGTTATTGAAATAAAGCATGTTTAGTTTGTTCGTCAGTTTATAGATGGACTCCAGGGGGTCAGATAAAATGGATTATAAGGGGCATTTATGCAAGTGTACCACAGCTTTTCCAGTACTGTACAACCCTATTGTAATTGTTCATGTACTGTTGTACCCTTTTATTTGCACATGACTCATAACCCATACAAGTGTCACAGCGTTGCACGTCAGAGAGCAGGTGTGATCTCGGTATGGGCCTCTGTCTTTTCACAACCTCCATGGCCTCGGCTCGGCCTTTTCCACTCCCCTCATCTTCCCTCTAACTCCTTCTTTCTTCCACTCTACGCTGAAATGCTCCTCTATGTGTCCGACCCCCTTTTTTTCATGGGGCCCCCTTTGCTCCATGCTTCACCAACACCCAAGACATTAATACAGACCCGGGTCCACACACACTCAGACACACACACGCACACACTTCTACTGGTCCCTCAATCACACTGATAGCACTGGTTCCAATTCCCTCCCCACTAAGTAGTGCTGCTGGGAAGCCGAATTGAAAAGGTGGAGTCGAGCCTGTGAACCTTGAAAGAGTGCAAGGGAAGGAGGGGGCAGAGAGGAGAGGAGGGGGTTTGTGGTGTAGATGGAAAGCTAAATGATAAATGCAAAAGAAACAAAACAAAAACAGGTAGGGAAGAGGAGAAACAAGGTCCTGCTCTGTCACGATGGAGGTGTGAAGAGATGAGTGAGGAGGGGACGAAAGCTGGAGTCAAATATTTCACAGAGTATGGTTTAAAATGGGTGGAGTCGCCACAGGAGTCGGGGGTGCAAAAAATTGACCATCTGCAGTCGTTATTACCATAAAGTTACCTATGTGACACATTTATTAGGGGTCAACCTGCGCAGTTTTTTCAGATCTAATATTAATACTGTTGATTAGTAATCAAGGAGGGCAATAACTGATGTTTGGAACTGGTAAAAATGAAAGTCAAACACAAAACTTTGTTGGAATACTTTTGTTTATTCATGTTTAGCGCATGTTTTATAATAGAAACATTTCAACATGCATCCGTCAGTGTTAACAATCTCTTACTCGTGACGTTTAACCAATCAGATTACGTAAGATCACAGAGTGGTACTTAAAATTAACTGGTCTTTACATGTCGGCAGTTGAGGGGAAACTTTTTAAAAACGTTATCTCACAAAGTATTTGAAATATCAAGCTAAAATTTCACAAATATCTTCGTAAATATCCATATTTAATGCTACAAAAATTAAGGGCAAATCAGAGATGGTTGGGCAAAAATTGTTGTAAAAATTTGATGATTTGAGATGAAATAACCCATTTATAAATGAATGCATTTATTGGAAATCATTTTTTAAAAAATAGCGATATCAGAAAAATGGTGAGTATTGCATCTTTTAATCGGTCAACTTCTAATATGCACGTTAATTGTTGTCCTCATGCAATGTTATGATACAGATGTGTTTTTAACTTATTTATCCAAACATTTTTTTCAGAAATACTGATGAAAATAACCACATTTACTCTCACAAACATGCTTTTGCACCAAGGTAATGACCATGAAATAGGAATTTAACACATAAAACCAAAACTACTTAAGTAGATTTACCACTTTTAACATTATTTAAGATGCTTTTGTGTGCAACACAACAGGCACATCAGACTATAAAACACCAGACTGAAGATTGGAGTGACACAATTGGCTGTTATAAGCTCAAACAACTAAAGCAGGTTCACTCACAGAAAGGATTCAGATCAGTGGAACTTAGAGAACGTGACCCTTTGACTCCAGATTGTGTGATGTTATCCAGTAGTGGTGCGTTACTGTCCAGTGGCTCCTGGAACCACACGACCGAAACTACGAAACATCTCCAATTATGGAGCCAGTTCACTCGTCCATTTCGCTTGTTTGAGAACTCCGGAGTTTGTCTCTTTCTGTGGTTCTGATGCTGCTACTGACCAGTCAGCAGGGGATTTTTTATGTGTACAGAGTTGGATATATGCACAGGTGATATTATGTCTTTTCAGGGTTCAAAAAATAAAGGATCTGCACATATTCCATTAATAAGACAAATGATTTGATTTGATTTTTACTTTTCATACGAACAGATTCAAGGCACAGATTCGACATTCGAGCATCCTGGCTGGTCTAGTTCGCCGCATGCGACAGATAATTGCAAATCCTCGCCATCTCAGATCTGTAACAAAGTTAATTCTCAGCCACAACGAGCTTTTTCAAGCACTTTCTTGCCTCAGCGACCAAGAGAGCAGCAAACTCGTCGTCTTATGAAAAGAGCGAAACGGGGAGAAGAGAAGGGACGAGAGGACGTTGACATTTCACCCCTCGCTCTGTCCGTCGGTCTAATTAGGTTGTGTTGTTGCTTTAACCTGCTGGTCGGCTGATTGAGTTGAGGCGGAGGGGGTTAATGAGGGCAACCCCCGCCTTCTCTCAACTCTTTCTAACTTCCAAACAGAACTCAATAACGCACCGTCGACTTGATAAAATGCACGCACACACACAGATAACACGCACACCCTCACCTCTTTTAGAAACGCTCAGCATGATACACCCCCTCCTCTATCAGCGCACCCCCGTCAGGCCCTATTGTTTCCCAGCTAACAATAGAGGCCCTCCAAGCCTTTTTTTTCCACCCAAAAAAAGAAACCTTTTGTTAAAATGAAACACTTTAGTGTCGGGCTAAATTGAGGGGGAGGAGGACTTGGTGGCAGGGGGGTGTTTTGGCGGAGGTGGAGGCTGGTGGGAGTGAATGTAGAGTTAGTTAGCGGAGGGTTACTGCATTTTTTTTCATAATTGCAGCTGTTCTGTAGCTCCCTAATTAGCCTTTGATAATGAGTTGATAATGTAACCAATTAGGTCATTCGTCAGCCAAGTCAAGCCGACAACAAGTTTTTTTTTCTTCACCTCCCTCCTCTTTTTCCTCCTCTTCTTCTTCCTGGGTTCTTTGGCTCTTGATGTAGCTTGTTAATTAAATCAAATTGTGTGATAGCCCAATCTGATGCCGGCTCTTTTGTTCCCCAATGAGGGCTTGTACTGTTTCTTGTTAGATGCGCTAGCAGTAAGGCGAGCGGCGTCTGTTGGGTTCAGCCCCTATCTCGCTCTCCTATCTGAAGCTGGGTTTTGGCGTTGCTGCGGGAAGAGGAGGAGGGTTTTTTTTTTTTTGCACGTCTTTGGCAATAAGCTCATTGTTGTCGCTCAGATGAGTAATTAGCGCTATTAAAACGTTAAGTCCTTAACACCTATCTGATGGAAGTCAAACACAAGACTCCTGGATAACAAGTGTGTCAGAAACAAACGTGGTCGTGTCCAGGGATTACGCCTATAGTGATTTGTGAATACTGCACCTTTGCTGTGCCCGTATGAAAATTATTTCAGTCTTCTTGTCGGCATTTGATCTGGTTGTATGTTTATTGGCAAACATTATTGTATCTTACATGATTTCATAGCTACAAAAACTGAAAATGCTATTTAGTATTTAGTTTGAATGTGTGGGACTTACTGTATATTTGTTATGACCAAATGAAATGCACTATATACTGCAAATGTGCCTATATTATAAACCCACTCGCTTCTGTTTTTTTAAGTACCTTGTTGTCCACGTTCACCTTTTTGCTTTGCGTGAATATAATAAAGCTTAAAAAGGTGGCCAGTAAAAATAAACACATGTATTAAATCAAGAATATGTTGCAAATAGTTCCTTTTTTGCAAATAAAAGTATAATCTCAACAGGCAGAGTTAGACCAAAAAGATAAACGTGCAGTAAAACCACAAGATACAATAAGAAATCCAGAATATTTAACAGTTACTGCCACACCGCTATTCCTCCCTACACTAAATGCAACAAGTTGTTTCCCATTCTGTGAGAAATATTGAAGTGAATTGTTGGAAATGCAGTGCGAGCATGCAAATACACACCAAAGTCACTAATACTAATCAGGAAGCAGCCTTACACTTGGACTGTGTCGAAAATTACAGAATAATTACAGTCTGCAAATGTCTTTCCCGTGATTACATGCACTGAAGATCTTTCATTCTCTGCACATGGCCTGCATCCATAATACACTGAGATTATGCTTTTATCCCTTTGTAATAATCTTTTGTGTGCAGTTAATGCTTAAAAAAGTCCACACTGTATGTTCACGTACGTGTTTCCCATCGGTCCTGTTTGACAGGGATCCGCAGCCGTCACTGCAAACATACAGGCACGACTCCGTCTATTAATGTGCTGTAAGCGCTGCTGTGCCAGTTAACCTAATCCCTCATTTATTTGGAGGTAACCCAAATATCAGTCAATATCGGGCTCTTAGCGTCCACCACCTCCCTCCCCTCTACTCCCCAAAAATGGCCCACTAAAACGCCCCTCTTTATCAGCGCGGTTAGCTGGCTCGCTGCAACCCCTAAAGCTCTTATATAAATAAGATTAGTGTCGCGTTTGAGCGTCAGGGAATAAGAGGTGTAATATCTGATGGTTTTATATGCAGTATTATTGTTATCCCTTCTTAGTCGGGTTGATACTCCTCTCTCTCTCCCTAGTTCTCAGTTTGTCTCTCTCTCTCATTTTGCATTTGTTCAGTCGTGTATTCTTTCTCTAGGTCTCTTTCTCCAGATTCAGACAGTATTATGAGGAGCTAAGCTGGAATAAAACGCCCCGGCATCAAATGTTCATATTGTTCTGTTCTGTCTGTCATACAATCTCTCTCTCCCAGTGTCTCCCTCTCTCTCCTCCTTGTAGTGAATTTTGCCTTCCTCAGGTCTTTTATGTCTTGTTCATTCTCTCTCTGTACTCTTCTTTCTTTTTCTTCCTCACTCTCCTCATTATCATTTCACTGTACTGCCTCCATCCTCCTTGCCTGTTTAATCTTGCGCTGCTCTGTTTGTTATCAATTAAGAAGCCTCACTCATATCTAATTGAGGGGCCATGTCCTCGTTCACAGGGGCTGAATTAGCCACCTCAGTCCTGGGAGCCGATTTAGGTTCTTTTGAGGCCATTTTGTTGTCGGCCATTTTCACATTTCCTCCTAACTCTTCGCCACAGAGGGCAGGCACCACACTATAATTACCCAATCTGTTCCCATTCATACTCCTCAATTTCAGCACACCTCTCTCTCATTCTCCTTTACTCTCCCTCTCTGTCTGCTTCAATCCCTCCCTGCTCCCCACCTCTTTTGGAAATCAGCACCCCCCTCTTCTTTTTCCTCTGGGGGTACAAAAGCTGGGTTACAATATGGGGGTATTAGGGCCGGGTGCAGACTCAGCTGGGGGCTGGCTTTAGCCAGCTGAGGGTTATCCATGGCGAGCCCTGAGTCACGGCAGTGATGTCCTGTGATGTCGCTGAGGCGGAAGACTTTCCTTAACACGCTGTACCCTTTGATGGGCCCTCAGGCCCTGCAATCAGCCTGGGGAAACCCTGTGACCCTGAGAAGCCCCTCGTTGGGTTGCAGGATGAAGGTCTCATTCATTCATAATACAATCAATTTAAGAGGTCGAATGTCACAGAAATTTTGCAATTCTTACAATGCATACTTTGAATTTTTCTCAGAATATATCTACTATTCCCAGTGTTAGATTAGATTAGATTCAACTTTTCAAAGTATTACGGCAACAAAATGTAGTTTAGCATCTAAGCAGAAGTGCAGAAGAGCAGTAAAGTGCATTATATACAGTATGATTATATAGATTTTGTTACAGTATTTCTAAACAGTATGGACCAAGTGATATCAACAGACTATGTATATAGATATATTAGCTGTAAATAACAATATAAAGATAGATAAACATGATAGGCATGTACAGATAGGACTAAATGACAGCATAAACAGTATAAACAGTCTGGACAGTGTGATATTTTTACAGTATATACACAGAATTAACAGAATGAATAGTGGATTTGAGATTAGATGGAGGATATATGTAGTAAAAACACATATACATGCATGTTTAATCCATTCACCAACGTCCTGCTTCACATATTCACACTGAGCTGCCCAGTAAATTCACAGACTTCACCGTCGGGCTCCACTGCAGCAACTCGAGCAACACAGTGATCGATGTTGAGGATTCAAACTTCCAGCCTTTTGACAAAACACCATCCTGCACTAATGGCATAAGAAGAAACCAGATCCTTTATGTCAGAAATGCGCACTTATCGATGGTCATTAACACAGTATAGACCCAATTTTCTCCTAAATTTCAGCTGTTGTTTTCATGTATTATGCCTAAAAACAACTGTATAACGGTGTTGTATAAGATTTTCTCCCAGAATGTGCTGTTTTTAATTTTAAATTAACTTAATGAGCAAAGCTGTGCCACTTCCATAATCCCTACCAACTATATACCACCTATAGACTAAAATCTGATCATTATAATATGCTGTTTTTGCTTTGAATGTACAAGAAATCACACGAATCAAGTGTCCCTAAAAGCTCAATTTAAGAAAACACAAGCATATTTAGAGAGCATTGTTACCAATTTGATAAAACAAAGAGAGAAAACACAACTAAAAACAGAACTTTTAGAATTAATAACCATAATTTTACTGTCAAATTTTAAAGGGAGAAAACTGAAAACTCTAATGTTCCTTTAGTTTTTTCCTTCCGTTCACAATTGTAGTTTAAGTTTTGGCATTTTAGGAGAATATTTCCATCAACAAAACAAAGCATTTTTAACACTATATTTGTGTTTTTGAGGAA
The DNA here is from genome assembly GCA_024666655.1 of Dascyllus trimaculatus. Taxonomy (NCBI): domain Eukaryota; kingdom Metazoa; phylum Chordata; class Actinopteri; family Pomacentridae; genus Dascyllus; species Dascyllus trimaculatus. The sequence continues at coordinate 8,609,717 of CM045464.1, read as the reverse complement.
TTTTAAAAGAAGATGAATTGACCTCAACCTTGCTTGTAGTGTTCAACACCTTAGAACAGGAGCAGATGTCTGATGCAGTGTGATTGTTAATGAGTATATGGCAGCCTTGAGCCTTAAACCAGCCACCGTCAGACATCATTTAACCATATTATCTGTCTTTGTGGCCATGCGAGACTCAAACAGAGAGATGCAGAGGATACACGCTGTTTCCAATATTGTTGCAGGCTGATATAGTAATGTGCTCGGCTGGATATGTTTCTCCGTAAAGAGAGAATAGCAGCGTTTCTGAAAGGTGAACAGTCCCTCGTCTCCTCTCCCACTTTTGAAATGTGACTGATAACATCCTCCTTAGTTCAAAAACCAGAGAGATGTGTGTGTCTGTGTGTGTGTGTTGGTGAGTGCGGGTAGGTTGGGTGGGGGGTTGCGGGGCGAAAGCAGGCTGATTTCAAAGTTTTTTGAGGAACCGGCATTTCATCCAAACCGGTGCTCTTTCTGATGTCGGGCTTCAAACGGCTCATTTTTTTCCCTGTCATTTCATCTGTTTCTTCCTTCTCCCGCCAAAATACCGCCCCCACCCCTCAAAAAAGAAGAAAAAAAAAACCCCATTGTCATCTGAGCCTAGATTCATTTTAGATTAACGTTCATGTTTCTTTCTTTCTTGCATTACCTTCAAAGGACCTCCATTATGTTGCCAGTGATAAGGGCGAGGTGGTGCTAGCGGATGTGGCCAAGAGGAAAGCTAATGAAATCGAGGCCCGGGCCATCGCAGGCGACGGTAAGAAAATAATCATCATGTCTCACCAGAAAGACGCCGAATGCGACCCGTTATTTCTCCTCACATCTTAAACGGGAGGTGGATGCTCGATAACCTCCGTAACTCACCCACTTTTCTCACATCTGACGCCAGGTATTTTCTCAGGCTCTAACCCTCGTTTAATAGCAGCGAGGAGAATTACATCTGATCATGTTAAACTTGCATAACATGTTGTCATGTTATCGAAGTAATGGCTAAAAGTAGCAGATTTTTATCGTATGTTTCTGACATTAAATTTAAAATGGAAAGAAAAGTGACATCAACCTTTACATTATCATGACCGGCATTAAATCTATACTTTTATAGCGGAAAATTGCAGTTTTCTTGCATGTAGGTGGTTCTAGATGAAGTTTTTTTTCACCAAATTGAGTAAAAACTGCAAAAAAAGTGAAATAAATTACACTGACTTTTATTTTGCAAAGGGGGACTAAAACCAGCAAAGGCCCAGTTTTTTGTCGTTCTCAGACTGTGCTGCTGCCCTTTGACAAACACTCCCGAAAGCACATACCAGAGGGGATCAAGCCGAGTTCCTGATTACACACACACACATTCACACACATGCGCGCCGCACACACACTCAAAAACGCACACACACACACACATTCACAAACACGCAAGTCCTCACTGAGGCTTCAAGGGCCAACGGGTGAGCAGAAAACATTCAAATTTGTGAGGGAACTAGATGAACATGTCGGATGAGTCCTTCATTGGTGCTTAAAACACACCAGAAGGCTGTGTGTTGTGTGTGTGTGTGTGTGTCTTTGTATGTGTGTGTACTCACAGACAACCAAATGAGGCAAGAGAGCTATTTAACTCCACTGTATAAGGTCAAACCCCCAAGGCTGAGTGTCTGTGTATTTGTCTGCGAATGAAAATGAGCATTTGTGTAACTGTGAGGCCTGTTTGCATGCAGTTTTTTTTCTCCTCTCATTCGTAATGTGATGCGTAACACGCACACTCCTCCTCATAAGCCTCTTAATTATGTCCTCGATGATTTACCTCCATCACCTGCAGCATGTCCTATCCTTGGACAGCAGCAGTGCAGAGAAAGAGGGAGGAAGGGACAGAGGAGAGGGAGGAAAAAGGAGGGATGACAGCGGAAAAAAAGAGGGAAGGGTGGTGGGAAGAAAGAGGAAAATAAGTAAATAACAACTGGGAAAGGAAGAAGGTGTAAATAGAGAAGAGGAAAATATGAATATGAATGAGTTAAGAGAACAAAGAAGTAAATGAAAACTAAACAAATCATTAATATTGATGTTAACTCAAAGCAGCACGGCCACATTTTCATCTCTGGGTTTAATTTTTTAACTTCTGGTCGCTGTCAGATCACCCAATTTACCTTAAATTTTTAAAAGCTCAGAAAACATGTTTGCTTTTATGAGTTGGTCCTATTGGGTATTGGATTAAAAATCTTTGGTACAAAGTTATCTACAGGATTAACTAGTTTACAGTCAGCTCAAGTGCCTTATTCTGTGTCGCATTAATGATAATAATAAAAATAATCTAACCTTTATTGATCTCCTTGGGGAAGTTCCTTCTCTGCATTTAACCCATCCTATTCATATTTAACCTTAACTACACATACTAGGAGCAGTGGGCTGCCGCGGTGCCCGGGGAGGGGTCAGGGGTTGGGGGTCTTGCTCAAGGGCCCACAGTGGTGGTGACTAGGACAAGTGGTTGCTCTCACTTTCCTATCTCAACCCTATTGCCAGTCCAGGGGCTTGAACCAGCGACCCACCAGTTACAAGTTTGCTTCACAAACCACTAGGCCACCATTGTCCCCAATTAGTATATTAAATTCATGTTTTTGTAAGCTCTGATGATTTGTTAGCTGTGTCATTAGATAATTATTTACTATTTATGGAAGCTAATTAATGATAGTAAGATTTCACCCATATATGAGTACTAAGCTTATGTAATGGAAAAGTGGACTGTGTTTTAGATAAAGAGATCTCCAACCAGTACTATGGATGTCTGGATCCAGCTCAAGTCCTTTTATTCATTGGTTACACCCTGCGATTCAATGCTTATTTCATTTAAATGTTGATGATTGGTGTTTTGCATGTTGACATTACAACTCATTCAAATTAGTTTTCACAAAATGGTAGATTCAAATATTGGATGTTAAAGACACTAGATTAAAAAGACTATCTTTATTAGTCTTTAGCAAAGTTATCTACAGTGTTGAACAGTTTTGCAAATAGTAAACTAGTAAACAAGTTTCTTTTTTATGAATTGTCACTGTCAGTCTGTGTTTTAGGTAAAGAGATCCAAACCAAGTCCTTTAAAGTTGGGCTGCAGAATCTGACCCAATACTTAAATTCACCTAAATGTTGATTAGCTATGTATTGGGCATGTTGACGTTACAACTGACACCTTAATTTTCACAAAACAACCTTCTTCATATATTAAAGGTCCCAGTTTTTAAGCTTGAATGTGAAAGAAAAGAATCAACTCCTGAAATGGAAGCGGTGAGGAAGACGTCTCTCTTCGTCTTCTAACTCCAGAAACACTCAGTTGATTCGTCGTTGTAGAGTTGTGTTACTGAGGAGTTGAGGTTCTTGTACAGAGCACAGACGCCAGCTTGAAGTTTAATTTTGCCCTGTTTTTTTAGCTTACACTCAAAATAAAACCCTGGCCTGCCACCAACGCTGTTTACTATTTTAACCAACCAAAGTAACGTTGGATAAAAATTAGAAGCTGCTCCCCAAATATTTTTTTTGTGCACTGCTTCTCAGGACGTGATTCAGATAACTGATTTGTTCCCATCAGAGCTTAATGAATCGGTTAATTTTTCTGTGCGCTAATACCTTTAATTTTTATTAACATGTGCAGCAGGTTTCATGCAGTGTAGAACCCGACTGTTGTATAGGAGAGCAGGTGGACAAAACACAGTATAGTGCAATGCATGTAATAAAAATTAGAACTTTATTGTGCTTATTTTAGCTGATGTTGATTCTCAGCATTGGCACTTTGTGTTTCTAGTTTCATGTCCAGTTGTTATAATAGAAGACAAATACCAACACTCTCTGAGAGGCAGGAGAACTGTGAGAACTGATCTTATTAACGCTGCTGCATAAATAGTGGTCGGTGTTTTCCAGACTGCAAGAGAAGAAGGTTTCTGTTTTTCTTCAAGCTCAGTCTGTGGCAGATTTACCAGAATGTGCAGTTGATCAGAGGCGGCAGATTTCCTTGTGAACAACCCACGTATTGGATTAGATAAGATAGGATAAGATAAACCTTTATAAACCCGGAAGAAAATTCTTGTGCAGGATATTGCTTATGAAACTAAATGACATGACATGAGAATAAATGCAGTGCCTGATAGAAAAGCAAAAAGATATAAGTATAATAATAAATATGCTAAAATAAGACTAGAATAGAAAAGTAAGAAGGAATACTGGAAATTATGAGGTATTATAATATCACTGAAATGTATTTGGTCCCTAGAGAATGACACAAAGTAAGGAAAAACACAGTTAATATAAATTTTCAAAATAAAATGACAAATTAACACACAGACACGTCGGCTTGCTGCATTGTAGGAGGTTTAGGAGGGTGTTTAGACTCACAAACACACACTCATGAGGAGGATACAGACACTGTGTCACGGCCAGCAGTGATGATGGTTAAAGTGATGCCCCTCTCTAAGTGTCTGCGTGTGCGTTTGAGTGTGTGTACATCCCCGTACGTGTGTGTTTGTGCGCGGCCCGCTTGTGTGTCAGCGTTCAGACAAGCAGACGGAGCATATTAACAGAGCAGAAAAGCCTGGTCATAAATAATGAGTGTGTCGCTTCAAGCAGAGGGCTCCAGTGAACAGGTGTCTCGCTTTACACACAGACGCACACATACATAAACACAACTCCTGGTGTGGTGGACACACACTCTCGTCTATACGTTGAGCATTAGCATTAGCAGCGCTGGGCTACGTTTTAACATGCTGTCTCTCTGAGGAGCTGAAGATCTGCTTTGCTTATGTGAAGTTTAGTTGCAAACGAAAGACCAATATTTGCTCCCCGATTAATATTTGTTCTTATTTACATCATGTGTGTGAGCGTCAAATAAGTGAGCATCAGAATGACTCAGAATTCAGTCTGAACACACCTTTATTGCTGCAAATTTATCAGGATTGTATTTGCTGTTTAAACACAATAGCATCTACGAGCATGTTTTGGTGTTGTATCATCATGTTGTGCATTCTGACTGCATTTTGTGGTGGCTGTCATAGCGTCTGTCTGAGTTCTTCCACTTTGCCTAAGCACATACTTTGCCACCAGCCACATGCTTCCTAAAGACGAGTTCCCACGGTGCGGCTGCTGTCACCTTTAGCCCAAAATATTCAGCTTGAACACACACGAGAGGCTGAAAGTTGTTTGTTCTCACACAATGGAGATCAGATTCAGCGCAGCCCTCGGAAACATGCGTGTTTGTGTAAATACGTGTGCGGAGAAAGTGTGCAGGTAGGAGTGACCTGAGCAGCAGGTCACACTTAATGTCACATAAATGGACAATTTGTCCTCCTCAGTCAGCTGTTAAACTTCAACGCAACTGAGCTGTATAAGTTCTGTCTCTTGTGTTATGAAGCAAACACACATTTACTGCATATCCACACGCAGAAACTTAACCAGACTGCACATTTTACACTCTTAAAATAGATGTGAAGTTGTTTATCTCAACTATTTCAGTTTAAAGCAAACAGCTAATTAAAGTACAGATTAAGACAGTGTTACTTGATACTTAATTGATCCTGCTGACCTGATTAGTTTCCTGCTGGCATCTAATAGCTGTATCATTCCTTTTGCCACAGTAATGCCTTTAAACTTGAACTGATAGCCACAAAAAAATATTTTAATCCACTTAACAACCCTGTCTTGATTAGTTATCACATCATTATGTATTAATATTGTGGATTGTTTTCTCTTTTTGTTGGTGCAACAGGTACAACACTTACCATGATTAGAGGAAACAAATTTCTCATAATCAGTAAAGGGAATGTCCTCCAGGGGTTTTAAACAACGCTTAAACAACAAATACTTAAAACTTTCCTGAAAGTAGTAAACAACAAGGATGTTTAGTTTGATAGTTAGTGTTAAGAAAGAGATGATTTATTAGACATAGTTTATATAATAAAATTGCTAATACAATATCTCTTTGTAACCCATGTTTAAAGGCGAATACATGCTTCTCTGAGTGCATTCAGAGATCATACAGAGATGTTTTAGCGTCTTTTCTTTCTGTATTTGTACATTTTTAGCATTTTTCTTCTTGTCTGTTTCAAACCGGCCTCAAGACAGAAGTTGCTGCACTCAAACCGCTAATTCAGTGCGTTTTGGAGGTGTCGGCTCCACTGTGAGTTCACTGCGACACTCTTTCCCGAGACATTTACGTGTATCTTCACAGAAGCATAATTCCAGCTTAAATCGGAGCAGGAGGGTGGGAGCTCGGAGTAGAGCCCCTGCTTGTTTGCATTGAAAACAGCCTGTTGAGGCGACTGAGGCATGTGATCGGGATGCCTCCTGGAAGCCGCCCTGTGGAGGAGCGTCCAGCTGGGAGGAAGAGACCCCAGGGAAGAGCACGAGCAGTATGAAGAGATTATATATTCCACCTGGTCTGTTGCTAGCCTAGCCTGCTGCCACCTTAACCCAGATGTGGATTCATGGCAGATGATGCATGGATGGTAGGGCTGAATGGTTTGGGGAAGCTGATTTGATTTGCAGTATAATATATGATTTGCAAATTAAGCAATCAGAACCATGGCTGAGCATCTCCACCTTGAAAAAGCAGTATACAGTTTCAAAAACACCAATTCAGATGACTAGTGTTTCATACGTAACAAACCAAAACAACCAATCCTGTCCAGGGTTGAGCTTTTTGTGTCATTCTTCTTCTTTTTAATTGTTTTTTTCGCTTCCAACATGTTTGGCTGAAGTACTCCAGCATTGCAACGTGCCATTGTGTAGCTTAGAGGAGTTTTACAGTGTTGGAGAAGAATTGCAGGTGAGCTGGGTGTGTGAAGATGGAAGGAGAGACTTCATAGAACTGCACATAATAGAGGAAGCAACGGTATAAAGATTACTCAAAACCTCAGTGGGAAAACACTTCTAATTATGTAACCGTGATACACAGAAAGGAGCTCTTAGGGGTTAAATCAACCACTGGAGAGGAGCTGCATCCGCAAGTGTATGAGTGACATAAATTTCATCATCCACTCATTTCTGCAAGGGTCCATTTGGACTCCTCTACGGACGTCTGTATTCATACAAAATCTGTGACCATGTAGGAAAACTGACTGCACATGCACCAGGTAAACAAGTGGTGCTTGAGACAAATGCTTCTTTAGAGGGGAGACTGTGCAAGAAGATTCTCAGTCATCCACACTTTTATCACTGAAGGAGTTCTAATTGAAGTAGTCGCTGCGGGACTTTAGAGGATCTTTGATTTGTGCATGCTTTCCATCGACGGAGCACTAATTTCTCCAGAAATCCCGTGCTATGTCCACCCACTGTGCTAGACACACTTTAAAAATATTCACACTGACATGCTGCTACAGCTAATCTGTAACCAGCTGCTGTGTGCCATAAAAAGTGCAAAGTTATAGGCAGCCTTTTAGAAACATCCATGGAAGCCCCCTATGTTTTTCTGTATTTGGTGTGAGGGGCAATGCAAAAGTCAACGTAACAGACCGACGTGTACTTATAGTAGTATTAATAGACATACGGCTGCTGTCCACTTTTAAAGTCTGCATTGATCTGCGGACACTGAAAGCGGGAATTAGCCCTTAAAGTCAAGCTTCAGATCAATATCCACTGAGTAATACCTGTCGATTTGAAATGCTAGACGCCACTGAAATTGCCACTGTCACACAAGGAGGACACCATAAATCCGTAAAACTGCTTATACAGCAGTTTAAAATGTGACGGACAAGCTGTATAATGTATATCTTAAATTGCAGCCTTTGTGATTTGCTAATGGTGTTGTTTCAAACTGTGATTTAGTAAATGTTCAGCCCTAATGGATGGTGTGTCACTCAACCACTCAACAGGGCATCAGACAGGAAATGTGTTGCTCAATAGAAACTAGTAGTTGCCAAAGAGAATGTTGACCAACAAAGCAGTGATCACAAATGGCAAAATCTCATTTTGGCACTTTTGTTTTTAATGTGTTAATTAGGGGGATTTACATATTATGTAGGAGGAATTTGTTGGACCAAACCAGTTGAGCTGTGTCCTCCTGGTTCCAGGCTTTATGCTAAGCTAATGCATACAGACATGCAGGAGAGTGGCATCGATCTTCACATCTAACTTTCAACTAGAGAACACGTTTGCATTTTTTCCAGAACATTGAACTCCTACTTCAACTAGACGTCAGTGGATGTTACTCCAAACTTTATTTACAAGTACACAACATTACTATGACTGTCCCCGCCAAAAGCTTATTGTCATCTGTTAGCCATTAACACTGGTTTTTATGAGAGTTCTAACCTGAGGCAGTCTTACACCTGGAATTACCTGCTGTTACCTGACAGGTAGAACAGAAAATCAAGCAGCTTTGGTTTCCCCGAGGAGCAGCAGGAAAACCGGACGACCTCTACGTTGCCACCCTGGGTTATTTAATTTCACCTAAAAAAAAAGCACGTAGAAATGAGCTGATCTGCATGTGAAAGTAGAAACACTGGAAAGAAGAACACATCTCATGCTATTGTTTGTGTGATTTCTCACTTGTTTTCTAAAGAAATGACTCAATACCAAATCGAGTGGTTGTTTAAGGTGGATGTCAGGCTCAGACTTGGAATCAAATCGGGCAGAGACGCCAGTTTTCTGTGCACCTCTTCTCATATTTATGTGCATCCATTGTAAATCCTGATGAACAGAGATCCCGCTGTCGCTTGTACGCACACATAGACACACAATAGAGAACACACATTTGAGCTTAGAAATGGTCCCTTTTTATAACAGCACTGGGAATCGCTTATGGCTGTCTGGCTGACAAGTGTGCTGATTTGGGTAGATACGGCATTGTGAGAGGCAGAGTAGCGAACAAGTGCGAGGGAAGGCCTCTTTCTCTTCCTCTCTATCTCTTTTTCTTTTGAGTAGCGCTTTGCCAAGAGGAGAAGCCAAGTTGGTTTCCTGATCATTCCGTCTCCCCCTCACAAAAGCTGATGTGACTGCAGGGCCTTTCAACGGGCAAAGAGACGAGAGCTTTATCTGGAGATCCACTTCTCCACCTCCTCCTCTCTCTCTGTGTTTTCTTGGTTGTTTTGGCGAAAGCCTGTTAGCTTCGGTGTGCGTTGAAGGAAAGCGGCGTTTGTTTCTGTTCCCTTCTCGGCTCCGTTTGCTGCTTTGTTTGTTGCGTCTCCCATCACCGTTTGAGTTCTCGTCTCAATTCAGAAACTTTGACGAGTGTCTATCAAGATGGTCAAGGTGTGACGTCCAAATTAGCAAAAACCCACGCTCATGTACTTTTAGCTGTTTACACAAACCATTTATAGAGGAGAAATTATACGGCTTAGAGGGATACTGCATGTAGAAATCGGGAAAAAATACCTGCACAGCTGCCAATAAAAGCAATATAGTAATATTTTGTTTTCACAAGAACACCCTGAGCATTTCAGTGAAAAGGTATCATAAACGTTCAACATTAAAGGGGCCGACTACCACTAATACTACTAAAACTAATACTTCTACTTTATAGGCAACATAATAGTCACAATGAGCTGTATTTATATAGCTAAAGTCCCTCACAAAATGATTAAACGCAACAGTAAGACAAGAGTAAAACCTCAGGAATGAAAAAGAAAAATACAGTAAAATTGGCACAGATTAGGTGTGTACAGAAAAACTTTAGCTCCGTACGTACCTTGACCCTCGAGGCCATGGTTCGGTTAAAATTGCTTCCTTTTGGGTCATTCCATCTCAAATCATCAACTTTTTTGGCTGATATTTTTATAACATAAGATATGGCTACTCAAATTTTAGCTTGATATATCCAATACTTTCTTGTATTTTTCGGATATTGATGTGTGAGGGCATGACAATATTTCCGGAACTATTGAAGATAAAAGCCTTAAATTTTTACTGTTGTTTCTCATTGGTTCCGATTCTTTATTATGAGACAAGTGGATCCAATAATCTCTGATTATAGGCGAGTTGACAAATGAAAAAAACATTGAAGCTGTCATGAAAAGTCCCATCTTTGAGGAGACCTCAATAACAACAAAAAAAAGATAATGCAGAAGTCAACTAGTGATATTTTCTGAACCAAATGTGTTTCACAGTAATACAAAACAAAACATACTGAATACTTACTTCACTAAAAAGAGACTAAACTTAGTTTTATTGAACTTTCATAATTGATTGAGCAGGTAAGACAAGTTTCACCACAAAAACAAGATTAGTAGGAGATAATCCACGTAGAACAAATGGTAAAAATAAACATTCTTTTGAATAAATAATGAAGAATGGCAATCAATGCAATATGAAGAGACCTAAGGTGTTGATTATCGCTTTGACTGAAAAAAGTCTGAAAAAAGCTGGGTTTGTACTGCACTCACTTTTTTCTTGTACCACTGATGTTAACATTTGGATGAGGCCATCTCACCTGATCACAATACAGGCATGTAGCTTTCGACCGATCAGTACGTCTTTGTCCTTTTTCTCTGTAGTTAACTGAGAGACCATCATGTTCCCAAACAACAGACTTCAATATAATAGTGTTGCTCAGGTTGGTCTGCGTTCGCCTGAACTACAAGGCTGCACTGTGCCCATTGGCTGAAACAACAACATGGGGGAAATACTGAATGGTACACAAATGCATGTACACCCCTAACACAGACTGGAAAGCTTTTCCAAAAAAACCCCACAATGTTTCAAGAAGAGATTTGAAAACAATGATAGATTTAGCAAATCTAATCCCAGCACAGAAGGCATTCCAAAGTTTAGGTGCCTTGACTGCAAAAGCACAGTAGCCTTCAGTCAATAAACGGACTCTGGGAACAACCAGAAGACCACTATCTGCTGATCTAAGGTGATGCCAGGGCTCACATGGGGTTAGTAGATCAATGCGAAGGTTGAGTTTTGGTCATGTAAGGCCTTAAAAGTCAGCAGTAATAGGGAAAAAAAGACACAATGTGGTTTATTCTTTAGCTCCTTACTCTGATTAATTTAATTACTTTGTGTGTTTTTGTGTTCTTTAGAAGATCCTGTGAGAAGCAGAAACGGCGACTGTGATTCCAGCTTCGGGGACCGACGAGCAGAAAGGAGCCAGACTGTAACAGGCCCTCCACTTTCAGCCACTTCCACAACACAGTGAGTTGTGTGTTGAAACTGTACATGTGTGTTTTTAAGACTAGATACCACAAGCTAAAGCACAGTTTTTCATGCACAGCCCTATTTTCACAGTCTTCTTTTAGACTAGTGGAAAGGAAACATCCAAAAAACACACTTAAGTGTTTATTTACGTTTATTTCCACCTATATTCTAAAGCTTTTTACACAAGGGCTTTCTTATATATTGATACTAGCCCTATTTATAGGACATTTTATTTCTAGGCACACATTAAAAATTGATTTTTTTCTGGGTGTTGACGGTCTTTTCTGATTTATAGAGTCATAAAGAGGGATATCCTGAATTTCCTATGTGAAAACCTTTGTGATATGTCTGGTTTTATCTAGTGTTCAGATTTCAGATGACACCTCTTTTGCATATTTAAACATAGCCTTTCAGTAAACTTGTAGTGCAAAAGAATTTGGTCTTAATGTAAGTTATCAACTGCAGAGCTTTCATGATGATATCTTAAATTTGTACCCTTTCGCCTGTAGTGTTTTGCCTTAAACTTTGTCCAGTGAGTCTGTTTTCATCGATGGACGTTCCCCTCATTGTGTTACTCTCTATTACTTTAGTAGTTGGAACAAGTTGTGAACATATTTTACTTTTAGCACGTTCAAACATTTACTTATTTACACATCCAGCAGCAACATTATCATGTGTTTGTCGTTTGGAGTCAGTTCAATATTCACTCTCTCCACTAGCCCTGCTTTTAGTATCTACCAACTACTGAGAGAAATTATCTAGTAAAGGCTTCACAGAGTTCACGCTGTCGTAGTTGTTTACTTTGTTTTGGTGCCGAACAGGTCGCGTAAAGTGAGTTTGTAGAGATTTTTTGGTGATAAATCTGCCTGCTGTGGCTAAAACTGACCCTATGGGAGCTGTGAGAGCGTCATTTTGCATGCTGCTATTGTAAAAATGTTAATTTTCGCCGCTTTAATTATAAAAACTAGATATTTAGCTCAGCCTGCTACAAATAAGGCCTCCAGAGGCTTCGCTGTTACTTTTAGTCGTATATGTCCTCTCCCTCTGCGACTCACCATTGTCTGTGTATGAATTGTATGAGAGCGTCTGTGGCCAAATGACCCATCTGCAGCCTAAAAGCCTTCACTCCCTGTGACATTTCAAATGTCAAAACCACATCAGTTCCGGGTCTTACGCTCCCTGAGTTTGAACCCAGAGTCCATCTTCACAACAGTTCAGTCTCCGGAGTGCAGAGAAAACTCACTGTTTCAGAGCGATTGTTTAATACAATCGTCGGCATGAATGACAAGTTGAAACAGTGTGACTAAAGACACACTGAAAGCTCACACACACACAAACAGATACCCTCAAATATAGCCATCCACGTCTCTATTATTATGGGATGGTGGTGGAGGGAATTTGACGGAGGGGCATTCCTTGTCATACCCCAACTAACATATTGGAGTATTTATATGGGATTTGTGTGCATTAGATAAAAAGGCGCTCTTGTTCTTTTCATCCTCATAGGCTTTTCATGGCTGTTTGACTGTAACACTGATGACTCTCCCCACCTCCAACCCCTCCACTCTGCATTTCTCTAAGCCCCCTCCATCCATCCCAAATCCTTTCCTATCGGCCAATTTAAACAAGCTGGGTCCGGAGAGAGAGAGGGGGGAAGAGACACAGAGATGCTGTGTCCTAAGCTCTTTTTAAAAACAGTAAAAGGAACGAGAGGAGGAGAAAAAAAAGTGGTAAAGAGGGTTAGGGCGATTTGGCAGCCAAAAGCCCAGTCGTACTACCCCAGGTCTTCCCCTGCACCGCTGACAGAGGCTAAGAAAGCAGATCCCTGAACCTCCCAAAAGATAATGGCCACAGAGAGGAAGAGACAAAGCCGCTGCCTTTTTTTATTGCACAATTCCCCCCCTCCTTTTAGAACAATTTTTATATCGAACCCCCCCTTCCCCTTTTGTAATCTGGTCTCCGATGAAGTTTCATTGTTTCTCATGTGAAGCCAATGACAGCTTAGCGGAGATGGAGTAGGGGAGGCTTTATAGCGCGGGCGTTCTCCCGTTTGGCTCGCCGAGAAAAGAGCAGAGAAAAGAGAGGGGAGGCGAGTACAATGGCAGTTTGGGGGCTCCTCGCCGATTCCCGCATTCCCCAAATCCGACTCTGTGCCGCGGAGAAGTGAGAGAGAACGAGACGGAAATCTGGGAAGCATCCCAACGTTCCTTTGATGGCTGCTGGCCTCATCACTTAGTCCTCTGTCAGTGCAGGGAAGGAGAATGGAGGCTGTTTGCGGTTCTCCTCAGTGGAGGCCAAAGTTAATGTGATGCTGGGCGACAGTGAACATTTACATCTGACAATTAAATTTCTGTGTGTTTATTTTAGATTCATGTCCAGAATCTGTGAGCAGGAAACAGTTCATGAAAAGACCGTTTATCGAACCCGATACTAGAGGCCCAAACAACAACACTAATGTAACGGTTTGCTAGCAAATCAAAATAATCAGTTATCTGTCTGTCAAAACTGTAAGCTGCCTTGTACACAAAATATAAAGAGGATGATGAGTTCAACAAAGAATTATTGACCTTCAATCAGAGTAAAATAAATTGTTTCGTTGATAAATTGATTGTTGAGAATATTGTGGCTGATTCAAGACAAATCATGTCAGACTTTTACTAAACGTGATTGTTAGTGGTCGTATACACCGATCAGCCACACAATAATGACCACTGACAGGTGAAGTGAATGACATTGATCATATTGGCACTAGGTGGTGTTCTGCTGGACACCACATAGTACCAATATGTTGTTGATGAGACTTAGACACCCAAATAAACATTGTCCCACAACAAGCACACTCCCTCATGCAAAAGGAAATCCCAAATGTCACTGGATGAAAGTGCACCCCACCACATGGGAACAACATCAAACAATCAGGAACATGTTGAGGAACATGACAATGGTCCAACATGTTGATTTGACCTCCAAACTTCCTACACCCCATTCTGATCAAGCATCAACAGGATGCAGTGGAACAAGTTGGATTGACAGAGACCCCACTGCACAAGTCAGAGTACCCAAAGGATCCAGTGCCAACGTCCTGGTTCTAGACCCCATAGGACACCCTGAGAGGTCATCTTGTCCATGCTCAATGGTTCAGAGCATGTTTGAGCACATAAGGGGGACCAGTGTTTAGGTGGCACAGGTTCTGACATGTAATTATATCGTTTTAGTGTCATCAAGATGGTCTAAATGGTCAGTAATGGACAGTAGAAGAGAGAAACATCTCATTCTGCAGCTAAAGTGTCTAATCAGAGTCAGAGTTACTTTATTCCCCAAACTGAACAAACATCAACACATTTGTCTTGAGAGTCAGAACAACAGGATGCACAACAAACAATGTACTAGGTAGTCTAATATAATACAACTGTATGCATTTAAATCAAGGTCAAAAGAAGCATCATTCATACCAAATTCTTTACTCACAGTAGCCCCAGTAAACCACAGATTGGTGCACTGGAGGTTTGACTGACTCCTTACCTCTCAAACGCAAATATTTTTTCATTCCTATTTCATTCTTTTGTGAAATACAGTATGCAGTGCAAGTAAATCTACCAGATTCACGCCCACGTAGTGTCAGATTTCTTGTCAAAATGGATTCCTGGAAGTTCTTGGAAGTTAAAAGATGAATAACAACATTTCAAAACAGAAGTAATCCAACAAAACTTCATATATAGTTATAAAGTTGTGATTTTTTTCCCCATGTTTGCCGGTATAGGACATGTTTAATGCTTTTTGAGGTTAGAAAACAATGAAAGAAGTGATTTGAGTTAGACGCTTGCTGTCAGAACTTATTTGGACAAGGCGTTTCCATCTCCTGTTACGTGCATTAAGTTTCCATCAAAATAGTCAAAACCAAGGAACTGAATTTTGCAAAATTGAGGAAGTTTTTTTTCAAATTTTGCTGTTTCTAATAACCTTTCCTAATGCAATACTCCAAAATATGCATAAAAATGTGTTCTTCTGTGAGCAGTGGTGACCAACAGTGGTGCAAACAAGAGTGTTTGAACAGCCCAAGAGTATATAGGCCTTAAAAGGTCTGCTTCTCATACGTTGGTGCCAGATACGTCAGAGCACCTTCTAAGGTCTGGTAGAGTCCAAACCTTGGCGGGTTGGAGCTGGTTTGGCGACACATGAAGGCCCAACAGGGGTGATCATAACGTTTGACCTCATCAGTGCATAATCTGTTCTAGTCGTTAACAATATGCAACAGGTGTCCCTCTGCTCTCTTTGTTCTTCAGTGGTGACGGAGGAACCAATCAGAGGAGACCACAAATGGAGACCCTACATGTGACCATCAGCCCAGAAATGCTCAGGACTCTGAGACAAACAGGTGAGTCTGCAGGTGTGGAAAGAATCGTAGCAAGAAACAGTTAACCGAGACGTCACTAACAGATAGACATGACAGATTGTCTTTTCCACTTGGTTGCATTCTTTTTGTCATTGCATATTCAACAATTCAGGTTTAATTATCAAAAGAAATCTTATATTCTCCATTTTAAGTATAGAAAACCTAAAGATTTCCGTGTGAACAAACTAGTGGTTTCATCCTTCAGACTGGAATTAATTTCCTGTCCACAATCACCTTCAGTGCTGCTGTTAATTCTCCCAAACTGCCTGCTGACAGCGAGTAGCGGCTCTGCAGTACCAGCTGATGGAGAGAGTCGGCCCATTATCATAAACCACAGCTAATAATGTTCAGCATGTCAGTTTCAGGGCCGCGTTTTAAGCCCTGCGGCAATTCTCCGGCGACATTCAGCCTGTTTTATTCTCTAAACGTAGCCTGAGTGCTCTGCTCTCTCCGTCTCAGATGTCTGAGATGACTAACTGGTCATTTAGGAAAAACACCCATTAAGAAAACATCACTTCTTCTTCTTCTTCGTCTTCTTTGCTTCCTCCTCTCCTCCATCCTGTTCTCTCCATTTTAATAATTTCCATTTTTCAGGTGATTAGCAATTGTCTCGGCACCAAATCGCTCTGTCATTTGATAATCCGGACTGTAGGCTATTGAGGGGAATTTGCATCACCGTTTTAAATATCTGTATAAGGCACGGCGGGGTTTTAATGTCAATCATAACCTTATTAACGCGGGGCTCAGAGCGAGAGAGATCGCCATGAGTGACAACGGTTTACATTCGTTAAAACCCAGAAAAAGGCGACGTGTCCGACCTACTGAGCGAGCATGTAACCTGCTCAGGCATTCAGCCGCGTGTGTTTATGTGCTGTAGGGCTGACGTGTGCGATTATGCATGTCTAATGTTTGGTTGTTGAACTTGTTTAAAGTGCCACGGCTGGTTTGCAGGAACGACTAACAGCATCCTCCAACATCTTCTGTCGCTTCATTTTGTTCTGCAGGAAGCAGTGGAGCTGACAGAGACCAAGGGAATGTAAGTTAATCAAAGTCATCTAATATCATGTTATAAAATCCTCTTCAAAAATGTTCTTGTGTCGTTACAGCAGTAAAATACAGTATAGTAGTGCCCAATGTGGGAAAACTAGAAAAAGTAAATTATACTACACAAAGCTGTGTTTATTTGGAAACAGATTACTTTAAGTTGCCCTAATTAGCATGTACAAGCACAATATAAACACTTAATAATGGTTTAACACACAATAATGTAATTCTAAGCAGATACAGGGTTGCTGAAGTGCTAATGCACTGCATTTATTAGTAATCATAACCTCTTCTGTTATATTACATCAGCTGTGTTTAACACGCCTAGTAGTCACTTTATTTGGTACATTTTTATGCTGTTCTGCCCTAAATTCAGCCTGTAGAAACTCCATAGTGTTCACTTTTTGTTAATATCTTTCCATTGACATACATTACAGAAGCAGAATATTTAAACACCTCTCAATATAGTGCAGTCCAGCACTAACAGTCATGATAAAACATGTAATTAGTTAATACCTCTGTTAGAGTGTGCACAAAATGGTTTCATGAATGCACTTTGTGGCAGAGCAGTTGTTTGAGTTACATTAATGTGCACAGATGTACCTAATAAAGTGGAAACTGAGTGTATATTCTCATTTATTATGTGAATATTTGTATAAGTACCTACATCTGACTACACATTTGTCTTTAAAATGCTCACATGCTGATTTTAAAAGCAAAGTAAACCATTACCAGTTTGATTTATCCGACTTTCATCTCATATTAGCTTTTATTTTCTTATATCTGTGTGTTTTTAAATATTCAGCAACTAAAATGAAACCAAACTGAGCTCATAAACTGTGACGAGGAGTCAGAAGTAAACAAAGCTTTATATGTAAGATTGACGAGCAAAACAGAAACTGCTGCTATACTTCATATAGTTATAGAATATTACGGTTAAGTATTTTTAGCATATCATATTGCGTTATTGTGTTGTATTTGCTGCAGTTTGTAGCTAATGAGTTGATTAGATTAGAAACTTAATTTGCTGTTTCCAGCTTCTTCAATTAAATATGAGGATTCGCTGCTTGTTTTTGTCATTTCAGTTTTTGAACTGGTAATTGGACAAAACCAGCAATTTATGGACCCCTCTGGACTTGTTTTACCACAGTTAATTGATTAATCTAGATAATAATCTGCAAATGAATCAATAATGAAAATAATTAATAAAGATACAGTACAGTCTAGCATGATACAAATTCATATTTAGATGGAGGAAAGTAAAATCACGTGTGAATCCAGATGATATATGATTTTAACTCAGTATGTTTTCTTTATATTTATATAATATTCAGATTTATTAAACCTAACATTTGTGTTTATTCTCTTTCAGGATGAGGATGAAGACCCGGGGATGCTTCGAGTGGTTCATTTAGGAATGGTTTGAAAACACTGAAGAAACACAACAACAAGCTCGCTTTGTCTCCACTTCTTTATGTAAAGTACCTGAAACACTATCTGTCAGAGGATCAGAGAACAGTGTTTGCTAAACCGAACGCCTTTATTTTTCAGACCTGTCGTGACACATCTGAATTTCATCCAAGTCCAAAAACACTGGGTGTGAATTCAGGTTATTTTCTGTCTCAGTGGAGTCTAAACCGAACGAAGCCTAAAAGAAAAACAGTTACACCGGCTCCTTCCTTTAAAGAACATGACAGGAAATGTTTTAAACCTCGCCATTAATCAGCCTGAAAAAATAAAGACTTGTATTATACTTCCATCACCGCTGATATTGGATGTTCCAGCTTCCTCTGCATGTGTGTGTGTGTGTGTGTGTGTGTGTGTGTGTGCGCTGTGCAGATGAGTGTGTGTGTTGGCCGAGATTACGGGCCACAGTTTTATTCATGAACAGGAGCCAACCAGCGACTTTAAAGCATCGCGCGGAGCCCCTTTCCTGAACAGCAGCCATAGCCGTGTCAGAGCTGTCGACGCGCTGCGCTCACCGACTAATCTGACAGCGCCGCGCGAGCCCTAATCCCTCACTGTATCGTAATCTATTTACTTTGCATTCTAAGAGGATTTCCACCAAAAAATATACAAGAAGCGATGTTGGAAATGGACAGAAGATCAGCGAGGATGCTTTTCTGCTCCCTTTTTTTGTTTTGTTAGCTTTAAAAAAATCATTGTATGTTTTTTGGGGAGTCAATCCCCTGCGAAAGGGATGGGTGAAAGGAATTACATTTCTGACTGATACTAATACTTCTCTTATGTAAACATCAAAATGTTATATTTCCCTTCTGATGATACAGTCACACTGCAGAGGCTGCTGGAGATAAGTGGCATCTGTCGTTGCCTTTAGTGCATCTCTTGACACGTTTATAATTTACAAACCAAGGCTGCATTATCTCCCGATTGTTTGATTTGACAGCTCGAATAAAAGCTGCAAAATTGCTTAACAGGCAAAGCCCGAGTTCCTCCCATCTCTCTGATGGCCTACACAGTAGCCTTTTTGACATGCAAACAGTGAAATCTCATAATACAAATGAAATTTCATAATACAGAAAACAAAGTACGAGACCAAATGCTCTCCTCAGTTACCCTTTAAGCAATTATGTCAGCTTTGTGAAATCCTAAATAGTTATGCTTCATTTAAAATGTGGCCAGCAGCTTTATTGTAAAACACCGCCTCTCGCTCAAATCTTTGCCATCCGAGATGACTTGCAGAGATAGGCTTATTAGTGGTATTAACATACTGCGCGGCGTTCTGGAGCTGTGAAACGGCCTTGTTAACATTTGGAAATGAATCAAGCCTCCAGCACTTGCTATTATCCAGGTTATCTGCCTTTTTTCCCTCCTCTGTGCAACAGCTGTGCAGCGTTTCTGCAGAGGCCTCATTGCATCTAATGATGGCTCTGATTGGACTGATACCGCTCGCCCTCGGGGGGCAAGTTGTATGATTTATAGGTTAGTTTCTGAT
The DNA here is from genome assembly GCA_024666655.1 of Dascyllus trimaculatus. Lineage (NCBI taxonomy): Eukaryota > Metazoa > Chordata > Actinopteri > Pomacentridae > Dascyllus > Dascyllus trimaculatus. Next base: position 8,590,203 of record CM045464.1, on the reverse strand, counting down.
CTCCACAAGTCAAATCCCTAAAACATTATAGACAAATATGTCAGGACCATTAAAGACATCAAAGAGACAAATTTACTTGCAGCTGAGAGTTTTTGGAAGCATCTAATTCCCTGGAAAAAAAATACAGAATAGTGTTAAGTTTCTCTCAGTTATCAGTTCTTAAGTCAGTGAATGAGATACACTTTGTATGAAGATCACACTGAAATTGTTTCATCAAGAAAAGTGCTTAATTACAGGGCAACACATCTGTATTGAATATCAGTTTTTGATTCCTGAAAAAGCCTCGAAGACAAACAGCTTTAGCTTTTGATGCTGTGATTAGAACAACTTGTTTTTTTTTGCCTCAGACTGAGGTCAGAGAGAAGCACGAAGACTCTGCAGAGACTAACGTCAAGATAAATGTTGTTTTCATGGTCCAACATTCTTAAACCCAATGTCCTGTTTGGGGATCTGGAGAACTGGGAGCTCTAACAGCCAAAAAAACCCACTTTGTTTTATTACAACGATACTTCTAGGTTGAATTTCTGGTGCCGACTACTGCATATTCTTCTGTTCTACACCAGAGCTGCACAATGTGATTAAATATTTAAGATTATCTACTGTGTATTTTTAATAAGTGTTGATCATTGTTAAGCAGATCTACCCTAAAAATGCCCAAAAGGCCCATTAGGATTTAAGTTTAACAGTTTTTTTCCAGTAGAGCTGTGTATCGTGTTTGTCTCTAAATGACTTTTTTGCACATAAAACAAAAGCATATTTGCTCAAGCATTGCCGATATAACTGAAATTCTTATTCAGAGACGTGACGATGCTTTATTTTTGTGTTTTTATCACTTTTCTGGCAGATAAGCGTCACTGCTTTAATGCTCTTTGGCTAACTTGTTTTATTGTTTTTGCAGAGGCAACAGCGGATCTGTGAGAACTCAAACAGACATCATGTAAAGTGTTTTACTATCTGTATAGTTGTTTATTCTAAGAGTTTACTTAAAGAGGCAAACTTCTGTGATTATCTCTCAGGTTTTAAAGGTTAAAGGTCAGAAGTTGGCTTTAGATTTTAGATAATGTTCCTTTGTTTTTGCCCCCTGGCTTGAAATGTAAAGAGAATTCTGCCCCTGAAGAACAAACTAAATGAAAAATAAATGTGGCCAGAATGTCAGACACATGGAGACCACATCGTTGGTGGGAAACGCTAAAACCTGCAGGCCAACAAGCCTCCATTAAGCTCTCCCAGGTCTGGAGAGCTGGGAGAGGAGGGCAAGTTGTGACTTGGGACGAGGGTCTGCTGCATCTTTTCCAGATGAGATAATACAAACCCTGTTAAAATACCTTCCTAATCCGTCCCTCCTCTCTGTGACGCAGCTGATTCATGAGGAAGGAAACGAGAAAGTGATGAGGAAAAGCAACAGTCAGATATGAAGGGAGTCGTCCTCTGCAGAAAGCAGCTGCTTTCACCAGTCCAGTCTTGTCTGATTTCCCATCAGCTGCTTCAAAGAAGGAAGGAAACAATAAGGAAGTGTTTCACTGCTCCACTGACCTCAGAACAGCTGTCTGCTGGAGAAAAGCCTCCCATCGTCTAATTTACTGTTGAAGAACTTCAGTGAGGTGCCAGTCCTGTGAGTCTCAATCAGTGGTTAGTGTGCACTCTCACATTTTAGCATGCAGTGTTAGCAATTAGCATAACCCAAATATAAGGAGATAAACCTTGTGAATTTATATTTTTACAGATCTGTAGCAATGACAGTGTGTCCATGTATCGGAAGAAATTTAGTGCAGACTTCCGAGTCCACAGAATGAAGACTACTGATTTTACTTCTAGCGCCACCATAGAATAGAATTGAATAAACACAAAGGCCTTAATTGTCATTGTATTGTGCAACATAGAAGAAAATAGAGGTTTATATTTGCAGTTTTCAGTGAAATGTTCTGACAACTACTGGATTGATTGCTGTTAACTTTCATTCAGGGCCTCATCAGACTAAACTGAAATTTCCTTTGTCCAAGTCTTCATTTTTTTGACCAGGATTAGTTATATTCCCATTAGGTTTAGCCATACTCCGATCTCATTGCTAATTAACACGTTAGCATGCTAACAAGCTAAATTAAGATGGCAAGCACAGTAAACATTAAACTTCCTTAGTGTGATGTTTTTGTTTTTTTATCGTTAATGACCCTAAAAATGATATTAACTATTTGCTTGCAAACTTTTATATAGTAAGAAGTCCAAGACAGCAGGAATCAGAGCAATATGTTGACGTGTTATTTGCTAAGTTTAGCATTTAACGCAAGCTAATGGTGGGCTAAGATACAGCCTCATGTGTTTGCTAGCATTGATGCAGGCATATAGATCTCCAACAACAGAACTTCATTCTTGAGGTTAGCGAGGGTTGAATTTACATTAGTACATTGAAGTTAACTTGGGTCTTTTTTTGTAAATATATAATTTTCTGCTACCTTTTTTTTTTTTTAGTTCTGTCTGTTTAATCACTTTTTTGTATATATTTCATGTCTGTTTTAACAAGGCAGTCAGGATTAGATGAGGAAATGAAATTTGTCCACATGCAAAAGGCCAAAAGAGTTCACACAGTGCTGATTAAACCTGTATTTCACAGTATACCAGACTTTTAAATCTGGCTTCTTTCACAAAATTCCCTCAGTGGTGCATGAGTGGCAATACATTTTATGTCATTTTGCAATAATCTGAAGAGGGGAGCAACTGAAGCAACGGAGTCGGAGTAGACCACAGTAGCTAGGGGTTTGGCGGAGAAGATATTTTGATGCTTGAGATAAAGAAGAACCTCGACATTCAGGGAATTACAGACTTTGAAAGAAAGCAATCGACAAGGAGACGGATGTCAGAGTGTTTATATAGGTGGAGACTAAAGTTCTTCACTGCACGTTTTATTTCTCACTTTTTGGAAAATGCTAATCAGGTCCAGATTTTAGCCAACGAAGTGACCAGAGGGGCCTACCTGACGTAAATAGAAATGACCAAGTCTCTCGACACTCTCCTTTATTTCCACCAAACTAAAATGAAAGGCCTGATAATACTTGATGTTAAACCGACGATACTTTCTCCAGACCGTCCGCCGCTTAGCTAAATGCTACGAGGAATTTCTCGAACGTTCTCGGCACCTGGTGCCATCGGGATGACTAAGCTGCTGCCTGGACTCAACTGTGAAATCCGCACTCTCACCTTTGTTTGCGATCACATTGAGTTTTTTTAAGACTTGAACACACTTAACGATCTGCCGCAGCGGCCGGTTGTATGCGCCCACACTTGAAACTCAACAAAACAAGATGCAGGAATTTGAAGGAAGCAAACCGAGGCCTTGTCTGACAAAGCAGAGAAACCGGAGACGATGGCCCGGACTACACCCATGACGGTGTACAGTTGACCCCAGATTAACCTCGCAGGTAAATATAATCCTCCTCTGTATCACCTCTCAATGCTCATACCGGCCTATGAACACACCAGGATGCCAAGGTCTGGCGACAGTCGACAGCCAATGAAAGACAAGCGTGAGTGTTTTTTTTCCTGTCCTGCATGGAAATGGAAGACAAGAAAACCGTCCCAGCATGCAGGCGGCTATCAGTGCATCTCCTGGTCCTTTCGAATCTCCGTCTGTCTCACTGACTTATCGAGGTCTCACAAACCAAATACTGGAGGATCAGTCCGGTTCCTGCCTTTATCTCTCCGTCTGTCTCGCTTTCTCTTCCCCAGATACAAATCGCAGCCGCTCATGCAAAGACGGTCCAGCGGCGGTTCCAGTTCATTTCCTGGACAAAGTGTGAACAAAGTGTCAACAGTTTCCAGTCCACCCACATTCAGACACCTTCGCCGCGGAGGCCGAAAGGTCAAGCGGCTGACAACAGGCGACGTTGTGGTGCAATCGATCGTCCTATTGAACAGAGCATGACGTCGTCAGAGCCTCAGTGCAGGTTAGAACAACACCGATCACACACAAACGCTTCAATAATGTCCTTTTTATTAGCCATGATCGACTCTCCTTGAGTTTGTTCTGCTTTTTTTAAGCAGATTTTGTATTTATCGGTTAAAATTGACGATTTTAGTTGCTCCTGTCCACATTTTAGAGGTCTCTCTATCTTGCATAACAAAATTCAGGTGAAATAACTTGTTATTTATAATACTTTGCCTCTCCCCAAACATTCCCATCCTCTCAAAGCACTAAAAGAATTTGGACACCGATCAGAAAACATGTGACTCGAACAAAGAGAGAAACTATTTGACTGGTATCATCGATTTAATCGCTCGTGAACTTTTGCGAAGGTGGTTTTGGCTCCACGGTCAGTTCAGAGGAGGAGGAGGCCATGTTTGGCTTTTCTGCTTCTGTTTTCAGCCTATTATTGACATGTAACCTGATACTGAAGACGAGAAAAGCGAAATCAGGGCTGTGATAGAAAGAGATCATTTTGAAGTTGTGGTTTTGCACATGTTACAGTTGCTTTTTATAATCAGTGCCATCAGGATAAAAGGCTCATAATTATTGCTGTAGTGTTCGAAATGCTTTAAAGGTTAGAGAAAGTGGATTTAGAGGCATTTTGAGTGTTAAAAGAGGTTTGCAAAAGCAGCTGTGTCTTTGAGAGTCTTTTACAGTAAACCTACTGCAGGACTGCGTTGTTAAAAATCAGTCTGATGTCCACAATAAGCAATAGAAAGCCACAAAATTCATGAAGTATAATGCAAAGGAAACACCGCATTAAGTCTATTTTCTTTTGCTAAACATGTTATTCTTTATTGTGAGGTGAATTTCAGCTTTTAGGACTTTTGTTTTTGGCTTAATTTAGATTCTAACATTTGAATATTTTGCATTTTTATCTTCAAACTACATTTTAAAGCTTTTCTGTGGAATATTGTTTGAATTGTCTCACTAGTTTTAAGTCTGAGGGAACTGCAGATTCTTTCATTAAACCCCAAAATAAAAACACCAAGAGTTTCGGCAGCAAAATCATATAGAGGACCTTTTTTTTTCTGGATTAGTTTTTTTTTCCTGTTTGATGACAAATAGGCTCCAAAAAAGATCCGAATACTGACAAGAAGAAACATGTTTACTTTATAAACAGCCACAGGAGAGTGATGAGAATGAAATAATTTGCATGTATAAGATAATGCTTTTCTTTTGCATCTGTACAACCAACAAAGTGTAAATATTATTTTGCGCCTTTTCTTGCTTAAAAACGCATTGGAGCTGACTGAGAGTGCGCAGAATGAAATATATTTGCAGGAGCATTTAGGTTTCGATAAGATGAAGGCCAGAACTTTCCCCCTCCAACGTTTTAATCCCTGTTTTGTTTTATTCCAGAGCAGAAAATCAGATTTAAATCCTCGTGTTTTCTATTTTCTGTCTTTCTCTTCTGCGGCTGTTTGATCAGTGAACTTGTGCGCACACTTTCGTCTCCTTCATGTCGGCCACGGAGGCTTTTTCTTCTCGTGTCGGTGTGTGAAGGTGAGCAGCTGCCTTCTTCACTGAACCTGTGGCTCTCAAACTCCTCCAGCAGCCGCGCAAAGATTTGGTCGCAAATGTTTGTTTGATGCAAATCCGAACAAATCCGCCGCTGTTGGCGGACACTCGCTGCGCTGTTTGCGCGTCTTGGCGCAAACATGTTTAATGTCCCGGTCGGCAGATATTTATTCAGCTGCTGCGAGATTCATTTACATAAAGAGAGAGAACAGAAGCTGCAGCTGAACCAGAGTCTGCACAGGCAGGCAGCGAGGAAACCTATCGATCAGGCTGATTATCTGATCAGAGGTGATTGGAAAAAGATCAATTCTGCAGATTTTTTTAAAAAGGAACAAATTAAAGACTCGGATTGTTGCATTTGGGAGATTTTTAGAGGCCTCGGGAGGAAAAGGTGTCACAGAAAAACAGACAAAATGATAAATGATTATTGGAGCTCGATTTGTTTTGTATTTCTGATAATTCTGATCATTTCGTGACAATTTATTGCGATAATTTCTAACTTTTAAATCCAAAATAAATAAACCCAGGCGACCTGTTAAAGGTTTACACATTTCTGCTAGACTGAAACTTTTCACCTTCTCATATCGCTGCAAACAAGCAAGAAATATCAATTTTAGAAGCAAATATATTTGTTTTCTTTCATATCAACTTGCTAGATTAATGTAATCATGTTTCAAAAGGGGGGAAAGCCAAAATTTGCTTGTCAAGTGTGAAGTTTTGCTGCTTTTCTCTGCCTTTTGTTCTGTTACTCTGAACATTTTTAGGATTTTTGCCTGTTAGTTGGCCAAAACGCGCCATTTTACGCATCTATTTTGGCGTTTTATTACCAAGAGTAGAAAGTAGTCAGCACTAAAGGCCACTGGAGCTGCTGTCAGAGAGCTGAAGTCAAATTAAAAACAACTCGTATTTGTCTTAATTAAAAACGGGCAGAGAAAGTGCGCGCAATCTCATTTGGGGGGTAATTTCTGTGCGCAAGGACGGCGTCTTATTGGGGCAATTAATGCGCTCAGTGCGGCCTTCAGTGCGCAGGAACAACCTTGCCAGAGAACTGACGCGAGTTTTTTTTCTTCTCGACTCCCCTCCTCTTTTATAATGCGTTCCTACCCGCAAGCACAAACGCATTAAACACACACGCACACACACACTTTCTTCCCCGTGACCCCCTAACCTGCCCCACCTACGTAATTACCGCATCAGAGGCGCTGAGATTCCTGCAGGTTATTTTGGAGAAACCAACTCAGGGCGCAGGAGTAATTATCACGCCATTACAGCGCTGCATTCAATTACGCCTCGATCAAATGTCTCCAGGCTCAATATTTTTGGGGGGCTTTTTTTAACACCGAAGTTTAAAAAAAAAAAGACACTTCGCCTCCCTGAAGCTAAAAGCAGAAGATGTTCGCATTTCAATTTGAGGCAGAGAGGATTAAACGGCTGCTCTCTAAAATGGAAATGCAGGCCTAACATGCGTTCACGGCTTGTTTTTAATTATGGCCCCAATTTGCATTTACCCCCTTATAATTAAGGAGGAAAAAAATAAAATCAACAAGCTTTTTAAATAAAAGTGTGACTAGTTCAAATGAGAGAACAGATGCTGCTAAAAAAAAAAGAGGAAAAACCTGACTCCCTGTTGGGAATCAGACAGAATCCACTGTGGAAAAATAAAATATGACTTAACGGATCTTTATTGGATGAACATGTATGTAAGGGTGGTCGCCTTAAAGATACATTCAACATCTCACTGTCATTTTTGGAGCTATAAATCCACATTTCCTCTCCAAAACAAAAAACAAAAAAAAATTAATAAAAATGCTTTGACTCCAATATCAAGCCAAGTGCTGCGGTTCAAACATGTCCAATATCACGACAAATGCCCAAGAGAGGAGGTTTTGCTTTAAAGGCTAGAAGAAGAAGAATATCCGGAAAACAAAACGCACCCTGGACAGGAAGCCCAAAGCGCTTCTGCATCTAGGTTTAGAGTTTTCCAAGACATTTCAAATTTGCCAAAACATTTTCTTTTAAAACAACGAATATAAAAGCTGAACTTTATGGCCAATTTTGTTCTCTTTGGAATATTTGGAAAGATTTACATACAGTTTTTTTTCTTTTTTTTTCTCCCAAAGTGGTAATAAACAATTTCAAATTCGGAAAAAAAAACACCAACTAAACATGGTCACTGTAACTGACCCAAATACATATTTACAGATTTCAGCTCCTCGGCGCAGCTGACTAAAAATCTCTGTCATCCTAAAATAACAAATTTTCAGAAATAAAAACTATACAGGATCTGATTGGGTCGGAGGTAAAAGAGGGCGCTGCAGGCAGTTCCTGTCGGTGCACCAGAGGGGAAAATATTCCTCCCATCCAGAGAGCTGGTGGTCGAAGGAGTTTGGTTGAAATGACGGTTTTTGTTAAGCAGTTTTTAGTTAAACTCATCCAAGCAGGGGCGTCTTTAAAAACCCACTTTTCTGCGCTGCTCCTCGTGTCGTCTCTTCACAGGACTGTTTTTATTTTCAAAGAGGGAGGGAGGAAAAAGTCCAAATTGCTGAGCATTCCTGCTGCTATCTTGTTATCTTATGGTTCATAAACTCTTTTTGTCTTAAGCTAATCTGGGAAAAAAGAAGAGCAGACGAGCTGGGAGGAAAAAGGAAAAAAAGCCTGATCACAAGACTTGGAACCTCCAGGAGGCCTGGTCTTTGTAGTCCAAGCAGTCTGTGGTGTTAAAGTTGAGCTTCCACGACGAGGCTGCAGTCTGCTCTTTGTAATCCAGGCAGTCGGAGGAGTTGAAGGCCAAGCCGGAGCTGCCGTACGCCTGGTGGTGGTGGTGATGGTGGTGGTGCCCCGACGACTGGCTGATGTGGTGGTGCGGGTGGCCCGACATGGAGGAGGCCGTCATGGGGCTGAGCTGGTGGGGGTGGTGGTGGGAGTGCATGGGGGCCAGGTAGGAGCCGCAGTCCACGCCGCTGAAGTAGGAGCTGGAGGGGGCGGGGTAGCCCTGGCCGTAGCCTGGCGTCTGGTTGTAGGACATGGGGTAGGAGGTGGCGGCGGCGGCGGAGCCCGACATGGAGCGCTGCATGCAGGAGGCGTTGGACGGCGGGCCGGGCTCGGGCAGCGGCGCCACGGCCGGGGCGGGGGCGTTTCCGGGGGAGATCGCTGGGCTCCAGATGGAGGAGACGGTGCTGATGGAGGTAGAGGTGCTGCTGAGCGCCGCCGGGCCCGTGTGGTTGGTAGACGAGGAGGACGAGGAGGAAGAGCCGGTGCTGGAGACGGCGGGAGGCGTGAACTGGCCGCTGCTCTCCGATCCGGTGCTCTCCCGGGCCGGAGACGACTTCTTCTTGGGCGGCCGGGCCTTGGCGCTGCTGCCGCTCTGCTGCTGCTGGCGACACTTGGCCCTCCGGTTCTTGAACCAAACCTGCAACCGAAAACAGCAGAGAGTCAGCAAACAGAGGAAAAAAACTGGAAAAACTGCACGCTGGGAGAACATTATGGAGGAAAATTGGGGGTTATTAGCCATCAAGGTTCATTTCCACCCGGCCCCTTGGCTCGGACCAGCTAGGGGTCTAATTTCATACCTGGTAGACGCTCTAAGATAACAGGCTATTGGGTTTCAGCTCACACTGGGGTAACTCTAGAGCGCCGAGAGGGTCGGATCGTGTAGAGCGTTTAGTTTCACACACACATTCTGAAAATAACTCAAACTGTGAGAGAGACGCCGGCCTCGGTTTTCCCCTTAATGCCTCCTCAAGAGTAGCATTTGTTCGGCGTTGTAGTACAACAGTGAAATGTTGGTGGAGTGTTTGCAGGGATCGACGCGGCCTCTTCGCTATACAGCCTTATATTTCAGATCAGATTACACTGCCTGCAGCTGCGTTACGTCCAGATAATCAACCGATTCTGCTGGAAAATAAGCTTTTTGAGTAAATATCCGGGGTGCCGCTTTGTTTACATCAATATCGGACGCTGTTGTAAATTAAAGTGGTTCACTAGAGGGAAGAAATTATCAAAAACAAAACAAAAACACGTCCAGCTGCTGGACCAGTCTGTGTAACTACAGTCAGAACTTCACTATTATCTGCTCAGTGCTCTTAAAAAAGGCTCAAATCAGTTAAATCATGGAGGCACAAGGCCTGAAATTACCTAAATAATTCTTAGTTTTCCTCATTAATTGTATATTTTGAAATTTAGAACACATGGGAAAGTATTTTTGTAATTATTCCTGATATAAATAGTACAAAATTCGCATAATAAACTAACAATATTACACATTTGAGTCGCTTTTAGCCTGCTAGCTTGCCAACATTAACATTAATGAACACAAATGACGTCATTAGCAGTCGACGTGGGTAACCCAGGTGAAACTGGGATTTTGATTTCAATATGACATTTTTAATAATAAATTTCTGCTCTTAAGAAACAGATAAATAAACCTGTGGAATACATAACTTTAAATGAATTAGTTTGGGGTGGCGCAACACAGGCTTTTAGCAAAAAATCAAATCCTGATAATTCACAGGCCTGTAGCTGCTGCTTTTACTTTTGTCTTACAGTGAGGTGTCTTTGTAAAGCCATTAAAAACAGATGTGTGTATAAAACTATCAGTGTTAATAAGATAATTTCTGGTTGTCAGTTCATGTGTTTCTGTCAGAAGTGGAGATTAAAGTGTTCCTGTTTCCTACCTGCACTCTGGACTCGGGCAGGTTGATCTTCAGCGCCACCTCCTCCCTCATGAAGATGTCCGGGTACCGGGTTTTGGCGAACAGAGCCTCGAGGACGTCGAGCTGAGAGCGGGTGAAGGTCGTCCGCTCCCGCCGCTGCTTCCTGGGAGTCGCTGCGGAAAAGAAAACCACGCCAGGAGAAGAAGAGGAAGGAAAAAAACATCAATAAAACCCAGATAATAGCAAAGTGTGTGTTTAACCCAAATTAACCTGCCCTCTAGAAGAAATAAAAATGGATCCATGTGCACCTTTAAGATTATTTTGTCTTCATTTCAGCACAAAGTCACTTGTTTTGTTTTTCTACAGCCAGTTCATGCTTCATTCTTCTCCATGTAATAATAATTCCTGTTACAACTAATAGAAATGTTCACCTGCAGCTGATGTTTGCTGCTTCAAACTGGCTGCAGGTGCATGAATTTTTGCAGAGTTGAGTGTTAAAGTGTGTTTTCTGTGTGTGTCAGGTGTGTGTCTGGTACCTGGGTAGCCCACTGAGGGGTGCAGCAGGTCCATGGCAGCTCCGCTCAGCCCCAGGCCGTTGACGCCGTAGGGGGGCTGTTTGAGGTAGGACATCATGCTACAGGCGGTCACTGCTCCACCCAGCTCAGGCCAGTGGTTCGGTTTCCCCCGATGCTGCAGCTTGACGGGACAGGGGACCGATCCAAGTCACTGTGCGCACACACACACACACACACGGAGGCAGGGGAGAAATATTAACATACTTCAAAAAAATCAAGTAAAAATGGAGATTCTTTACCTAAAATGGGCCTAAAAAGGGGGAAAATGTGAGGAAAAACTCCTTTGTGCCATAAATTCTCACACTTCTTACCTCCGAGCTGCCATATTTTTAGTATTTAACTTCCTTTACAGCCATTTTACGCACACTGGCACAAATAAGAAAAACTCTTTACATGAACTTCGCTCAAAAAAAATCCCTTTTATAAGATTATTTAGCAGCAGGAGGATTTAAAGAATGAATAGTGCGACTTCGTGCTGCAGAAACTCCCATTTTAAAGGCAGAGACGCGCTTTAAATCCCTCCAGGAACGTCAGGAGGTCAAACGGCTGCTGCAGCTCCAAACCCCGGCGGAGGAGGAGGAGGGAAAAAAGCGCAAACTGACCCTGCAAAGATTTTATTTTTATTTACCCGCATTTTAAACCCGACAGAAGGAGAAATAAAGGAAGAAAAGCTGCTGCAAAGTGGCGAAACTTGTACATAAATGCGAATAAATCTCAGCTTTTCTCCATATTTTCCCCTCCGTTTGTCGAGTTTAGTCATTTAGATGAATTCATCTGATGTTAAAGCTGCAGAATATTTAGGATGTTTTGTAAAATCTCACATAATTCCCTTTAAAACCTTTACTAATTAAATAATAATTAAATCAAAAATGATATAGTGAATTCTCTTGAGCAACGTTTTAAACACCTGCCTGCACTAAAAGAATATTTTTTTCTAACATTTAAACTAATCTGCTGTCAGTGCAGCTTCAATAAAACGTCTAATTTATATTTATTCTTCTTATTTTCTCACTGTTTTGGTGATTTTTTTGTGCGTTTAAAGCAAAATTCTGCACAGAAACTCGCCGCCTATTGAGTCAAACAGTGTGTGTTTTATTTTTCCCAGGCCTGAACACACAGAAGAAGAAGCTGGATTATAAATGTGGTTTGATCATCTATGTTTTAAAAAAATCACAGCTCCAGTCTTTCTCCTTCTGTTTGTTTCGGGTCGTCAGACTTTGTGTGTGTTTTGACCAGAACCAGAACTCCTGCGGTTCTGAATCAGAACTGAAGAATCCTGCAAACTGCGAAGCGTTTTGTCCTGAAAACTGCCTCAGTTATTATTTTCTTTAAAAACTGCAAGCAATTCTACTCTTTTTTTATTATTATTTTTGCAGGGAATTATCATTTTAGCTGCAAATTTTAGGTTTTATTTTAATCCTGCAGAGAGAAGCAACCAAACCTAATTGAAAAAAAGCGCAATTTTGTCTTTAATCTTGATTTGCAGCTTATTAAAAGACAAACTGTGGCATTTAATTTCCTGTAAAGCACATTTATGCTTCACTTTTATTTTCGTCTTTGTAAAACACCTTCCACATTATTTAATTAAACGCTCACAGTGGGTATTTTAGTTTTTTTCTGCAAAGACGCTGCATTAAATTAAAGCCTGCGTTCCTGATTTATCTAAAAACAAACAGTTTAGTTTCTATCTGGATTTTCTCTCCTCGCAGCAGAGCGATTTTAAAACACACAAGCCCCGCGAAATTTAAATTAAATTAGTGAGATTATTCCAACAATGAGCTCTAACTGACCGAACCAAACCGACGTGTATTCCAGCGGCGCTTTAAAGCCACATTTCCAGCTCCGGCAGGCCGCAGAGAAAAGAGGAGATCTCGGTGCAAATGAACTCAATTAGAATTTAGATTAGACCTCCGGGGAGAGAGCGTTTCAGAAGGGCTCTTATCAGCAAAATAAATTAACAAAAACCAAAACACGCCTCTCCAATTATCTACTAAGTGCTTCCAACACTTTAATGGCCAATTGCTCTCCACAGGAAAAAAAAAAAAAAGTCGCAGGAAGGAGTTGGAATAGAAATATGAAAATTATCTACTCCGGAGGAAGTTGGCTCCGTTTATCCGGGTCGAGCTCAGGTCCTCGGCGCTGCGCATTAATTGAAATCTCCGCAGAAATTTAACGTGCAGAAAATTGAATCAGACACGTGGCGCGTTTTAACAGAAAGACTTTTTAAATTTGTTTGCAGCGTTTGGAAAAGTTACTTCAGTGTCGGTTTTGCGCTTTAGCTTCTGCGTAAAATGTGGCTGGAGCACATTTGGGTGAAAATACGCACAAGCAAAAGTTGAATTAGTGGCAGAAAACAGAAGGAACTTTACCTTGTTTTATTTTCCTCCTTCCCTGCTCCTGAGCGCTCGGACCACAAGAGGCGAGTAAAATTATCCAGCAGTAGGAAGTCTGCGGGGCACAAAAGTCGAGCAGCGGCCGCGAGACTTGCTCAAAAACAAACAAGAGTGCGCAAAGCGAGCGGCATCACGGAGAAAACACGCAGGCAGGTCGGCAGCACACGGGCGTCACCGCGTCCTCGGTGCGTTTTTACAGCCAAATAAATCAAACTCATTTGCTTTCAGGGGGCTTGTCGTTGTCTGTCAGAGTGTTAAGGTGATTTCTAATGGAGACGGATGGAGATTGATCACCTTCTCTCCGCCCCGCGCCTCTATGAGCGGAGGATCACCTGCGGATCCGCCTCCCGCAGCCAATCAGGGCGCGTCTGGGGGTTGACGGACGGCCCGGGCGGCCTATGAGCGCGCAGAAGCAGCGGCAGAGAGCCCACTCCCACTCTGCCCCCCCACCACCACCACCTCCTCCTCCCGGTGCCGGTCCCGAGACCAGACGAACCACAGAAAAAGATGGAAATGTTTCACAGGGCCGCAGGAGAAAGCGCTTCTTCAGAGGGGCCTGTGCTCTGCTCTGCGCCAAAGTGCGTAAAGGGAAGAAGTTAAAGGACGTTTCTGATTATTTTATTGTTTGGAGGAAGAGGCGCTGCATGGGAGCATCTCTGGAGGGGACTGGGCTTCTCAGAAAACTAAAATCTGCGGACTTTTACTCCATTTTTCTGGTAAAATCCACCGTTTAGGCTGCGTGGTTCCTCAGTGTTTCCCTCCAAATCACGATTCACAAAAAAATAAACGTAGAAAATCAAGAAAAGTAGATTTTTGGAGGCGCTGTAGTTTGACAGAAAGCTGCGTAATGGTGTCTCCAAAACACATATGCGTAAAGGCCCGAATAGCCTTTTTTAAATTATTCCTCAGCGACGTTTCCAAACCACCAAGAGAAATAATAAGAGCAAAAAAAGAGAAGTTAAATTTATCCATTTTGATTTTTATTGTGATCCCCTCCTCCCTGCTCTTTCTCTCCACACACACACACTCGCAGCAGCCTCATGAATATTAATGAGGTTTAATCCCCATTTAGAATTACATTTGAGGTTGGTTGACGTAAAGTTTAATAGGGACAGACCTCCAACTCACTGCGGAGGAAAAAGAAGCAGCAGCAGAAGAAAAATCAGCACCAAAAAGCTGCGGTCACTGAATCAAATCCTGCACCGTGTTGATGTTTGTAATGTGATTTTAACCCCTCAAAACAAACAGGGGAGGTTTTTTCTTTTTACTGCTGCGGCCTGAGAAGCTGCTTTCTGTGGATCTCTGCAAAAAAAAGAAAGAAAAAACATCAACTTCTGTAAATGAGGCCTGAGCTGAAAGCGAGCTAATGTTCAGAGAGAGAGAGAGAGAGAGAGAGAGCAGGGATGGAAATTACATTTTTATGTGTGTGAGGAGGAAGAGGAGGAGGAGGAGGAAGAGGAGGAGGGGTATCAAAGTGGAGGCCGATGGGACTTAAAAGTCATCGACGAGAGCACTTTGACAGAGAAACTTAGACATCAATAGTCAAAAAGGAACAAAGTGATGTCGGAGGCCTGTAGTTTAGAGATGCTGCACGGTGGAGGCACCTGAACGCACCTCTCTGTGCAGGATCTGCGTTTTTACGCACACAGAGGCTGAAATCAAACAGAAACCACACACATGTATGTGAGGGTGAAGGGAAAAGGTCTCCACAAATGACAGATTTTGGTGACACTTTTAAGCAGCTGCTGTTTCTTTTTTTTTTTTATTTCAAACACATCTGAAGTCCGAGCAGTCAGAGGCCAAAGCAGCAGCAGCCTCCTCTTCACACACACTCACACAGGCTCCGTTAAATTATGCAAAAAGGCCATTCAACAAATATGGCCCTCACCACACAAAAGAGACGGTTATTCTGACATTTCCCTTGCATTTCTTGTTTTTTTTTCGCCCCCTCTTCCTCTCTCGATGTGAGTAAGACCCCGAGATAAACCCCTGAACAAGTATCAAGTTATCAAGTTGCACCAACCTTTTGTAATAAGAGTATTTTGTCTAATCCCAAATTGCAGTTGAATTTTCTTAATGCTGAGCTGGTAAAGCCTGGGATTAGGCGGCGATGAGAGGAGGGGGAAAAGTTTTGTCCCTTCAGCCGGCAGGATTGGAAGCGGGGATCTGCGGGGATGTTGTCGGTGCTTATTAAAACGATGATGCATAAAACACAGTGTTGCAGGAGCCGCGGCGCCGCACGCAGAGACCCGGGCTCCCTCAGGTGCGGCTTTTTTGGACGGCGGCGGGCGATGGGAAGTAACGCAGAGGCCGAGCGGCGCGCAGCACCTGTGAGGTGAGGCCAGGAGACATCAAAGCTCAGGAGATAATCCATTCAGCTGAAGGATCCTCAGCTGCACAGCCGCGCCGAGACACCGCCGCCTTTTTTACGCAGCGCGTCGCTCTTATTCACTGAAAAAGAGGACTCAGAATGTTTTTCTCTCCTGGAACATAAAAGAAACCCGAGTGGCGCTGCAGAGGTAAGACCGTTTCAGCCGTTTTACTCTTTATTAAATCTAGAAAACAGACAGGAAAAATATGATAAATACTGGAATAATCACCTGAATTTATTTATTTAATTCGGCACTAATTAAGATGAAGGATCATTTAAAACTGATTTGCGTAAAAGTTTTGTGCCAAACTTTTACGCACGAACGGTTCTGTTTGGATAAAACCATTTAAAAGGTACAGACATTTATTTAACCATTTTTTATGACACACTTAAATCCACATACAAGTAGGAGGCAGTTTCGGTGATTTTTCCCCACACACACTCTCAGACACACACCCTGCTCTCCGTCCTTCACCGCTTTGGCCTTTTTTCTTTCGCTTTTTCTCTCCAGATTTCAGGCGCCGCGATAACACAACGTAAAACAAAGCGCCCCCGGGGACGCACGGTTGCGTAAAACGTGCGCGTACAGTCGGTCCCAAGCAGAGAAGAAACGAATCAGGAAATTAATTTGAAAGTATTAGAAAGGCCGGGCAGGACGTCTGCTGTCACAACCCATTTCCCTGCTTTAATCGGGGACGGGAGGCTGCCTGCAGGGACGGAGACCCGGACGCCCCGGTCCTGCTCGGTTTTTAGGTTTCACACCTAATTTCAGCCTCGGTGAATTAGTGTGAAGTAAAAATGGGCAATTTTAGGGGCGTGAAATATCTACATTTTTAATTATAGATCTGAAAATGAACAGTTTCTCCACCCTCCATCCTCGGCTGCGGGTCACCGAGCCTCTCCAGCTCTGCCCCCCGTCTGCAGCGCGCACAGGAGCGGCCCGGAGGAGAGCAGAGAAGAGGGAGAGCAAACATCTGCTCGGTACAAAGTGATTCCTCTAATCTTCCTCAGAGGAACCTGCTCAGCACCGACCTCAAACAAAAAGAGCTGAACGCCAATTTTAATTTATAAACGCGCGCAGGGTCGCAGGGGAATTGGACAGAGCGCCGAATAATAAGCATTTTCTAAACGCAACGCTCGCTGCAGAAGGAAAGCTGCAGCACTTATGGGCGTACATGCATTAAAATAACTTTTGAAAAATAATAATAAAAAAGGAGATTATGAGTCTGGTTTGGATCATGTGGAGGTAAAATTTGCAAACTGATAAAGACGAGAAGGAAAAATTAGGATTGCAAGTTTTAAAAAGAGAAAATAATGAGAATAAAAACAGAATTTAAAGCTTCAAGATTTCAAATATTACAACATCACACGGTTTAAAAACAGGCCACACGCTGCTGCTCCGTGGAGTATGAAATCATAAGGACTTTATTACTGAAGACTTGGGTTATGACACTGGAATAAATAATCAGATAAATGTTCACACGTAAAAAGAACAGCTGCACCAGATGTGGAGCTCTAAGAGATGCACGTGGAAGCATATTTCTCTTCTTCTGAATACAATAAATAGAAACCAAAAAAAGTTTTTTTTTGTTGAGGAAAAAAAAATGCACATGAATGAAATGTGATGGTAGATTCACTTACAAGCAGCTTATAGGACAAACGGCAATAAATAATATATATATATATGTTGTTTTCTGACTGCATGAATCCTGACAACAACAACAACAAAACAAAAACAGGATTTTGGAAGCTGTTGGTCAGAGCAGTGATGAAAATATACAACAAGTGTTTTTATCTTTTTTAAACATATTGTTTCTTTTGGTAAACTGCTTTCAAGCCAAGACAATTTTAAAAAAAACAAACAAAAAAAAAAAGATAGAAAGTTATGTGAGATTTATGAACGGTTCCCCAGTTAAGATATTTTACAAGTAAAAACTTTAAAGTGAAATAATTAAAAGATACACAGTCAAGTAATGAAGAAGCTCCAAAAGACAGATGTTACTGTTCTTCTTCTTTAAAAAGTCCAAGTGAAACCGCTTCGTCTTCTGGTGAAAATAAAAAGTCAAAGTCCTCCCGTTGAAGCCGGTTTGTGCTGTACCTCAAACTGACGGCTGCGGCGTCATTACGTACAAATATCTCGCCGGCTGCTCGAGTCTCTTACAGGTTTATGTTACACTCAGGTACCGTTCTCCGTCAAGAAAAGGGAAAATAAAAAATACAGGAGCTGGATTTTAGTAGAAAGTTGGTGCAAAGGTGTCGCAGGGTCGAGTCTCTGCGGTTTAAAGTCACCAAAACATCAGGAGTCCAACCAGAAACTGATAGAAACGTCTGAAAGCAACTATCAAATAATAATAATATCAATAATAATAATCATGATGATGATGATGATACATTTCTTTTATCGGCTACATTTGTTGGTTGTGTTTTCTGACAATCATTGCAGGACACACTTCTCCTCTTTCTTGGCCATCTTGCCTTTGTTCTGCTCCAGCGTCCTCTCCAGGTGCTCGTCCTCCTCCTCGGCCCTGCGGAGAGGTCGACAGGTCAGAGTCTCAGAGGGGGAGGGAGGGAGGCGCACACACACACAGGTAACACAGTCGGTGCCACGGCAACTGTCGCCGTGCCACCTGTGGAGTGGCCTGATGCCAGGAGGCCGAGCTGCCACCTTTCACCCGCCTGGCAACAATCTGGAGCGAATCCCACCTGAGCAGGTTTGTCTGGACGTTTCCTCAGAGACGCTGCTGCTGCTGATGAAACCTGTGTCTGAGCTGTATTTTAAACTACATGTGTGTAACTTACTGTTTCTCCTGAGCGTCCAGGTCCCTGACCAGTGCGTCCCTCTTGTTCACCAGTATGACCAGCTCATCCAGCAGCAGCTGCTCTCGTCTCTTCTGCGCTTCGGTCTTCTGCCAGTCTGCAACGAGATCACAGAGACACAATCAGACACGGACACCGAGGAGCTTTTTACTCTGATGAACCTCGAGACACTTTGACACGTGGAGGAAAAGTTTGAATTGTGAGTCGCAACAAAACTCAAATCTGAGAACTTTATCGGCTGACGGAGCCACACTGAGGACAGGACGGACGGATCTTCACCTGGACGGAGACACAGCTTGGTAAACGTTGATCTCATGATGAAGCTGCTGGACTGAAGAGACCAGAGCAGCTCCACAGAGTAAACACACTCGCTCAGGTTGTGTGTGGTGATGTGGTGACCCGAGCAAACACTCGAAGGATATTGTCATGTTAATGTGCAGCTTCGTGATGCACAGATAGAAGAGGAGTCGAGCTGCTTGGAGAAAGTCTTCAATCAGAACTTTAAAAAACGAAAGGTGACACATGAAGTTTGTATTTAGGTTCATGTTTGAGGATAAAGCGAGATAAAACTGAGATTATTTGTTTGTTTTTATTTAATTTCAGGTTAAAAATCCTCAAATCTTCTGCAGAAACTTCCAAACAAACGTCTGAATGTCACCTCAGAGACAAACAGCCTCCTCAGCTAAACAAACAAACAAACAAGCAGGTGAGCCCCCCGTTCAAAACTCTCCGTTGTCGGGGTCTTTGCAGGAAGGGGCCCCACAGAGGCCCCACAGGGTCCAGGTGGGACCCTGATCCAAATCCCCTCAGCCTCTCCCCGAGGAGGGGGGCCGCCCACAGGAGACACTCGCTCCCCCTGGGGCTCAAATATCCGCCTGGCGCCCTCGGCTCCACATTCACCCAACACAGGGGCAGCGCTGCTCCCCCCTTCTCCTCACCCCCAAAACTCACCCAAACAACAACATCGAGCAACTTGTGCTGCGAATAAATCAGATTAAATGAGGTTTGTTGTTGTTGTTGTTGCAAAACGCAGGTGAACACGTTAGAGTCACTTCCTCTGAATGGCTCCAACATCAGAGTGTCGCTTTTTTCTGCCGCCTCGCAGCTTAAGAAGGGCAGGAAATCTCCGGCTCAGTGTGAGAACCCAGAGTTTCACATTAAAAAAAAAAAAGAGAGAGAGAGAGAATTCAAACACAGCTGAGCCGAGCGCAACTTCTGTGGCGCGTAGGCAACTTCACCCCTCTATCAATATTTAACCGGCTATTGATTCGACAATAAAAGGAACGTTGTAAAATGTCAGTCCCCAAAATAAGTGTGGCTTTATTAAAAATAAATATCCCCCCTCTCATTGAGTCAAATTGCGGCAGTCAGACTGTGTGTGTGTCACGCTGGGCTCAGTGTGTTTGTCCTGAAAGGTCTGCGCTCTCTTCATTGGCCCCGATCGGCCCTTTGAAGTCGACCACAGAGCGAAATGAACACAGTCCCAATATTTGGTTCCTCTCTTCCTCCCTTGTTCTTTTCTTTTCTGCTCCTCTCAGGGAAGCAAATTTGCTCTGCTCCGGTTCAGTCGGGGGAGTCGACAAACACTTGAAAATATGTCCAAACCTGCATCTGGAGGGTGTTTCTTTTCTTTTCTTTTCTTTTCTGTTTCTTTTTTTTTTTAAAGGAGGCTGAGAAACTGTGAAAAAGAGAAAAGTGGGTGAGTCATCATGTGAGTCATCAGCTTTAGATAATTGTGCGACAGGAATGTGTGCAGCATCCGCCATAACTCTCCCACAATCCTCTGCAGGCGAAAAAAAAACTTCCCACAAAAAAAACAAAAAAAAAAACAAAAAAAATCTCCTTCAGAGGACTTCTCAGCCAAAAAGCCAAAGTCCAGAGGAGGGGAGGAGGTAAGGGGGAGGTAAAGGGGTGAGGGCGGGTGGC
>CM045464.1:8227490-8564990 GCA_024666655.1 Dascyllus trimaculatus | reverse complement strand
GTTTTAAACTTCAGCTCCACGTGTTGCTGAGCTTCAGAACAGCTCCTCTTGTTTGTCTTTAGTACAAAAGTGAAGCAGCTCCAAGTACAGCTAGACTTCTCTGGAATTTTTCTTTGTTATTTTTTATTCTCTATCAATGGGACTGCACCTATTTCTAGGTTTATACTTGTGTTTTTGGATTATTTGTTGCTTTTTGTCTGATTTAACAACACAAGCAAGTCTGAAATCAGTATTTGTTGTGTTAAAATGATAAAAAAACTGGCTGCAAAAATGGGATTATTCACTATTATAAGTCAGCTGATTTGTCTATTGCAGTTTAAGTTGAAAGTTGACATCAAAAGTGCAGCAAAAGCAACTCATTATCCGGCGATATAATCAATGCTGAAGTTGTAAACATGCAGGTCAGCTCAGTCTCCAAAACACTAAACTGAATTCTCGATTACGTTTTGATTACGTGTGTTTGTGTCGTATCATAAACACAAATAAACACATCTCTGCCACTTGTTTTACTACTTCTCAGCCAGCTGATAATGTATTAGCTGCTACGAGACTCTGGTAGCTTAGAAAACAGAAAGAAAAGCTTTAAACATGTCGTGAAAAGCCATATTTTATCCCAAGTTATCCGTATTTTCCTAAACTTAACCTGGTAATAACTCTACTTAAAAAGAATGAGTCATTTTAGGATGACTGGGATGATTTTGTAGGAGAACATTCTTACTTTCTGCACGTTGGACGAAGCCAATTTGAACTTTTCTCATATCCATCCATCCAGAGTAGTTTTTGGATTCACATTTGGCTTTGTGGTGTCGATTAAGGAGGTCGAACAAATCGGTCTTGTCGCTTCATGTAGTGGCGACAACTGCAAGAAGCCGTCGACAGAAAGGCAGTTTTTGGTTCGACGCCATTGATTACGTAGCTGAATGGTAAATGGTCTGCACTTATCAGTCCCTCCAGGAATTCGCGATGTTGCGATCGCAACAATCAACGCAAATTCAACCAATCTCTGCGAATTTTGCGCGACCTTGCAATTTTGGCCAATCACCGCAACTTTTCCGCAATTTTGGCCCGCCTCCTGTGAGTTCCACCAATCATAGCCAGGTACCCCTGACTCTAGCGTGCAGTTCAGGGCGGGAGCTCAATGTTGCTCAAAGTCGTCATGCTATTGGCTGAATCTAACATTTGACTCCGCCGGGGACAGTAAAAACAAGCTCCGTCTTACGCTCCTAGCATAGTCGTAAACCTGTATTTGGTTCCACTCTGAATTGCATTAGATACGCCTGCAGGGTGAGGGTTAGTCAGATTGTCACCAAACTGTTGCAAAATGAAGTAATGTTGAACGCTGAGCTCCCGCACCGAACTGCACACTGCAGTCAGGGGCTTCTCATCATAGCAGTCCCCAGCGCAAACGTAATGCACGTACGTCATCAAATTCACGTCCTTGTATATAGTTTGAAGATGCAGACATGTGCGACAGTAACGTCTCTCACTAAAGACCAAAAACAATTCCCTGATGTTCTTCACCAAAGCGGAAGTAAACTGTTTTGCATCCCGTGGAATATTGAGGTGGAACACAAACCAAAACCATCCACCTTAAACATATCAGGAGAATGGGTGAAACCAGCGGACCACAGACCAGACAAACCACCGTGATGAAGCTGTTGCATCCAGATCTGTGGCAGCACTGAAACAATGAAGTTCAGTTAGATTAATTAACTGACGTGACGAGCTGTGAGCGTGTGTGTGAACACGTGTGTGTCAGGATGTGAAATGAACTTAATATTAATTAATATTTTTAATTAATTATACAAAATAAAGAAAAAATGCAACTTTTTAAGCATTTTTTTTACCGTCTCCCGCAATTTCATTGGCACAAATACGCTTAAAACATCGCAACTTTCATCGCAACTTTTTAGAAAAGCTGCCGCGAATTCAGGCATTTTAGGCCGCAACAATCTGGAAAAATGCCCGCGAAATCCTGGAGGGACTGACTTATATAGCGCCTCTCTACCTTAGTGGTACTCAAAGCACTTTACATGTTTCGCATTCACCCATTCACACACCGACGGCAACAAAGCTTCCATGCAAGGCGCTAGCAACTTGGGGTTCAGTGTCTTGCCCAAGGACACTTCATCATGTGGAGGGGCCAGGGATTGAACCGCCAACCTTGCGATCAGTGGACAACCCGCTCTACCACCTGAGCCACAGCCGCCCTGAAGTATTTCCATTTTTATTTTTCGTACCACGTCTTCTTTTTCAGTGTTTTTTTCTCTCACTTCGCTGTGAACAAGAGAAGCCCGCAGGTCGACAAGCTCCATCTTGTGAATAAAACAACAAAAAAATAACTCGGTGAATCCAAGAACCTTCAAACTGGAGCAAGTTAGGTTATTTTAGACAGACTTCTCCTGTAGATTAGTCAAGAAAAGTAAGGTTTCTTTCTGCGTCAAGTAACAAAAAAGTTATCCAAGGATGTGTCTGACCTAATCTGTCTTACTTTTAATCCATGCATACACTGCAATGTTGATGCTAAAAGTATGTATTGTGCAGCCCAACAAGTTACTAAAGTAGTTATCGTCAAAGTTTCAAACCAAATGGTGCCATTTTCCTGAACCTAACCAGTAGTTTCACTGCTTAAACTTATCCAGATGAATAAAAACGAAAGAATAATGGTCCCACACTGGATGTAAACGCTACAGCTCCTTCAAACTAGAAGCCTTTCCGACTACTTCAGTCTTTTGGTTGGAAAATATGTTTCAAAAACTTCAATGAAAATGCAGCATCATAATTTTTGTGAGACCAGGTTGTGCAGGTCGACTCTTCCTCTCAGCTCCTCTGAGTCTTCTGACCTTCTTTGAGACTTTTATGTGTTTACAATGTGTTTTATCGCTGCACAAAAATGACCATTAAGATCTTTAAGCGCATAAAAAAAATCTAAGAGGAATTTGTCCTTTAGCCGAATATCAGCTTCAAAGTTGATTTCAGAGGAATCTTCTCCTCTTTCCACCTCAAAGCTCCCCGTCTTTCCTCCTCTCATGTGTCGGAGAGTCCTGATTCTCACGTCAGAGGGACAAATGCAGAATAAAACCTCCCGAGTCAAACCTTCACCTCCCTCTCCCTCTATCCAGGTCTGCAGCAGGAACACAGACGAGGCCAAACAGATGAACTTATAATCTCCTGCTTTTAACTCTCATCTAGAATGTTTCACTACTGACTGCTGCAACCGGACAGCACGTTTCAAATCATCATTTCTGGTCGACCATCTTTGATTTGCCAGAATTTTACTAGAAAAAAAATACACACATCTATGAAGGCATTTTTGAAATTTTAGCTTGATAAACCGAACACTTTCCAAGATAATCAATAAACTAAAAGTCCATGTCGACCCACTTTCAGCACTTTCTTTCTGTGCATTGAATTTGAAGCTTTCATTATTATTTCTCATCCATTTTTACAGCAGCTGTCTAAGAGTTTAGCCAAGTTGTGAGGCGATGCATTGAGCTGAATATGTGGCTGAAAACAACGTCATATTTTTTTTTAAAAAACTATTTTTCTTAGTTACAGTCAGAGAAACATTTTTAAACTTTAAAACTCGGTTCTACTTGGATCAGGCTGTGTAGAAAAATATTTTCGTGGCACAACTTGATCAATCAGTTATGTAAGTTTAACAAAAATAGCCTAGTTTTCATTTTTGTGACCAGATTTTTCATATTTTAAAATATTCTATATGTTTTGTTTTGTATTACTGAGACATGCAGCTACATGTGGTTCAGAAAGCTTCACTAGTTGACTTCTGCATTATCATTTTTTTAACACGCTCAAAGATGGGACTCTTCATGACGACTTCATTTATATTTCTCCATTTTAACTCAACAATAATCAGAGATTATTTGACCAACTTGCAGGTTCTGAATCAATAACATGATGAGAAATAACAGTGAACAAATCAGTCTTTCATCTTGAATAGTTCCTGAAATGTTGTCGTTCAAACTCACACAAATTACGACGTGTGAATAAAAGTGCTGACGGGAAATTTTTGAAGAAATTTTATCTCGGATCAATGTAAAATTTCACAGATACCGTTCTAAATATCCAGAGTTTATGATGAGAAAGTTTTAAGTAAATCAGAGGTGACTGAGCAGAAGGTCCCTGATGATTTAAGGTGGAACAATCTATTATTTATTTCTACTAGTAGATGTAGACAGAAAGTTGACACTGACCTGAGCAGTCTGAGTGATTCAGTGTTTGACTGTTTGGACCCGCTGAAGGTAGGAGGTGTGTTTGTATCAGTGCAGGTGTATACTTTTCTCAGCAGGGTTTGTGTGTGTGTGTGTGTGTGTGTGTGTGTGTGTGTGTGTGTGCAGGTGAATCTCAGTGATGTGTGTTTCTTCTCTCTCTCTCTGTGTCATTGACTGGCCAACCAAATCAGCAATTACTCGCACGCCCGACCATCGCTCAATGGAGCTGCCCAAGCACCAAATAAGAGCCGAACACACACACACACACACACACGGGCACACAGGTGGACACACAAACACACCTGTGAGATGTAAACAGACAAACAGAGACCAACAGATCCTCACACTGTAACACACACACACACACACACATGCAGCTCTCCTCCCAGCAGCTCAGAACTATCTGTGGCTGCTACAGAAAGGTAAAGCCTGTGAATGTTAAGTGCCTCCCTTAGGGAGGAAAATAAGGCCGGCTGATAAGTTAGTCAGCTGCAAATCCAACAAGTCCACATGAAGGCAGGGAGGACGGCGGTGACACGACACACACCACCTCAACACACACACTATCTCTGCTCTCTCACCTCCACACACACACACAGGTGAGCAGGCAGACACTTCATACAAATCCGATATATAAAGAAATGTGCACTCAGAGGAGCAGCGGGACGAACATACAGCTGCCGACGGTAACACATGAAGAAAATACTGAAGCACACAAACACAGAGCTCTAAACAAAACACAGAAACACACACTCCAGGACATGGAGCAGAAAAAGAGAAACCCTCTCATTTGACTGGCTGCAGAAGACAACTTGCATCAAAACCTACAGACTGCTGCATGTCTGCTGCAGCTGGACAACAAATTAGCAAATATTTTAATAGCTTTCTATGCTAACAGGATTAGATAGAAACTGTTAGCCGTGTTAGCCTGTTAGCACACAAACGCAAAGCTCTACACAAAACACAGAAAGCAGCTGCACACTTACAGGAGGCGGAAACGAAACACACATTCCAGCATATGAAGCAGAAAAAGTGAAATCCTTGCATTCGACTGCAGCTTGATGCACATAAATAAATAAATTGGCTGCAGAACATAACTTGAATCAAAACCTGGAATGTTTGACAACTGACTGCTGCAACTAAACAACAAATTAGCAAAGACATTAGCACCTTTTTATGCTAATAGGTGTAGATAGAAACTGTTAGCCTGTGAATGCTAACTGACTTATCAGCCGGCCTGAAATGAGTCCGGCTGATAAGTCAGTCAGCTGCAAATCCAACAAGTCCACATGAAAGCAGACAGGACCATGGTAACACAACACAACACACACCACCTCAACACACACACACACACACAGGTGAGCAGGCAGACACTTCATACAAACTTGATATTTAAAGAAATGTGCACTCAGAGAAGCACCAGAACAGCTGATGACAATAACATACATTCAAAAAAGACCAAAGCACACGAACACAGAGCTCAACAACAGTCACACACTCAAAGGGGCTGAAACTAACACACACTGCGACATGTCAAGCAGAAAAAGTGAAAATAAAATCCCCCCACGGAGCAGCTCGATAAATATAAATAAAGAAAGCGGCTGCAGGAGGACAACTTCCATCAAAACCTGATGTGTTTGACTACAGACTGCTGCAACTGGACGACACATTAGCAAAGAGTTTAACACCTTTTTATACTAATAGGTGTAGACGGAAAATGTTAGCGTGGAAAAAAAAGAACCAAAACACACAAACACAAACATTTGCACACTCAGAGGAGGCTGAAACAAACACACACTCCGACACGTGAAGCAGAAAAAGTGAAATCCTCCCATCTGACTGGAGCTGCAGACGCGCTGCGGCTCGATAAATATAAATAAATAAAGTGTGGGCAGAAGACAATCAGGCTGGACGCAGCATAGTTTCGTCGGCTGCAGCTCCAGCTTGGATGTCTGCTCCCCCACTCCTGACTCCCCCCCACCTCCTTTCTTGCTAATTACAATTGATTTATTATGGACCAGGTATCTTATCAGGTGCCCGGTGAAATTACAATGGGTGTCCGAAGGCTGTGTGGAGAAGGAGTGGGGGGGAGGGGGGCGGCGGCGGTGGTCAATGTCGAATAGCAAAATCAATTAGCATTGATTGGCAAAAGGTTCATTTTGCCAAAGAGGACGCAGTCGAAGGGGATTAAACTTCCCTGGCCCTCTGACAACTTTGATACGACACAATGGCTGCTTTTCTGGCTGCGGTGTAGTTAACAAGCTTTCAATAGTATAACTGCATCTTGTTTTTTTTTTGTACCCCGCAAACCCCTCTCTCAATGCAGCTGTGGCTAGATTTCAAATCAGGCATCGGCTAGCCTGGCCTGGCTGAGAAAAAGATAGCATTGATCAAGTATCAGGGAGTGAAATCCCCTCGCAAGCTCGCATCTTAATCCTCATCAAGGAGCCGACGCAGAATTCAAATCGCGTCGCTTCGGGCTCTTGATGAAGGCTGGTCAACGGCCAACAAGTGGACGAGGCGCAGGAAAAACTGCACGGGTGGAGTAAGACGAAGCGCTCAGACAACCCTGACAGCAGCTTTATCGCCACGAGATGGAAAACAAAACACAGCTGCTGCTATTCTGGCAACTAAACAAACATTATCCAGATGTTGTGTTTTGCTGAATTAGTCACAGGATTCGGGGAGATTTAGGAATCAGCTGCTGGGAGGACAAAATTAACTCCAACTGCTCTCTAAAAAGGGATTTCTATACTCATTAGTGGCTGAGCAACATAATCAACTCCATAGTGGAAGCTGGTGGAGCTGTCAGGTTGTCAAAACGCACAGAAATGAGAGTTTTGTGCCACAACCTGAGACCTCCACAGCCTCCCTGAGTGTTGTGTGTCTTACCCTCGATGGCCAGCATGGCTCTCAGCTCCCTGTTCAGCAGTTCGAAGCGTCTCTCCAGATCGTGTTCTTTCTCCCTGTGGCAAGTTAGAGAGAGGGGAAAACACACACACACACACACAGACACACAACAAAGTTCATCAATATGTTAATGACTAAATCATTAAGTACTTAAAGAAACCTGCAATAAACATCGATTCTGCTACTCGCCTGGACCTTCTCCGGCTTCGCATTAATCTACTGCACATAACTGATACTCATAGTGCGCTCACACAGCCCTGGGTGGAAGTGTGTGTGCGTTTGTGTGTGCGAGGACGGAAAAAAGGAGGCGAAAATGCATTAAAGGAGGAAGATAAAGGAATAAATGTGCATCTATGGATATTTCATGCATGTGTGGCCCTGCACATGTGTGTGTTTGTGTGTGTGTGCAGCACAAATTGAATTCTTCCCTCTTTCAGCCATATTAAAAAATGAGCTAATTCGGCCCCTAATAGAATTTGTCCTTCACAGGCGTCTTTTCTCTTCGCCGGCACAAAGAGGGAACAGAAAGGGCTAATAATCAGCCCTTCTGTCAATTGGCCACTTTAAAAGCCTCCCCTTTCCCACGATATAATGTGATTATGAATACTTCAATCTCTCCTCCACTCGCGCACTTTGAAATCCCAAATGAAGGAATAAAAAGCCGGTGTGTGTGTGTGTGTGTGTGTTAGCGCGAGTCTCCACCTGTCGCAGCTGACCACATACAAAGAGACTGGAGATAGAGTAGCGATCGCCACATTTCTATTGATTTCATATCCCGACCACATGTAAATCAATGAGCGGATAGACAGAGGGGTGAATGGAGTGGCGAGGACACTCCCGCCCCGCGCAGCTTCAACGAGTTTGATCCGACGCTTGAGTGGATGCTTCCAAGGTGGGGAAGATTTAGGAAAAAACAAGCCACCGAGATGTTTTCTAGTAAACATTAATTTGATGTGTTGAATGAAATGAAGGGAAGACGAGGCACGTACAGCAGAGAGAGCTGGTTCTGTCTTCTGATGAGGGCGTTCTTCTTGTTGACCAGCATGAACCACTCCTGCATCATGGCCTCCTCCTCCTCCTTGTTGTTGCCTGGAAAAAGAACACAAAAAAACAACCAGTTACACTCAAGATTTTGCTAAAATCCGATGCTTCTCCCTTTTGAAATCACAAACAGGCTTAGTGATGCAAAGAAAACAGACTTAACTGATATAAAACCATCAGAAATTAGAGCGAATTGGAGTCTTTTAGAGTCCACCAGATCTGTATATGTGTGTGTAAATACACTCCGCGCCTATATTCCCTCTGTAAACATCCACATACTTCACACCATGTCCTCACAACGTCAATACGGCTTCAACCGGGGCGGGATTAACTCAGCGATTACCGTCGAGCCCCTCTACAGAGTGGAGCCTCTCACTGTAGGCCAATACATATCCCACCAATCACTCAGCGGGCCATAAAAAAACACACGTCTCTGGGACTCTCTGCCGCTTAGTGTAATACCTGATCAGCACACAGAGATCTAGCCGGGCTCAGATGCATGGCTAATGTAAGCTTTGCCCACGCCTGGGGCTAAAGCTCTGCGCTGTAACTTACTTACAAGCTACAATGTGGGGAGGGGATGCGAACGACTGATGCAGACAAAAGCACGTCGAACGTTCGAATGTTAGCCAGGTAGCAGAAACGGCCTCCGTCGAGTTGGGCCTGGAATAAAGCCGAGCTGCGGCGTTGAGTTCGACTCCTGCTGAGAGTCTTTTGGCCTGGGTGTGCTAAAATGAGATAATCTAAAGGTTTCATCCGACTGTAAACACAATCAGAACCTATGATCGCTCAGAAACTACAGATCTACCAACGTAGAGGCGACTAAATGGGAGTTTTTGAAGCTTTCAGGTGTTAAATGGCAGTAAGAATGCTAGAATGCTAATGAAATTACATCAAATGTATACAGTTAATGCAACAAGATTAGTCCTTTACATATATTACTGCACAAAGACTAATACTCTCCTGCAACATACCTGTGAGGGACTCTTACAGCTGCACATTAAAGCGATTAAATGTGGGTTTTTATCATTGATTAATCTGTTGCTTTGCGTCTTGATTGATGAAATGTCAGAAAAATGGTGAAATTTACAATTAATGTGTCCCAAAGCCCAAGATAATGTCCTTAACTAACACTCCTCTAGGTATTTCTAAGCATGAAAGAATCGGTGCAATACAGTCATTTCTAGAGCTAGTACTTTATGCATGTTTTGGTTTATTTTTGTGCTACATTCCTCACATGTTTGCACCATCTTCGCTGCTGTAGCACTGCAAATTTCCCAACTGTGGGATTGATAAAAGCTTATCTTAAACGTCCTCTTTTGTCCACAAACAAACAAACAAAAATATTCAGTTTAATGTCATGGCGGAGGAAAAAAAAGCCTGAATCTAAGAAATTTCACTTTTTTTCTCTTAAAAAAATCTAAACATTTGACGCTTAATTGGTTAATTGAATAATCTTTGCAGCTCTAGTTAGAGGAGGCACATATTGTCCTGACATACCACCAAAATCTGCATCTTGCTGTTTCTGTTTTGGTGTATAATTGTGTTTGTTTGTCATCTGTTTAAAGAATTCACATGCATTAGAAATTTAAAGGCACGTTTTTCCTCGTGGTGCATAAATAAACTGCTGCGGTCAGTGTGACTCGGCTGTGTTTGCGTCTAAAATTGGCACATGAGCTCTGTGGCACTCGAGGTCAGTTAAACGGCGACGGCAGCATTAATCCGACACTCGGTTTGTCTGCGAAGAGAAAAACGGATGAAAACAGAAGATGAAAGATCGTCTCGGGGCTTATGTTATTATCGCTCGCTGCTGAGAGGAAGCTTCAGCGGCTACGACAGACATCATAACAGAATTAACACCGAGGGGAGGTTTTATGACACTTATTCATTAATTAGGGTCTCGTTGAAGTTTGCACTTGAAGCCAATTTAAAGAGATCTTCTATTATTTGCTTCAGCTGATTTTACTACGTGGAATAAGAGCAAACTCCTAAATACGAGCTGTAAATAAACGATTTAGCAGCTCAGGAAAGGAGAAAACCAAGGAAAGAGAGGCTTTTTCACTGCAGAGAGGAGGGAGTGCTGGGCCACTGCGTCACCGATGACAAAAGGCAGACTCGTGGATGGATGTGTGCACGGACACCGGTGAGAGTGTGGACATTTGAGATACTCTGAGCCAGCAGATGTATGTAATTTCATTTAGGAGGAGGGAGCAGGGAGGAGGAGGAGGAGGAGGAGGGAGGGAGGAAGAAAACGAATGAAAGAAAGCTTCGGGATTTAGCGGAATCGGGGGCTCGTGGATTACTGTAGTCAACTTTGAAATGGACGACACTCGGAGGGGGGATAAAGCCTGCGCTGACAGGTCATTGTGCTGCCTCGAAGTCAAATAAAACAAGCAAATAATAATGGCAAATATTAAGCTCCTGTGACATTGTGGCGAGGCGGGTTGGAAGACGAGGGGGGATTATAAAGCTATATCCCCCACCGCTAGCCAGCCAGCAGCTACCAGCCAGCCACGTTTATGAAAGGAGGCGAAGGGAGGGAGAGGAAGGAGAGGAGGGAGGTCAGAGGGAAAGGTAGGAGACGAGGAGGCGAGGAAGGAGGGAGGGAGGGGAAGGGGTGGATGTGAAGGCAGAAATGGGAGGACTGGAGGAGGGAGGCGAGTGAGGGGAAGGATGGATGATGCAGGACACTTGACAGCTGCTCAGCATCAACCTCCCTCCAGTCGAACTCTCCAGAGCTGAACTCTGACCTGCAGATGGCACCTGACTCTTAAAGAGACAGACTGAGATGCTTTACAGGTTATATTTGGCTGCTAATCAATAAAAATTAAACGTAGGAAGACGAGAACCTCACTTTTGGGATTTTGATGCCTTTTCTTTGTAAAAATCACACCTTAAATAACACTACAGAGCCTTAACTGCACTGTCGAGTCATAATCATTTTTACTGGAAGACACTTTAGACAACAGCTGCTGCTTGTATTAAAATGTTGTCCTGACCTGACTTAATGATTTTATCCTAATATTTTGCATGTTTGTTAGATTTGTTCTCATTATTTGTCTTATTTGGCATTTTTATATTGTTTCTGAAAGGTGCTATGCAAACAAAGTTCTTTATTTATTGTATTTTTTGGGAAGTGCCATTTAAAAAATACACATTTGTGCAATGAAAAATATTTTCTTTCATCCCTGATGTATTTTTATACAGAATTGCAACTAGCGATTATTTCCACAACTGATTATCATGTCATTAATTGGTTAAATAAATTGATTATTTGCCTTTTATTTAGCTTTTAAAAGGTCAGAGCATAGTAAGAAATGACCGTCTCAATTTCTCAGAGCTCAAGAACACATCTTTACTTATTTTTTTGTGAAAGCGACAGCCCAAATCTCATATTTATTCAAAATCTAAGGGGGATATTCGCATTTAAAGAGCTAGAAACAGAGAATGTTTGCAGAAAATTCAGCTACAGACAGTAAAAATAGCATATTTTCTGGGCCTATACTGACGCCGATACTTGGAACCAACATAAATTTGCAGTTAAAATGAAAATCTTAGTGTCAAAACTTAAAATGACACAAATTCCAACAGAGAACTTTGTTGAAATATCTCTGTCAATGCATGTATTAAATATGTTTAATTAAAAGACAACAATTATCCTTTTGTGCTGATTGGCTATTACTTGTGATTTGTAACCAATCAGATCGTGGTGTGGGCGGGACTTTGCTCCAGACCAGAGCCAAAGCAGCGCAATTTTAAAATTAATTTATTGTATCGGGAATTTGTTAAAGATAAAATGATGGAAAATAAAAAACTGGTCGATAATGGGTCGATTCTTTAAGAAGCAATGTCTGTTTCAGTTCAGTTTGATCTGCTCTGTTGCTCAGTGCATAAATCAAAGCTCTAATGTCGGGTTTGGATCCCGCTGGGAAAACACTCCTTGTAAAAATCCATCCACTTGCTGTGGTGTGATGAGCGCATCCATAAAACAGCATATGTTAAGAGTGACAACAACAGAAAAAAAAACAGCTGAACGTCGTGTTGTATGAAGACAAATGGTGTAAATATCCCTGGCAAGCCCCGCTGACACTGTCTGTGAATCCAGCCTTGGCTCGGAGACGCTGTGGATCCATGCTGGCTCTCAGGGGGCCATCTTGGATCAAAGCATCTGGCGGTTTGGCAGGTTGCATTCTGGGTCTTGCTGCTCGCCTTACACACCACTTCTCAGCGCTCAACACAGAGCGGAAACAGGCCAAACTCTGCTGAGACCGAAGCAATAAATTTGGCACGGGGACAATGTTTGATCAGGACATCAAAGGGTTAGTGAAATATGTCTGATGCAGATACACCGGGGTTCCCTTCCTACAGGAAACTTTATCGACATTAATATCATGTTTAGTGCTACCTCAGCTATCAATGTGGCGGTGCTGATGAGAAACACAAGATACAATCACGTCAGACACACACACACAGCTGAGATACAACTGATAGACATATCCAGCAACCCTCTATCTGATTGCCTGCCTGCTTCTTCTCTTGTTTCACTCTCTCGGTCTCACAACCAGGATACGACGACACAACCGCCGTCCTTAAGGCAGCAAGAAAAGGCCGGTTAGCATAGGTCACTGAGCGTCTGTGTGCATCCATACGAGAGGAATAAAGAAACGGAAAAGAGAGAAAGGTTAAAAAAAAGACAGAGTGAGCCTCAATAGCCAAATAAGATTAAGATAGCCATCTTGGCCACTGTTCCATTCAGTGTAGATAGGAATAATGAAACCCACCCTGAGGTGCTCACACTGCTGCTGGCCTGCAACGGTTCTGAATCAATGTGTAATCCAGTTTGTGTGTTTGGCCCCACTAAATACATGCAAGAATTAGTTTTAGTGAGCAAATATAACAATTGATTCGCCAAGATTTGGGAATAAAGGTGAAGAGTCTCTGTTTATAGATCTAGATTGAATTTCTCTGGAGCTTCATCTGCAGTCAAAGTGTGCAAAGTGACGATTAAAGCATCCAAAACAATGGCACTGCTGCTTTAAGACCATCAATATTGTTTAATTTTCTTCTTTTTTAATCTTTTTATCATTTATTACTAACTTAATATTACCTGATGAAGTTCTAGCACCATAACGTTGCACATAAATGTATTTTTTGCAGGTTAAACACTGTGGGAGTCTGTTTGAATCTCTTCTACACACCTGTTTAATAAAATACATGTATGAAAAGCTGCTTTGTATTATTAATTATCCGTCAGTCATTTGTTTAAGTAATCTCTTTATCTTTTCACAAAATAGGGATCTACCATTTCTGAGCCTGGCCAATTATTGGATTCAACATTGTATTTTTTTCTGATTATTGGTATTTTTCATTCTTTCAGCCGAATCCTGATCAAATAAAATAATTTTAAAACTTTCTCTTTGTCTCTCTCCTCGTCTGTAGCCACTAATTTATAATCTTGAGCCATGTCTCCCCACAGCAATATCAGACAGATCAGAAACACAAGCTATGTGAATTAAAAAATATGGAAAACATAACTGAACAAAAGGCATTTCGACTAAGTTATGCACCGGCTATTCTAGATTTTGGCACCAAGATTGAAACTTTTTGCTGGAAACGTACATGAGTTCCAAATATTTATTGTTTATTATTGATTATCTTCATCTCTATGAGCCATGAAATAACCGCATTGTTTGAATCTTACTATGAAATGTGAGAGAGTTGCGAAAATACTGATCAGCCATTCCTAAAATCAAAGTTCTGGGCGGCCAATTTGTTCTGTCATATCCAAAGATTTTCAGTTTATACTTAAGGAAAACAGAAAATATTAACATTTAAGACGCTTAATTGAACAGAAATGTGCAATTTATGCTTAAAAAAGTGACTGAATAATCAATATATTTTCTGTAATTTAACTTATTGTTGCATTAATCATCAGAGGTCAACACCTTGACCTTCCAGTTATGGTGCGGGCTTCTGACCAGTAAATCCTCCTATAGCTTTCAACCTGCACTCATTGGTTTAAATATTGTGGGTTACAGTAGCCGGATAAAGCAGAACATCCTGCGTCTCTCCTCCCCTGAGAAACTTCCTCTCTTTGTGCCTTGAAGGAGGCAGCTCGGCTGACAGAGGGAAACCAACGAGACAGAAAGAGAAACACATTAAAAGCCGCGATCACAGCACGTTCATCTCATTTCTTATCCCACCATTTTGTCATTTAATCCAATAGCTGCTAATCCAATTTGTCTATCGGACATGTAAAAAGGCGGAGGAGGAGGAGGAGGAAGAGAAAGGAGAGGAGGAGGGGAAGGGAGGAGATAGAGCCGAACTTCTCCTCTGTGTTCGAGTCACTTTCTCAATTGCGGTTTATTTAGGGCCGAGCCGCACTTGTGTCGCTCCCATCGCTCTCTCCATCCGAGCGTCAAGCCCGTCTGATATCAGCGGGGATCAGGGAAGATGAAAGCCAAAGACACATGAAAGGAAATGAGAAAAGAAGGAATAAAAAGAACAGGATGAACATTGTTTCCTGTGATTAGGTAAGAGCTCGTTAAAAGGCTGTCACTGCAGCGATGTGAATATGCATGACAGGGGCCGGACTAATCAGAGGCGACAACCGGAGGGGGGGAATTGTGTCTAAGGAGCCTACTGAAGACTTGATTTAATTAATGTGAGTAGAGGAGCGTCTTGTTAGGAAGGAAGCTTGTAAGCAAGAAAAGGTTAGGCAGCTCTCACATTCAGCTTAAACATCATCTGGAACCTTTCAAGCTGGAGGAGAGTTCCAGTCACCAAACTTAACACATTTATTCTCCCTTTCTTCCTGTTAAAGCACGTTTCAGTCGAGGCTGTTATTCAAAGCAATGTGCAACACTCGCTCCAATTCACCACTCGGCAACATTACAACACTCCTGATATGTGTAAGAATCAAACTCCTTCTCCTCTACACGGCACATGAATTTCTCCTGCTCTCTCCCATTCTGCTCTGGTCGCTGGTGGAGTGGTGCTGAGGGCTATTTCTTTCAGGGAGTCTTGTACGAGGCCTTTTTAGCCG
Organism: Dascyllus trimaculatus; assembly: GCA_024666655.1. NCBI lineage: Eukaryota > Metazoa > Chordata > Actinopteri > Pomacentridae > Dascyllus > Dascyllus trimaculatus. Next base: position 8,549,762 of record CM045464.1, on the reverse strand, counting down.
TCCTCAATGACACAATGGCGCGAGCGTATAGAGCAGATTCCTGCTTTATTGAACCTGTGTATAATGTCCGCTGAATGGAACACATTAACCGATTCACACTCACCTCCTTCCCTTCCTCCCCCCCAGACAGGAAAAAAGAGAAAAGTAAAATACTAAAAAAAAGAAGAAGAAAGAGGAGAAAAAACCCTCCTCTCACACTGAGGCACAATGAGTGCCTTTTCCACTGGTGTCATTTGTCAACCACTGCTTGCTTTGCAACATACAAAAGACGTGGAGGTAGAAGAGAGAGGAGTTCTGGAGGCAGGGAGGTGAATTAGCTCTTTTCCATAATCATAAGTGGGGCTGCGTCATTATTTGTTTCTGTTCAGACGTTATTCCAACAGTGGAGGCGCATATTTCAGTCAGTCAGGTGACGCTGGAGAAGAAACTGCACAGACCTGCACATGTAATATAATGATTTTGTTCTCATAACCAATAATTTTGACTAATTTGGAAAATGATATAAAACAGAAGTGCAAAAAAATATTTAGAAGGTCTAAAATGAACATCTGCTTTTTAATCAGCGATAAAAAAGGTTTATCTTCAACAATGATCACTAGTCAAGCCTTGTATATTCAAAAATGTGGTCAATGCTGGCCACTGTAAACTGATTATAAGTCATTACAATCAAAGTATAGTTGCACCTTGTTGTCTCTTGATGGCAATAATAGCAGGCAGGAGACCACATTTATACATGCGTATCAGTGCAGAAGATTAAATATAAATGCTGCATCAATGTCATGAAATATTTCCCTTTGTAAACCAAGATTATTTTAAAATATTTAGGTAGAAACCTACTAAGACAAATGTCTAATGATAAACGTTGTTGTTAACCCTCTGAAACCCAAGCAGCTTCTATGCATTCTGTGCTCCCGTCACATTTTTCCTCACTGTCGTTTCATTTTTCACTGCAATATAAAGTCTTGCACTCCTATGTAAATCAAAAGCAAAAGTCAAATTTCTCTCATTTATTATTTTAGAGAAACCACTAAAAACACGGAATCAACAGCTACAATACTTTTCCAAGTGTCACCAACACTAAAGACAATTATTTAAGAAGATTTTACTATTTATCTTTTGACAACCTCTGCTTGTCTCCCTATTCTGGACATCAACTCGAGGAAGATGTTTCACCACGCTGAATGCATCTTCCAACAACTTGCTGCTCTGTTGACCATTTTTGAGCCACGCCACATTTATTTTACTGATTAGGAACATTGTGTTTTCCTCCCAGTCTCTCTAATTTGTTTCTATACTTGTGTCCTCCCTGCTCTGTGTGAACACAGCCTGCAGTTCAATCGAGAAGTCGAGAAGTCCCTGTCATGATTCCGAGCATAGATTTGTTCATTTTAGTTTGAATTTCACTTCAAGGGCCGTCGTCTGGGTGTTCAGAGGGTTAAATATGATATCTGTCCAAAGATGTACACTTGAAACAAAGAAATACACAAGTACACAAACCATATAAATGGAATCCGATGATTTTAGAAGCAATGAAGGCCTGTGGCATCAGCAACATACGAGATGCAACTGAAAGACCAGCTAACACATCGTATAAAGACACTGATACCTGCATTTAATCAGGCTCGAGACAATTCTTTTTATTTTAGAAACAAAATTTGAATTTGGCAAAGTCCTCATTTAACTGTGACCAATATTTATGCTTGCAAAAGTAAGTTTTAGCTGATATGTAATCCTAATAAGGTCTGTTTCAGGAGGTGATGGACCTCCAGAAAGTGGGACTGTCAAAGTGTTTTTTAATGAGCAGGACAGTTCAGACGTTCAGCTCTGATCAGGTTTAAACATTCAAACACGCCGTTAAACAGACGACAGGTTTGCTCTGCTAATACGTCTCCCCTTTGCATCCTTCTCTCTCTCAAACACACACCTCTTTGCTCTCGTCTGCTGACTCCCCCTTCGTCTACAGAAACACACTCACCGCCGGGCAAACACATCTGACCTCAGAGCCAACAGTCGACCAACCTCCAGACACCTCTCATTCCTCCACCTCAGAGGTTAAGCAGGGCTGGGCGCTCGGGCAAACAGACTTCGCATAATAGACTCACTCTGGAGATGAAATGTTCATATTAGGAGGCTTCACTCTGTGCACACACACACACTCTGACACACATTTTGCTTGTACAGGGGGAGAAGAGTGTATTTGTACTGGAGAAGTCATTTATGCAGTTTACTTTGTCTAAACTCTTCTCCTCTTTGAACTTTTTTTAATTACTTCAAAGACGTGTTTTGGGTTAAACTTGCTTTTTTAAAAAAACTTCATCCTGGCCAGTTATCATGACTGATACTTGACATTTTCCTGATTATCGTATCGGTAAATTATTGGTCGATTATTGGCAAATTAAACGCGCTACTTCAGGTCTAATGCAGCCTCCTCTCTGTCTGTCGTCACTCTGTGGTTTTAGAAATGTCTCTCAAGCAGAAACTGAAACAAGAAACACAAACCAGGAAATCAGCTACTCTCAAAGCAGCTAAGGCTATGCTAACGGCTAACAGCTAGCGGCTAAGTTAGAAGGCAGGCACAGATTATCCTGTAATAGAAGAGATCTGGACCTCAGTGGGAAATAAAAGTGATAGGACAGTGAAAGATTAAGAAAATAGAGTAGAACAGCAGACGTAACTGAAGGAGACAAACTGACAAATTTAAATCGATTGCATATAAACAGAGGAAAGCGTCTTAATTTAATCACTCCTATTTATATTTTACATATTCAGCTATCATCACCCTATTTATGAATGACAGGGTCTCTGCTATCACACGCTGTTAAAACATTACATTTAATGTATATCTGCTCCAAATATCGGCCTTTCTTGATCACCAATAATCAGTATCAGCCCTAAAAAACAAAACAAACAAACCCATGCTGGTCGATTCCTATAAGGAACTAAAATGCAGTCAGATTAGACCAAAACAAAATACCATTCCTGCAGTATTTTTTTTTATTTGTCTAGCAGAACCAGCCAAGCCGTGACAATCACACATATACACTCCACCTCCTCTCTCCTCCCCCGCCTCCCCCACACTCCATCAAATTGTGTTTTTGCTACAAATCAATAAACATTATCAGAGAGTGGCAGACTATGGGCTGGTGGAGGCAGCCTGTGTCTGTTAAAGCCCAGACCGCCCTGTCTCTATCACAGCCTGGGTGAGAAGGCCAGGAGGGAGCAGAACGAGACACACAAGGAGGAGGAAGGTAGGCAACACGAAAGACACACAAACAGGCAAAGATGGAGGAGGAATACATACAAAAAGAGCCACAATTACACAAAGACACGCTGGGTGATCAAACAGCGAGTTTTTGGTGCATGTACAGCCCTACAGAGAGCGATTTCTCACATCCATACAAACAGAAACACAGCAGAAAAACAATCAAAGTGAGCAGACTGGAAAAGAAAAGAACAGCAGCGAAGCATTAAGGTGTTTAACAATAATCCTAACAGTACAGCACAGGCTGTTTTGACCACGCCACTCAATAAGAAATTACAAGAAGAAGAGAGGAAAAATCAGTCTGAAGTCAACAGCGACTTTAAACACTCCCTAACCCATTAGGCCGCTGTATCACCACTCTATGCTTGTCAGCTCGCTTTAGCTTTAGCGTCTGAAATCCTCTCCAACGCTCTACACGAACCATTTAACTGAGCCCTAAATAAGATGATTTTCAACCTGTCCCCACTTAGCTGGGGGCTGGAGAAAGGAAAATCAGGGGGCCTGCCATACACCATTTCTCAATTACCTTTCTCATTATTGTCACCCGTGTTCATTACTACTATTATCACCCTGCTCTTTCTGTTGCACCCCCACTTTAGGCTAGCCGTGGCTGTCGTGGTGGATGAAGAGAGGAGAGAGCGGTGCAGCTTTTTTTTTTTTTTGCGAGGCCAGAGCACTTCAGGTAATTAATATATCGAGAGGGGGCAGATGAGAGGCGACGGAGAATATGTGAGTGTACGTACGCCTGTGTGTGTTTTTGCCGAAATGCCTGATTGGGGAGCTCACCTGCCGATACCCCCTAAAAGGTATTTCATTAGCGAGCCTTTTACCATACAAGCAGAGCAACAAAGCCCCGGTTACGCCTGTCTCCACTCCAGCTCGACAGGGCCCTCCAGGACGTCTGTAGCTGTGTGTGGGAAGAGTAAAGACGAGTGGAGGAGCCGAGAAGAGAGGCGAGGAGAGGCTATCCCCGTTCATAATCTCATGACAAAAGGCAAAAAGGCATCATCCTATTACCAGCGTGATCTTCACCAGCTCCTGCTAGCTCCTTTCCACAGGGGGCTCTCTTTTATTATTAAGGTGAGTGGGTGATAGGGAGCAGGGAAGGCGCCCGGCACCTCCCTATTAGCCCTGGGACAAGAGTAGGTATGAAGGGGGAGAGACGAGAGGAGAGACCCCATGCTAAGGTCCTGCTTGGAGTCTTTTTTCCCTATTTTCCAGAATGAGAGCCTTTGCTTGGACACTTGGGGGGTGGCTTCTATTAGGCTTCAGTGCAGCAACACAAAGTGGGAGAGATTCTCCAATCAACCACCTCAATGCCAGCGGTGATGATCGCTGGGAAAACATCTTCAGCTCCACCTGTTAGGACTCATTCATGTTGCTCCACCAAACAGTTAACATGTCAGGGAGCAGCCATTAGGGAAAATACGTGGTTTGACTACTTTGAAAACTACAACTACACTGTAAAAATGAACTTTTTAAAAACGATTTACTATTGTGAAATTACAGATGATAACTAAAATCACACTTCTGAAAAAATAAATATATGTTTGTTATAAAAAAAAAAACATGACAGAACTATAAATATCGGCCACATCAAATTTTTTTTTTTACAAAAACAATTTCTTCTTTTACAATGTTTGACTGTAAATTTATGTGTTTTTTTTTTTACTGTACTAAAATTAGCAAAATATATAATTATTTCACAGATATTTGCCATTATTTGACAGAATATTTACACATATTAAGGATCAGTAAATGATCTTTTTGAACTGTTATTTTCTGCAACTTCACAAAACAGGGAAAATATCTAAAATAACTCGTAAAGCCACAGAAAGAAAGTAATACTTTACATATTAACCGTAAAAAAGGTCGAGATCAATAATAAATGGCCAGTAAAGTAGTAAATCAGAAAAATATATCATTATTTTACACATATTTGCATTTATTTGAAAGACAAATTGTGTATGTAAGATCTGAAAAATGGTACAATGGTACATTTTAACTAGAACTTTACACATTTTCCTTTGTTTTGATAAATTACAGGCAATATATAGTAAAATCATAAATAAAAAATTATTAATTTTTATGTTCACTGTTTAAAAATCTGTAAATAATGTCTTCATCAAAAAAAATGTGTTTTTAAAAACAGTAATTAATTCTTTTAAAATTTGTGAATGGAAAATTACACTGGTTTTCTATATTTATAGCGGCTAAAAAATAATAATTTAATCTTTATTTGCCATTAATTTCTCTAATATTTACAGTTTTTCAATGCTACAATTTTTAACGTAATTTTCTGGCACCTTTTTATCTTTTTTCACTGATTTTTTTTGTATAACTTCTGCACTTGCACTTTGTATTCATGTTAAGTTTTCAAGCTCAAAATTGGTCACGATCCAACTCCCAATGTCTGATATGAATTCTATTTACTAGTATATCTGTTCCAAATATCAGCTACTGATTTCCTTGATTACTGATAATTGTTATCAACCCTGAAAAACACTTCTTCGGCCCCTAACAGGTTCTTGGTTGTACTGCAGTCTGTTTAAGCTCAGTTGCATATTTTCAGTTGCACGTTGTGGGTATCCACCAGCAGCTTTGCTAAAACAGTCAGTGTGTGAGAGGAAAGAGGCTGCGAGAGAGAGAAAGAGAGATTAGTCTGTTTTTTCTGTTCGAGTGTTTTGTCTTCTGCTCAGCGGGGGGTGCTGCCTCTAGCCTCAGGTTACACAGGGGAATTGTGGGAAATAAAAGTAGCCTGAGCGATGTTTGTGAATGACAGGAACGCCAGTCTTGGTGTGAAAACGTACTGAAGAGGTGGAGCTGTTTAATACAAATAATCACAAATGATACCTTCTTTTGGTGCATCTCACTTCATTCATAAACAACCTAAGCTTCCACTTCCACTCTACTATTTTGCTACTGGTACTATGTCTCCTCATGACCGGGCTATAGAGGGGAAATTAAGCAGCAAAGAATGGAGCAGGAGGAGCAACAAGGCTACATTAGCTGTAATCCCACATATTGTATTTTGATACACATTCTGACATATTGCAATTGAAAAAGTTATTGGAAATGGCTGAATTAAAACAAAGCCTAAGAAAACTTTACATAAAAGAGCTAATGCACCTAACTGGAGATGGAAACAGCTGTTTTTGATACGTTCTGGTGTGACAGAACACTTAACTCATATGACTGGTCTACTGCTTCCCCTTATTTTGCTGTTTTCACTTCGGACAGCATGAAACATGGAGGACACCAGCTGACATGACATAATAATAATAACAACTGGCCCGATTGAAAGCAATTCCTTCCATTTTTTCGTAGGTGGCAAGGATGCAAGTTTTAAAAAATTTTCCTAATCTATGGTCGGCAGCCTCATCAATCAATATTTAATTAACCAAAAACACAAAATGAACTCTGTGAACATTACGACATGTCCTAATTAATCGACTTTGACTGCTTTCAAGTGACATAAGCTACTATAGTGGCACTGTCATGGCACATTTTCACTCCGAACCAACGCTAGAGCTCTGGCTGATGGCCATTAAGTGTCACTGGAGACTTTGTCATGGTGGCATTTCCCCAGCTAAACTCCCAAAATGCTCTCTGCTTGCCAACATGGAACTGCCGGTAGTCCGAGAGACCACTTCGCTTCAGTATAAACAGCAAGAGGCTCTACTTGGTGGAACAACCAGGAACTACAGCCAATCTACGATACTTTTTCTAACACACACGTCCTTTCGTCTTCTGTCTTATCGGCTAATACATTTTTAAATGGTTAAATAATTAAACTAAGTTAGACGGACAAAGTTTTGTTTGTTTCTTCTTTGTTTTTTTTAGCAGTTGGCAAACAGCTATTTCATTTCAAGCTTCCTCTACTCTATTTATTACAGCCAAAGTACCCTATACCGCCACATTCTGAAGACTTTATGCAGCCTGGTTTATCTCCTCCAAAGCATTTAATAAAAAAACAAACCTAATTTGTAATTTCTTGCTTACATTTTTTGCAACAAATCAAAAGTTAGCCCTGAATTTGCTCGATAACTACATGCAAACACAACTATCATGATGCTGAAAACTACTCTGGGAGCTTTGAATTAAAAACAACAGGCCCTATTTTGCAGCATGTTTAAATTGAGTTACAGTTTACTTATTTTGATGCTCAATTAAGATATACATATATATATTTCTATACTGCACAGCTACTGAATCCAGCTGGAAGTATTTGTGTGTGCACAGGCTTCCCATGTGATGCTAGTGCTCTGCTGCCCCACAACTATTCCAACATGAACCCACTTTAATCGACAATTTAGACAAGTGTTATGGACGTACGTAAATGTTTACATTCAGGGACTCAACATGCATTTATATATGGATACATGGCTGCTTCAACAAAATCACTTTCTCACCTGTACAAAGTCTAAATTTGGGTAATTCAGTGTGATAGTGAGAAGTTTGAAGGACCTTTAAAGGCAAAAGTAAAGACTACAGATACTCCAGAGATGCACTCCTTCCATCGCCTGACAACCCACACATACACACACACACACACTCTCATCATCATCGTCCTCCTTTCTCCTCTGTAGCCCAGTAAAAAGCCTGTGATGACCTGGGTGTGTAGCTTATTAACCTCTCCATCAGTTCTTATCAGCCAATGAATAGCCCAGTCATCTGCCCCTCCTCCTGAATCTTAGGGCGAAAAAATTTCTCCTCACGTCAGGGCTATAATTCAATCCACACACAAATCATTTAAGGTGTGTGCGCACATCCACACACACATACATATGCAAACACACACACACACACATTGAAAAAAAAAGGGGGGATCAGTGGAAACATTTTGTCAACCCTGGTCCTGGTGGGCTTCCAAGACTGGCGTGGACCAGATGTTACTGAAATGATCAACAATTGGAGGAAACAACAGAAGGTGTGTGTGTAGTTGTGCGCCTGCATGCATGTAAGTGTGTGTGTGTTAGTGTGTGTGTGTGTGTGAGGGCCAGAATAAATTAATGGCGGATTTCTCCCCTTTTGCTTTGATGGCATTAAGAGCCCTCTTCTTCTCAATGTGCCACGTTAAATGCTTTTCTCTCCTTCTCTTTTTCCATCCGTCTCTCCCTTCTTTCTTCTTTTTCTTTTCTTGACAAGCAGGGCCACCCAGCAGAAAGCAACTGATGCAAAACGCCGGAGTAATCTCCCCCCTCCATCCACCACCGCCGCCGCCGCCCCTCCCGCTATCTTTAGTCTTTGACACAGTAGCCATTATCTGTGGGATTTAGTTAAACCAAACCTTCATGTATTTGTTAGGCCCTGGGTTCGTTTTCTCTCCTGACTGCTCTGCTTGAGTGTGGCCGGGCTGGGAGGAGGACCGGGGGCGGTTTACGTCACCAGTAGAGCCTGCTGGAAACTCCTGAAGTGGGGGTCTGCAATGCCATCTAGCTGGATTCTGCTCAGGACGCTAGATACGTTAAATTTGTTTGTTTTGACTGCTGCAAAAACACTAAACTGAGACACGAGTCATCACATAAGCTAAAGCTCGGACACAATCACTTTAATTGTGCTGATTAACCTATTCAAACACAACAAAAACTAATTGTACACTGTAAAAACTGTTAAAAATTGAAGCTACAACTGCTAAAAATATTTTTGAAAAATGGCTAATAGATTTAGTAAAATAACAGAAAAAAAACTGAATTTACATGTTACTTGTAATTAAAAAAAAACAATGCCCACATCAAGAATCAGATTTTAAACGGTAATTAATAAAAAAAACATTTGACTGTAAAATTGCATTATTCTTACTACACTAAAATAAGCAAAAATAAATTAAGACATCATTATTGCAGTTATTTAAAAGAAAATTATGTATACCAAGGACTGAAAAATGGTAAATATTTTTTTTAACTGTTATTTTACATATTTTCCTGGTTTGTTAAATTACAGCAAATATTTAGTAGAAATTACAGAAAAAAACATTACTTTACATGTTAAACATAAAATAAAAAAACTGACAAAGACTGTAAATAACATCCAAATCAAAAAATCTGAATTTAAATAAGTGGTAATTGCTTTTTTTTTGTAAAATTACGATATTTCTGCTGTACTAAAATTAGCAATATTTTCCAGATACAATAAAAATGTTATACTAAGGACTGAAAATGGTGGATATATTTTTTAAACTGTTTTTATTGAACAGATTTCTTCTGTTTTTTTTTTTTTTTTAAATCACAGACAAAAGTATGAATTTACTTGTTAGCTATAACAAAAACCTGGGCAAAACTGTAAAAAAAGAAAAGTCCATATAAATATTAACATGTTCTTTCACAATGTGTTAATTCCAAATGATGCTGTTTCGCTATATTTAAACATGCTCTTTATTTTTTGTTTGTTTCATTTTTTTAAAACTGTTTTTCAATGTATTGTTTTCAGGATCTTTGCTGCCAGATTTTCCGTTCATTACACATTTTGTTTTTAGTGTGTGGGGCTGCTACACTCACTTTGTATTCAGGTTAAGGTTTTTATGCTTTAAAATGGTCTGGATCCAACTTGTGATGTCTAAAATGTATGAATAATCACACTGAGCTCTGAAAGAATGAGGAATTAAGAGGATATTTGTTGTTGCTCCCGGATTCGCACAGTTTTCTGCAGGATTTTTCTCTTTACAGCGTACGATGCTCATGTAGCCGAACGTTCGACAAACCAAGAAAAACATGTTTCTTGACCTTTCCATGTTATATCTGTCAGACGCTGAAATAAGGCTGGACAATACATTGAATTTTCTCCTCCCCACCTATATACTCTCATCACAGTTATCAATAAAGAGGCTGAATCCAGTGTGATTAAACTGATATAGCGACACAAAATGCCATTTAAACTGATGTATGACCAAAAAAAAAACAGGTTATACTGTAAGAAAGAATGCACAGTTGAGAAAATGTCACATACTGATGTATTAGAGATAAATGTGGCATAATATATTATAAAGTCCAGTTATAAGATGAAAGCAAACATCTTCTTTAACACACAACGACAAAGAATGGAAAAGGTCTCTGTTAAAAAGAGAATGTTTAGCTTTACTTTATTTCTACTGTGACTTTCTTCTAGTATGAACTCGTATCTGTACAATCGTGTTGAAACAGGGAGGCCTTCCTCTCTGCCACATGCAGCTGCAGAGCTGGAAACACTGTCGAGGAATCACTGTTGAAAGTGGCAGATAAGCCGGGACTCGGTGGGGCTAAACTGAGGCTAAGCCAGGTGGTTTAGCTGCCTGAGTGTGTGTTTACATACACACTGAGGTGTGAACCATTTGGGGAGCTTAGAGGGGTGGAGAAACATGAGTCCATTTAGAGCTGGTGTAAACCTCAGTACCTGTTGGTGGTGTTAATTGGGACGGCTTAACACAAACAGCAGAAATCTGTAGGGATTCTTATCTGGGCAAAGGAATCACCGGGCTGTAGGAGAATATACACCGGGGGACAATGAAGTTGGGTGTCACGTTACGTTTTATGGAAGAAGCCTGAAAATAATTTAAAACTGTCAAGTATCAAGAGGAGGCTTCAAATGTCAGGTCAGATTAGTGGTCTTGATAATGTATTCTTTCACCCTCTAAACCTCAAAACCTGCCAGCAGTTTTAGAAAGCAAGTATTTTTAAAGATTTGCCAAAATTACACCTTTAATCAGAAGCAAAAACTGTAAAAACAGAATTAAATCACTAATTTTTGACTTTCTGAAGGTCCGTAATAGCAATCACGTCATGATGACCTTTTAAATAGCAGCTTAAAATCATCAAAATTACTTTATTCTACAAGTCTCATTCAAAAATAAACCGTTTGCACAAACCAGATTCTGTAAAAAACAAAAAAATTCTGCACTCCTCTCTGCAATGGAGATGCCATTAGTGACACAGCTGCAATCAACAGTCACTTAACAAAAATTCAGGGATTATTCAACTGAACTGAGAAACTGCAGGAGCATAGAGCAGACAGGAGACAAGTAGCAAAGTATGCAGAGTATTTGGAGCCACCATTTTTTCCAGTATTGATAACACCTGTGGCACCTGTGGACACAAATGCTGTACATTTGATTTTCGCATTTGTTTTTGTTTATTTTAGACGTTTTGTCAAATATCGTAACAAAATGACCATTTTGTTTTTTCATTTTTTTATGTTTTATGGTAACCTGTGTCATAGTGCACGGATACATCTAAATACATTTTTAAAAATATAAAAAAAAATTCAACTTTCCCTACTCTTTCTTCGAGATTTGTGGCATTTAACTGCACGTAAGACATTTTTGAGTTCTCTCTCCTTCTAGTCGTGGTTGTGCTTTTTCCATAGAAGTGCAGGACTTTATGTTACTGTGAAAAATGAGCTTACAGTGAGGAAAAATGTGACAGGAGCAAAAAAAAGCTAAGAAGCTGCCTGAGGTTCAGATATTCCATAATATAAATAAAAATATGCACATTTCAGATCACTTTATAGGAGTAGGTTTCTTGCATGGTCTACTGTGAAACAAAATCACTGGCACTCTGTCGACAACAGTAAAAAAAATACTCTAAATTAGAAATAATCATGGATCCACCCCAGTTCAGCCACTTATAAGGCAGCTCTGTGTATTTGTAAAGAGCAGGGCAGAGAAATTTCTGAATGAACAGTGCGAGAGGATGATAACCCCCAGTGGAGGACCCCCCCTCAGCCCGCTGACAGACAGCTGCAGTCTGATTAGCATAAGTGGCTCCGCCTGCTCCATTAGCAAAGACAGGAGGAGGAGGGTGGAGGTCTGAGAGGAGGGGGCAGCGAGGACCCCCCGGGGTAGATGTTAGAACAAATTTGAGGGGTGTCATATTACACGCCTTGTGACAAGAGGCCGAGGGGAGGTGAACGATGAATTTACTTAATGAATTAATCTGCGGACCAGTAATGGCTCTGCTAACAACATTAGTCATCCTTCTTACATCTCTGTGCTGCGACTCTCCAGCTTCCTGCCTGTTACACAATCACCTCATCCATCCGTCCGTCGTCGTCTCTACGCCCTCCTGCCTCCTTCCTCTCAGAAATTAGCTTGTGTTTCCTTTTTAATGAATCAATAAATAGATTTACACTGTAAAAAAACTGCTGTATAGAATTGTGAAAATCCAGCAGCAAGGGTGAAAGACAGAACGTGTTCCTCAAACGGTTAAAAAAAATGAATTTAACAGTAAATATGTGTAAAATAGTGGCATTTTCTGCAGTTTGAAATAGAGTCACACATTGTAAAAGAATTAATTAGTATTTGTGAAAGTACAGTTTAAAAAAATTTACAGTTTTGGCTCGTTTTTTTTGCTTGTTGGATTTTTTTGGTTTATTTTTATAGTCAACATGTAAATTAATATTTGTTTTTTAAATTTTACTGGATATTATCAGGAAATAAAAATACAAAAACAACAAAAATCCGCTCATCTTATTGATTCATAGTATACAGATTTTTTTCTTTCAAATAACAGCAAACACCTGTAAAATGACAATATTTCAAGCCAATTTAAACTGGAAAAAAACTGTATAAGAGCAAATATATTTATAAAAATACATATGTTTGATGCTAACATTATTTTCCGTTTTTGTTGACATGTAAATATTTTTTATGACTTTATTAGTTTATTTATTAATATTATCCGATCTTTAACAAAACAGGGGAAATCTGGAAAATTACAGTTAATTTTTTAAAAATATGTACTCTTTTTTAGTCCTTAATAAATCATTCTTTTCAAATAATCTGCAAAATGACAATATTTATGTGGATTTAAAAGCAGTAAAAAAAAAATACTATTAAATGTAATGAAAGAACAAATTACCATTTCCAAAAACACAATTTTTTGCTGAACATTATTTATAGTTTTAGCCTGTTTTTTTAGGGCTAGCATACAAACTGATACCTATTTATTAATTCCATTGCACGATTGTCCCCTTACTTCATGTATTTAAGGTGCCAGTAACTGTATTTATTGTTATTGACTGTATTTGCACTAAACTTTGGTTTCACTGTAACTCTGGCTCATTTTAAACACGATGTTTTGCACATATCTCTAGTTGTATTTAGTAGTTAAACACTCATTTTCCTTCTGTAACCTGTTGCCCTTGTTTAAATACATGTGTGTTTTATTTTGTGAACGTGCTTTGAGAGGAAAGAAAACACCAGAGTCAAATTCTTTATAACACAACAGAAAAAATCTGAAAATAAATCTCAAAAAATGCAAATAAAACTGTCAGGAAACACTGAATTCTTAACACTGTTGCTAAAAACATCCCACCCTTTTAAAATCCTGACAGGAAAACAAGTAAATTAAGTCTTGTTGAGCATATTCCTAATTCACATCGGCCTTAATGTGTTTGTGAACGTAACCAATAAATCCAACACACACCTTTTAACAGGGAACAGCATTACATTACATTACAAGCGACACCAGCACCGGGCTGCTAATGCCTCTGGCCCTGAGCTGAGCTTTGATTCAATACACAGATGCAAAATTGCTGTGTTTAAATAGATATTTAAATGGAAATGTATTGGGAAAGACAGCTGTTGGTATTTGTAGCCTGGAGTGCTCATTACAATGGGAAATGGGGAGGAGAGTGTGTAGGAGGGGGGTGATGACAACGGTAGCATGGCGAGCAGCTGTGTTAGCAAGTGAATGGTGTAATTACTGGCCAAACCTCTGTCATTAACCTGCATTGTCGAGTGCCACCACATCCGTTACCATGAGAAAGCCTCGATTAATTGACTGCAAGGTTGAAATTCAATTATGTCGTCGCGGCTGCGGTTTGTAAATTAACCAGCGATCAGATAAATAACAAACAAACAACGAATAAATAAATAAATACCTCACGTGCTTCTGAGCTACATGTTTTCTTTTTCAGCTTCCCAGGAGATGGAAGCAAGTTTACGTTAAAACACAAACAAGAAAGCAGAAGGAAGGGAAAACAGGTGGATTAAAATGTGACAGCCCGACTTCAAACCAGTGAATTCAACTTTAAGATAAGTTTAAGTGTTACAACACAAAACAACACAATCTAATGAAGATAAAACACAGCGGTCCTGGTTTATCTGGCTGTGTGGATCAAGTGTTTTGTGTCATGTGTGCAGCTCTGTGGATGTACACTGTAAAAAAAAAAATCTGTAAAAACAACAAAGGAAATCTGGCAGCAAAGATGTCGGATAAAATATTTAACAGACAGTAGAATACAGAAACATACAAAAATGGAGAAAAAAATTATTTAGCATTTTATCAATCCTTAGTACACCTATTTTTTTTAAAAACAACAGCAAATATCTTTAAAATGACGATACTTTTGGCTGATTAAACAAAGTTAAAAAACAGAAAAAGGGTGTTCAAATGTTAATACAGTTTTCTGATGTGGACATTTATAGTTTTGGATTTTTTTAAAAATGCTTAAAATGTAAAATAATATTTTCTTTTTCTGTGATTTTACTGGACATATTCTGTATTTTAACAAAATTGGAAAAATCTGCAAAAAAATACAAAAATAATATAATATATTTAATTCTTTATTAAATTAACAGGAAAAATCTTTTACTATTTTTTTTCCTGATTTAAATACAACAAAATAATAGTGTAATTCTACTGTCAAATGTGGTAAAAGAAAAAAGAAATGTCACTTATAAAAATACAGTTTTATGATGCTGACTTTATCTACAGTTTTGGCCTGTTTTTATATGAGTAACATGTGAATTTATACTTTTTTCTGTGATTTTGCTAAATTTTTTCAGTAATTTAATCTGTAAAATAACAGTTTAAAAACGCATGTACGTATTTTTTTTCTTTGAAAAACATTAGTTAGATTTTTTAAACTGATTTAAATGAAGGAAAAAAGTCAAATTTTATGTGAAAATTTTGTAAAAGAACAAACTACTATTTGTAAAAATACAGATTCCCAACATTATTTACAGTTTTGGCCTGTTTTAATACTTTTTCTGTGATTTTACTCGTCATCACCTGTAATTTAACAAAACCCATAAAATAACAGGACAAAAATAGCTTTAAAAATTACATTAAAACATTTCTTTCTACCGTGTTTGTGTGTGTATATATATATATATGTTTATTGTGCATTTGCTTGTCTGTGACGATGTGTTTGGCAGCTTGAGCTCACTTTGGACCGGCTGCTTCATGGGGTCTCAGGCCGAGAGGCGGCTGATGAAAGCATTGGCGGGATGCTCCAATAAAGAGCAGATTATCATAAGCGGCCATTGTCCACCTCCCAATTCTCTCCAACAAACCCCCCCCCCCGCCCTCCCTCACCCGTCCCCACTTGCTCACCCCTCGGCTGAAAATGTTAATCGGCACTATCGCTGGCAGGCTGAGGGGAAGGAAGGAGGAGCGCCGGGCCCAGCCAGTGCAACTTTAACTGCTTTTTTAAGCAAGCGTGGAAACAAAACAAAGAAATATGAGGAAATGAGAATAATTCCCGCTGCAGTTTACAAACAAATTTAAGTTGCACGTCTCCAGGCCGTGGCGAGCAGCTACACCCCCCTCCATCCTAACAAACCCCCTCCCTCCCTCCCTCCCTCCCGTTGACTCCATCCACCCAGCTCGTTTTATCTGAAGATTCTCAGACAATGCCTAGAGGATCCCATTCCCTAATCTTCCTAAAAATCCCCCTTTCATCCCCACTGTTAAAGAATGTATGAAAGGCTGACACCGAGCTGGAGAAAAGAAGAAAAAAAAAAAGAGAGAGAGAGAGAAGCGGTGCACATCTGGGAGCGAGGGTGGTGTCACTGTGCTGGACTGGCTGGGGGAGGACGCAAAGCAAAGGGGGGGAGGCACTGGTCGTTTGTGCATAACCCTTGCAAGTTGACTAATTAAATTGTTTTGCTGCTCAAACATTCAAATGGCCGAGGAGATTAAGGGCATGAGCGGGAACGGGAGTGTATATATATATATGTGTGTGTGTGGCGGCAGTGGTGGGTGTTAATCTGACCCAGTTGAACCTCGGAGTCACACACATTTCACACAAAACAACAACAAAAAAAGCCCAAATCCTTTGTTTTGTCCCCCTCAAAGGCAAGAAAAAAGGCAATGGGGTTTTAAAGGAGTGATCCCTAGATTTCTTTTCTTCCCCCATAGGGTAAGAACGGTGCATTTGCTCCTGGAGTGAATTCAAGATGACCACAAAACACATTCCACCGCGGTCTAGCACAAAAACCGTTCGATTAAAAAGTGAGTGCTCTTTTCGTAACCCTGACAACAACAACAAGGAGAAAATGACCGAGGGCTTCAGAAGGGGAGCACATCTTCTCTTTCGGCTGTGTCTATCTCGGTTGCCATGAGCTCAGCTTACGAACTGGGCCCGTGATTATGGATAAACAATAGTCGCAATCGCTGCTGCTCGACAAATTTCAATCAAAATTCACACGGTGGACGAGCCGTCAGCGTAGCCTGCGCTAATTTTGGAGGATTCGGGAGGAGAACTTGATGTTTGCACTAAGGACTCTTTTCCCAAAACACACACAAGAGGAAAATAAAAAGGTAACACCTAAAAGTGAACACTGATTAAAGCCAGAACCTCTCTGCCTCCATCTTTGAGTGTGTGAACTGGGGAGGGTATTATAGTCTAAACACTTTTTCTTCTCTCAGTGCTGAAAGATTAGACTGGTTATCCCATTAAAGTTGGTAAAATGCCATTCTTGTGTCTTTAAGCTCTCGTATAGGAGGTCAAGATGAGTCTGCCTGCGCTTACAAGGCGGGCACGGATGTAATCTGCCCAAAGTTACAATAATTAATGTTAAGCTTCTTCAGCAATACGTTTGTGAAAGAACCCGTCCTGATAATATACTTAAAGCTGCACATGCTGTTTGTGTTGCCGCGACAAGACAAGCCCGACGTGCATGCGTATTTGCAGGAAGTGTGCGGGAGTCACTATGCCGCTCACGTAGCCGAGCTTAAATCTTTAGTCAAACTATAAGCTGATGCTGCCACAATGCTGGATTAGGACGACAGGCATGGGAAAAAAGAGCGAGAGGCCGGCTAAAGAAATATAAACTTAACACTCAGCGACAACAATGCCTGCACACCGTCGCCATTAGACTGCCTCTGTGGGAAATGTGAAGGAAAATACAGCAAATCATCCGTAGATCCAAAATAACAGAGCAATTTTTGCAGTGCATGTGTTTGTAAGTGCCTCTATACAACTGATTTATAAGAAAAAACAAAAAAACAATGCAATTAGATGAATAAAAATGCCCTCAAGGCCTCGGTTTGGCTTGGATTTAGAGCCACAGGTGGATGTTTAAACATTCGGCAGGCAGCTCAATCCAATGTGAAGGCATCGACAGTCCGTTCTGTCCCTCTCTCAGATACTGAAGGGGATACGCTGCATGTGTAAAGTACATTAAGCTCTTGCCGGATTCCTCCTCGTTCCATTCTCTTCTCGTCGACTCGCAGACACAAAGGCAGATTAAAGGAGCGTGCGCCATAAAAACCCTGTGTCAATCTTATCGGCTTCGAGTGCAGTTTTTAAACATATGTTAATCTGAGAGGAGCTAAAACTCATTCTCTCCTCTCCCTCTCTCTCTGCTTGTTTATCTCTTATCAAATGCGCAGTAGGTGAGGGGCAGCTTTGCGGTGCAGCTAAGTGCCATTATTTGGATAATTGCGTCCATTGTTGCAGGTTATATAGCTATTTGAAATGGGAGGTGTGTGTAAATAGGTGCAGGGGCCAGGTAGGGGGTGGCTGCGATATATTCAAACAGGGGCCGGGGGATTTTCTGCGAAGGCATTTGAATGCTTCTTCATAGCCACAGCTGAATTTTCAATAAGGAGCGTTTGATGTGTTTTTTTTCTGTGTAACAATACCTTTAGAAAATTACAAAGCCAAGGTCAGAACGATACATGCATCCGTAGAAACGCCTGAACAGACAATCAAAAGTTGCATTTCGAAGGACAATGTGTATAAAGGTTGTTTGATATTTTAACAAAACTTTAATACTGCGAACAGATGCGCAGTAATATTGTAGTAAAACTGGATCATGCATATGTAATGAATATGTTTTCTCATATAATCAATAAACGTCTATAAACATTCGGTCTGTTGCAGGAGGTGAAGCGTTCTCCTAATGTTGCATGTGTGAAGGACAGTGCTCCCAGTGGTGCAAGAATAACAAGTTCATTAGTCGAGGGGGGGCGCCGCAGGAATTCAAATTCCCCCCCGACCCGAGCCGGGCCTCTGATTGGCTGGCTGCGTCGGCATGGCGAGACTCATTAGAGCCCAGCAGTAATTAAGAGTTGTTAGAAAGTGAATTCTCCAACCGCAGATTAGAAAATTAAACTATTTACTGATTACATATTAATAGAAGACAACAATGGCGCTTGCCATAAGCTTGGAAGGCAACCAAGGAATAAATCTGTGTACTTAATTACCATAAACAATGGGGGCATAGAAATGGAGTTTTATGCACACTCCCTCCTGTAATGTGTCTGATATCAGAAGACACTTGACAATTCTTGTTCAATTATCTCTATTATTTAATGTGCTGTGAACTGCCTCTGAGTAAATAAATTAACCACCCCAATTACTTTGGATTCATCTGGGGAGGGCCGCTGCGTAATAGAAAATGCCGCAGAAAGCTGCATTGTGCCCAAACTGGGGGGAGAGAGGAGAGGAGAGGAGGGGGGAGGAGGAGGAGGAGATGTAGTGGAAAAGGAGGGAGACAGCGGGAACAAGGGTGAGAGAACGAATGGAGAAATTGAGATTCACAGGGATAAAAAGGAGCAGAGCGAATGAAAAGTGATGCACAGAGGGTTGAATGAGAGACAAAAATAAAGAGAGGAGAGTGACAAGACAGGTTAGCAAGAAGAGAACGAAAATGAATTCCTTGTGGCAAACATTATGCAAGACATATAAGAAGAGATCTTTATGCAGAGAGAAAAGAATAAAAGGAGGAGTGGATGACAAAGCATGTGATATGAAAGGAGGCATATTGTGGAGCAGCGGAGCACAGTGGATCTTCCCAGGCTTTCTGCTGGTGGAGCAGAGAGATGAACAATCAGTCATGGGTCAGTCGGTCTGTCTGTTCGCATCTGAACGTCAGTCCTGCAGCGCTGCACACTGAGCTCACCCAAACTTACCTCCAGAGGTCTGAATCATATGATCATACGCGCTGCTACGATTACTCTGCACATCCACCCTCCTTAGAAAGTCTGTGTTAGCTAGTCTGAGAGCTAAACGTGTGTGTAAAGGTAAAGGAATAGTTAATGATTCAGAATGCAGTGTTAAAACTCTCTGCATTATCTTCAGGCTGCCTCTGCTTCGAGGTGCTGACCCACGCTAGCCTCGTGTTCGGAAATCTACCAATTGAGTTGCTTATTATCTAATCTTTCGCCGAGATCACATTTGAACTGCAGCTCAATTAAAATACCGGAAGATTGTGACAAAATTTGTTTCCGTCCAAGGAAAACTTTCAGCTTCTGCCTCAACTCTGCAGACGTTTGGTCTCTCTAAACGGTCTGAAGTAGGGTTTTAGTGAAATTAAAGCTGACAGTAGAGCGGGGTGAGAGGTTTCTTTGTGCTTCTATTTTAACGTAAGGAGTTGTGAAGGCGTTGACAGCACAGCTTAGAGGAAAATCAGCTCCTTTCATTGATGCAGAACTGTGTTGCTTATGTTTAAAGCACAGAAAAGACAGCTATCGTCAGACAAAACATGGTTCAGAATAGTAGATCATCAGGGTATCAAACTGTACTCACGTGATGACAGCTGATGTGGTATTTACACCCAAGTAGTGACAAGTACAGACAAGCAGAAACTGTGTCCAGAGCTACAGCGTCTTAAGTTTGGACAGTGCGTGTCCTTAAGCGCTCGGGGATTGTATCATTGAGAGCACCGGGGATGATATGGGTGATTTAGTGTTGGGTTACTTTGTGCAGAAACACAGGACGAGTGCAGGGAGCAGATACACATCGGTGGCGGATTTCACAGCCTGGCGTTGGGTCGCACAGGTGAATAATTAGGGACAAGATGTTTTGTCCAGGGACGATACTTATCAGGTGCCTAAAAGATGCAACAGCAGGCGATTCGCTTGGCTGAGCTTTAATCTGGCTGATATATTGCCAATTTATCATTACAAGGGAGACTTCTCACCAAATTCTCAATTGTTGTTTTGTGCTTGGATGCAATTTCAAGACAAATAGGTAGATTTTAAGGGAAATAAGACGACTCTCGGATATCAACCTGCCAAACTAAAGCTGGCAGAGTCAAAAATATCCACATTTTCTGATAGCTGGTGGTAATTTCTAGTAAAGGTAGAGGCGCCAGCGAGGTGCGATGGATCAATAGCGGATATTTTGCTTACAGCCAATCAGCCTCGGCTTCAATCAGACACTCTGGGTTGCGCAGAAAAATATCTATCATCTATGACAGCATATAGAAAGGTGACCTCGGCTGCTGAGGTGATAAAGGTTACTTTAGTGACCAGCTGTCAGCCTGACGCCTCCAGAGCTCGGCCCAAAGGCACAATCTATAACCTGTTGGTGGCTCTTTGGGATAAGTGCTGCAAAATGAGATATGGAAACAGAAATGTACTTTCGGGAAGCGAGCAACAACATCATATGGGAACTTTTTACATCCTGTTTCTTGCCAGAGTAGATTGTATGCGCCAAGTTTTCTTTCCAACATACATATTTTAGGAGCCAAATGCAAAAAATGTCATCGTTTTATGGTATATAACACACCATATCACCCATATATATCCTTTGCTACATCCCTCAGCAGTCTTGTTGACTTGTGGAAACCCCATTTTCTAGATTTCATTCCCCACTTATGTTACAAGCAGGTGAAAAGCAGCCCAGGTGAATTTCTCTTCGTGATATCCTTTTATTATTTTGCTCTTGTCGCCCTCTTCCCCTTTTCTAGTGAATCGTATTTTCAGGAGGGGGCTGCAGGTGTGTGTGTATATATATTTATAAAAAAAGGGGAAATCTTTATGGCTGAAGGTGTTTGAAAGTAAATAACCTGGCGTCTTGCTGGCTAGTGGCTGCTTTAACAGTGGGTGAAGAAGAAGAAGGAAAAAAAAAAACAGCCCTTCAGATTGACACAATGGCGTTCGCTCCGACAGGGGGAGAGGGCACGGAGGCAGGGAGGGAGGAAGGCGAACACAACAAACAGCAGAGATAGCCTCGATATCAGGACCCAAATGGGATGGGGAAGGTGAGCGCAAATCCCACCGCCCCAGTTTCCTTTTCTTAAAAAACCCTTCTTCTATCCTCCCCCTGTGCTGCCTTTTTTTTTTAGGATTTTGGGTCTAAATCCACCGAGTTAGACGCTGATATATCAGACGGAGCATGAGAGCTCCTGTAAATTACTACAGCAAATACTGTACCGACACTTTTCAGAACATTTGCAAACATCAAAATTTTACACTTCCTGGAACCATGTTTTTTTTCTCTCCCAGCATTCTTGGGTGAGGCACGGGATGGTTCGGTATCACAAATGGGATGCTATTCTCCAATTTCAGTTAGGGACTTAACGGAGCCAAGGCCCCTCTTTTGGCTCAGCACACTGTCTCATGTCTTAACAAGGCTTTACCCCCGGCCAAATCTTAAATAAAAACCTTCCGAATCCGGCTCCGTACGCCAAACCAGATCGCACTTTGCATGTGTGTGTGAGCATTTGTGTGTTGTGGATTTGTGAACTGTGTCAGTGCTCATGTTGTGTTGCCTCGTGTTTTTTTTTTCCCCCCTCTTCTTCTTCTTTGCCATTTCTTTGCCTCTCCCCTCTCTCCTCCCTTTAACTCACCCCCGTCTTTCCTTATACAGCATATCAATGAAGGCCAGATATGTACTAGGGGAAGGAGGGTGTGTGTTTGTGTGTGTGTGTAGCCGTGCATGGCTGAGCGCACTGTTCAATAGTGTGGATGCTGGCTGGCTGGCTGGCTGGGGCCGCGGCTGGCAAACGGCTGCAGCGGAGACTTCGGCTGGGGCTCCGCTATCGCACCCAGTTATCGTTTCCCCCATGAAGGGCTCCCTTATCACCCCAGCCCAGAGAGGTCTCCCTTCTTCTCCCATCCCCGAGACACACTCCCCCCCCTCCGTCTCCCCGCCTCCCCCAACCAACCCTTCCCCTCCCTTCTCCACCTCCTCCCTCACTCCCCTCCATCCCCTCCTTTCATATCCACCCAGCGCTCCGTCGCGCAACATTCAACCGAGAGGGAGGCGGGTGAGGGTGGGTGGGTGGGTGGGGGGCTTCAAAGATTCTCAAACGCACACATAAACGCACACACACGAAACTCCCCGAGTGGATGTGTGTGTGTGCGTGCGTACGCTCAATTTGCCAAAACAGTTTTTCCAGTGTAATTGGGCTTGGGGTACCTGTGTCCATGAGATAGCGCAGCCTCTTCTCCACGCGAGCTGCTCGGGCGTCTATGTGCCTCTGCTCGCTCTCCAGTGCAGACAGCTCCCCAACCACATACTGACTGGTGTCTTTGAACGCCTTCTGTCAACCAAGAGAGAGAGAGAAGAGAGAGAGAGAGAGAGAGAGAGAGGGGGAGAGAACAGTTATGAGAGAAAAGAAAGAGTAGAGAGATATAGCATTAAACAGAGACAGAGGGGGGAGAAAAAAAGGATGGAGGGATAAGACAGAATGGAGGAGGAGAATAGAGGAATTGAATGAGGTAAAGAAAGGAGATGAAAGGATAGAAAGAAAGAGAGGAAGAGGAAATTAAAAGGAGAGAGGGAGGAGAAGAGGGAAAATTGTTTTAAAACGTGCGAACAGATGTGCAAAGTAGAAAAATCTTCCTGATGAAACGGAAACAACTGTTGCTGCCTCCCGCTTTGTCTCACATCTTCAAAATCACTTTAGAGCTTCAGGTATTACTTAAAATACTGCAAATAAAGACACATTATACTCAATCGTTAGTCACACCAAACACTGAGGAATGAAAATTTAAAGGAGTTTTCTTAAATAATCATGTGTAGTGGCTATTCAACAAATGATTATCCATAGAAAATAACAAAATGGTCGGTTTTTAATAGTTAATTTGCTTTTTCTAACTAATTTAGACACCAGAAATAAAATGATAATTGCACTTGTGTACTGTGAGAAACTGATTAAAGCCTCTGATTCAGGCACAGTACAGTAAAAGTGATTCTTACCTTTTACATAAGAGGTCTGAGAACATGAGGTAGGCACATGCATCTCTTCATGTCAGTAAATATTTCAGTTTAAGTTAAATTAAACTCTTGTTTCTACATGAAAACTCAAGTTTAACTAAGCTCAAGTTGAATTTAAGTATCATAAACAAAACGAGCACATGCTAATTATCTGATTTAGCAACTCGAAAGAACTGAATTACTGCAAATATCTGGTGTGTATAAATTGCATGTGGTCTGTTCCCTTTACCTCCTTGTAGATAATAATTGTAAAAGTGGATATTGAAAGGGGATTGGTTAAAAAGCAGCAGCCAAGTCTGAAATATTTACTGACATGAACAGACACATAGCTCCCTACTCGTGATCTCAAACCTCATATGTCAAAGGTAAGAATCACCTTTACTGTACCTGAATCGGGGGCTTTAATCAGTTTCTCACTGCTGCAGTCATCCCAGCGGATTAATCACTGAATAATCAGTAACATCCATATTGAGTTGCAGCCTCCAATAGTCAATTCAGAGTCAATACCTATATTCACACACCTTCAGCCAATAATCGCCTGCTGACCTTTCCCCTTTGAGCTGCCAACTTATCATTTTTTTGACAGCAACTATCCCCCAGTAGGGGTGCGACAAATAATCGATGCGGCTGAGAAGAATCGATGAACGAATTAACTGGAAATGAGCTGAACTGACGTTGTGACATCATCGCTACATGTCGGCATTAATGCTTACTGGAGTGATGAGATCATATAAACCTATCCTCACAGTCTGGGGACAAATGGACTGAGTTATGTAATAACCAGGGTTTCCTCTAGTGTACTGGAAGCCTGGTGATCCGCTAAACTAAAGCATGGAAGAAGATGGTTTTTAAACTACAGGTATAGTCGGGCTGCTTGACTGGAAACAGATGTAAAAGTTGGAAAGTTCTCCCACCAGTGATATCTAACATTCAAGTCAACACAGCCCAGCCTCAGGTTGACAAAGTGCAGCCAGTTAGAGCCTCATCCTCAGTAAGTGATCACAGAAACTATAGCAGCAGATTTTAAACCTGCCTAACCTAAGTTTTTACTGGCCTTCTCTGTGTGGCTACCATTCAGGAAGAGGTGCTAGATGACTTCAACAACTTTTCAAGGGTAATATAATAAAGCTAGGTATCAGAAATTGCGGTGTTGTAGCAGCAATTTATACATATATCAAATAAAACATACATCAAAGCATCTTAAGGGTCTTTATTGTTAGTTAGCACAAACCTAAAACAACTGGAGTTAAATTTGAAGGCTAAATATGTAGCTAGGTAAGAGTCACTGAGTCAATATGTCATTCATAATCTGAACAGTCAACTATTTATTTCTATAATCAATAGATTATTCGACTGTCAAAATAGTTGTTAGCTGCAGCCGTGATACCTAGTGACCCTGTGCACAGTCAGCATCAGAGAAAGAGGTTTCATTAAAGTGTAAAAATGGTGCAAGATGTTCAATTTTTCATTCAGTCTTCAATACTGTAACCAGTACCGTAATCAACACTTGTAGAGGAGAAGTCTGATTTCTTTAAACATATGTAGCACTACTGGATTAATGTCAATTTACTGCTGCTTTCTGCTGTCTGTAACTTTGCTTCTTTATAAAAAGATTTTATATGTGCACAGACATTAACAGTTTGCATCAGTCTTTTTGAATTATGACAACCAACAAGCTTTTCCTCTACAATCAGAGGTATTTTTAATTACCAGTCAAACTGTCAGACATTGTCCAGTCATGTTAAGATAGAGGAGAGAAATCCTGAAGTCAAGGTGAAGAAAAATTAAATTATCAGGTATTTCAAAGGCAGATTCATTACTAAGATATTTGTTAAAACAGATATCTGTGTAGTGTCTCTTTACCCACCTGCAGGCTAAATGTCTACACAGTCTCCTAAACTAAACCCTCCATTCAGCTCTCCCTGCACATACACCAACAGCTTGTCCTACACACCAACATCGGCCACAACTTTCCAAACACACACACAGCCATCACTCTATAACCATAGGCTCTTAATACACACTCCATTTCTGACCCCTCTTCACCTCTGTCTCCTGGCTGTTTGCTATTCTTCAGAGAAACTCCTCCTGAGTGAGGAAAATGTTTATTCAAATTCACTACTGAGGATGCATCCGAAAAAATATCTCCATTTTATTGCTGATGCACTTCGTTTTTCTTAATGGGAAGGAGAACTAGTGAGCAGGAGAGAAAGTTTTTTTTTTTTCATTCCACCCAGGCCAGCACTTTTTTCCTGTACTCTTTCCAGCATGTGCATGTGTGCAGCTCTGCGCACGTGTGATTTGTGCAAGTGTGTGTGTTGTGTGTGTGTGTGTGCTGATTCCCAGCAGCCTCCCCTCCCTCCTCCTCCCTGCGCGCTCTCGCTCTATCACCATATTTTTCCTTGGCAAATCAATTTTACACATGATCAGCCCACTCCCCTTGCCGCGCTCGGCCCAGCCGTAATTAAGAGGAGGGAAATTACCATATATATTATATTAATGCAAACATCATTCAGCAGGTAATTCTTGGCTGATCGGGATAATGGAAAGGTTGAACACCCATTAACCCTGGGGCCCAGGCACTGGGAGGAGGGCGGTGAGTGTGTGTGTGGATGGGACCGGGGTGGAGGGTGGAGGGTCGAGGGTAGAAGAGGCTGCTCGGGAAGACAGATTCACCCCGTGGTCTCCGGTGGCGCACATGCTCAAACACACACTCAGCATCCTTATAAACACACTCTTTGTGCTGAGAAGACAGTGTTTGTAGACACTTGAAGGACACGCAGGAACACGACTTCGGTGCAGAGACACATTTCTGAATGACTACTGATGTCTGCCTTCATTATTATTAAAATGGCAGCCTGTTAGATCGATACTTAGATGTCTGTAGCAAGGACTGGAGAGAGAGAGAGAGAGAGAGAGGCTCAGAGGTGGACAAGGTGAGAGGAAAGAGGCAAATTTAAGCATAGCAAGAAAAGAGAGAAGAGCTCAGTGTGTAAAGACAGAAGCTGACTAACGAGGAATGAGAAAAGGTTGATTTTGGTCAGACCTGAGGCTCCACACAAGGTAAATAAAAGAACTGGTGACTCGTTCTACCCAGCAGAATCAAGAGTTTTAACCTGACACAGTCCTCTCTCTTCTATATGTTTGTCTCTATATATAATTTAAAGGAAAATAAACTTTAAGGAATGCACTGAAACTGGACAAACTTCCTCTTTAAAAGGGCTACAAATGGATTTGCTTCAATAATCGATTATCAGAGTAGTCGCATGTTGCAATCCTGATAACTATAGCGTCCCTGTTTACTGTCAGTATCACAGGGAGGCTTCACTAAACTGCAGAAACGGCACAAGTTGTTACAAACTCATGTCTTCAATACTAATGCTAGTAATTAAATCTGCAGTGTTTAACTTTGCTTACTTGCAGAAAGACTTTACAGGTGGATTTATTACTAAAACGTGTTAATATTGATATTTTTGCAGTAAAACAGTAAGAAAAGACAAAAGAAAAAAAGAAAAAAGGCCAATTAGGAGCAGTTAAGACCCTGAACTTTAGGCCTTTGTCAGATCAGAGGCTGCAAACAAAGTTAAATAAGAATTGGTGACCACTTCTATCCACCAAAACTCATTATTTACCCTGTATAGAGTGTAAATTTTCCTGTTTGTTGCTGCAGGTAGGATAAACTTTAAGGTATGCACTGAAAAAACGGACAAACCTCTTCTTCAAACGGTCGGCGAATATCGATCTCTGTCGGTGAACCTCTGTCCTCCTCAGCCCTCTTCAGATCCTCGGGGATGGACTTCTGTCTTTTCACCTCTGCAGGGACGATGCAGACATTAGCATGAGAACAATCTAATCTGGCATCCACAGTAGTTAGAAGTTGAGGAGTCTACACTTGGCCTGGGTGATAATATAATAGTGATCTGTACTGACGGTGGACAGTTCATCAATAGCAACAGGTAAACTGATCGACAGAATGTTTGATAGCTTCATTTAGAACCAAAAGTTCTTAAGTTTGGTTGCATGAACAAACTCCACGCATGCTTATGAATCACTTTATTTATGTGTGTACTAGGGCTGGTCCGAATAGCAATATCTGTGCTCCGGATATTCAGATCCAATAATCACTGGCAACGCTCGGCAGCATTCAGCGATGCTCGGCGGCGCCCGGCAGTGGCGCGCACGACCATTCGATTATTAAAATTATTATCCAAACACAACCACAACAAATGAATATTAAGATAATAGAATGTTTGGGACCAGCCCTAGTGTGTACATGTATTTATTTGCATGTTTTTCATTGTTGTGTTAAAATCAAAATAGTAGAGCCTGCTAAGCTGCAAACAGCACGAGGCTAGTTTCCCTGTTGTTACTGCTTCTGCTGCCATTACTCCTATTCTGATACCCTGCTTTGCTCTTGTTAGGCAAGTTTGTGTATCATTTATCCTCTATAATAAGTCATTTCTTTGACATAGTTGAGTAATAAATGCACTTTTTTCATCTCAAGCTCTTTTTACTTCAGCTGTCTTTGAGTTCTTTGTCATTTTATAGTTTTAATACTTGTGTCTGGTTTGTTTTAAAATATTGGAATATGTATTAAAAGCCGTAAATTTCAGTATTTATCATTTTGCGTTGAGCAGTAGCACAAAAAATGCTGGTTTCAAACATTAGACAGTGAACAAGTGAATCAGTGTCGTCTCCTTTAAAATGTCACATCCTCAACAGTTGACTGCTCTGTGTGAATTTGATGTATGTGAGTCAAGTTGTGCAAACACACCTCCCTGGGTAAACACTGTGTGCATTGTGTGTGTGTGTGTTGGCGTTGTATTGTCCCTTTACCTGGTCTGCTCTCCACGTACTGGCTGAAGGACTTCAGCTGAGTTTTCCTGACCGCAGAATCTTTGTTGAAGACCACGGGGCTTCGCAACCTCTCCGTGGCTCTGCGCAGTCGCTCTGCTCGCAGCTCCTCGGCGTTATTCTGTCAGATGCAGAGAAAATGTGCATTCAGCCTGGAGCAGTACTGCAAAGTGTCAGTGTCATGTGCCACAGGATTATAATACAGTGGGTTCAACAGTTGTTTGAAACTGAAGTCATTTCTGAAAAAGCAAAAATGGGACTATTTTCAGTCTAAAGCATCCACAGAACTCAAAAATCCTGCAATCAATAATCTAGCTATAATGTAAGATCGGAAATATTACTGTCCTACTAATATTAAGTAATATTTTTAATTCCTAAGGGAAGGCTAATTCCCCAAACCCATAGGAGTTCGCTGGTTGAACACAATTTCAGTCGAAGTTAAAAAAAGATTGATGCAAACTTAATTGTTTCTGTTGATCCAAAACATTTGTTTGAGTGTAGCATCTGGCAGTTTTTGTTGTCATCTTCCAGTAAAAATTCCCAAAACGTGTTGTGCAGCACCAAAGGAACATTTTTGTGGATGGTTTGGACTAAAAATAGTCCTCTTTTTGCTTGATCAGAAAACCAGAAATTACTCATAATTCTAGCCATGCAATAATCAAATCTAACTGTAATATAAGGAGTGAAATACAGGTATAGCTGTGACATTTAAGGCTTTCTATCACAGGAGATGACGTAACTTAAATTGATGAACACATGTAGCTTCAAGAAGTGCACAAAGAGAGCTTAAATCCACACAATTAATCTTGTAAAGAGTCTAAAACAAACAGAAATGGAGCAACTTCAAATTACTGACTTTAAAAAAAAAACAGTGTCGGCAATTAGTCTGCCGCCTCTCCACATCTCGTCTATTAATGCTGTTTGACTCTAACAGCCACTTAGATCTGCTCTTAAGCATTTATTAGACAACCAGGTCAGGATTTCACAGCGGCTCTGCGATTACTGCGACCAAAAACAAGGCACAAAAACAAAACCAGTTCACACGTAAACAAGCCCACCTACTGACAGGCCGTGAGATAAATCTGGTAGGAGTTGATATGTTAGCTTCATTGTGATTTGTTTGTTTGCGTGAATTACACTCAGAACACACACACACACACAACCACACACATACACTCATTCATTCTCCCCCTCACTCATGAGAGAGACAAAAAGGAAGCAATTAACTTGACTTTCAACAAAACCTCGAGCCAGAAAATATATTCAGATTATGCAAAATGCAAAAAAACGCTATTGTTTTCAAAGTGAACATGTGTTAAAAAGCTACACGCTCGCTTCTCCCACTATCAAAAACGGCATGCAGAAATGCTTTATTACCGAGCCTCCAAATATGCCAAGCCGAGTGGAAAAGAAACCGACTCGGGCTGAGATTGACGTTGTGGCAACGCTAATAAGACGGCGAAACGTGTAATAAAGTCGACAATTAGGGCAAACATGTTCCACCGCTTGAGACGGAGGGAGATAGTCAAGCAGGGTGTGCAGAGCGAGGAGGGCTAATAGAGACAGTGTGGGTGGGAAGCAGGGTGTAGACGGGGAGTTGTTAGTTTAGCTTCAGATTATTGACTTTCAAAAACAATGTCAGCAATTAGCCTGGTCCCACTTTGTTTTGTCTATTAGTCTGTCAGCTTCCACCAGCCACTTAAAACCTTATGTCAAGTCAAATTGAGGCAAATTTATTTATGAAGTGCTATATACAAAAAAGCCCAATTAAACATTTTAAGGCGGGATGTGTGCAAGCGCTGCCGTCTTGTATGTGTGTGTGTGTGTGTGTGTGTGTGTGTGTTCAGGGGAAGTACGAAGGTAATCCAGATGGGCAGAGAGTGTACTTAAATTACTGATGGCAGCAAAAGTGAGGAGGCACAAACAAAACAAACAAACAAAAACAACACTGAATTAAAACTGTAGCTCTGTAAAGTAATCCAGGGGACCCTTTCTCACAACTTTATTAAATGCATAGCTGCAAGTTTTACTGACATAATAATGCTGGTAATTGCATCAATTTAACACTGTGCGTAATTTAAACTGAGATTTAAACATTATTTCACTTAAAGATAAATTCAAGTGATACTAACTTGATGAAATCGGCTTGATAACTTAATTTTTCTTCACCGTCCCCATTCCTTCCCAGTCAAAATGTCACCACAAATTCAGCTAAAATGGACCATCAGAGGACATGTGACACAAAGAACATTTCAAAGAAACATTTCCCAAAGCTGTGTTCAGAAACACAACTGGGGGAAAAAAAAAAGATTGACTACTTAACAATTTTGCTGATGAATGACTTGATTTCTTAAAAGCTGATACAGGAACAAACCCAGAGGAGGTAGGCAACTTTAAACAGCTGTCAATTTAAAAGCATGTTATCACAACTTTGGTATCTAGAAGTCAGTTGGTGAAATGCATATGTAGCCACATGTCACAATACTACAAACCATGTAGAAAACCTTTAATGTCAAATAACTAGTCACAAAAATGAATAAAGTTATTTTAGTAGTTGAACTTTTGTGACTGATTAAGCCTATGTGACAAGTTGCACCACAAAAACAAAAACAGTGGTAGACAGCCTAATCTATGTAGAACATACTTCTGAAGATGCAAAATGGTTCTCCAATTATATTTAAGACAAAATAAATAAATCAAGGGACATTATGAATTTCGGGACCCCATCTCTGAAGGTAACTTAGCTGGAATTTCAGATATGTCTTTACAAATGTCCATATTTTATGCTATCTAGATTTCAAGCAAATCAGAGATCGTTCAGCAGAAACTGTTTAAAAAAATGTGATGATTTGAGATGGAACGACCCTTTACTGTTCACTTTCTAAACCCCACGTTAGATCCAGAATAGGTGCTTTGGCTCTGAGTGGATTTGTTGCTTCAGTTACAACACATAAACTTGTACAGCAGCATTTTTCTGCTTTCATTTTTATTTATCAACTCATTTCTGGGGCTGATCTGTTCCAGGGAAAGAAACACTCGAGGCCGGCACCTTTCTTCTGTGATTAGGCAACAGTATGATCCAGTATAGGGGGTGTAAGTGACATCAGCAGAGCAACTTCAAACTTGAGCCACACATTCAAAGTATTCATGTAATGCTGCAGACAATGGTTGATTTTATAAATATTTAACATGTTTGTTTAAAGAAAACTGAAACAATCACTGATAATTGGACGTCAACGGATTTATTGGATTAATGCTCCTATCTTTGTCATATTTTTATGAGAAGGCCTTTTTAAATCATTTTATACTATAGTGACTGGTAAAAACTGCAAGGGCTGCAATATCTGCAGGGAGGGGGTTATTTAGCAAAAGAGTAAATCCCTGGGGCAACTGATTAGGGCACAGAGGCTGTCTCCTAAATTATCACACACTGTATTGTTAATTTTTGTGACCAGATGTTACACAGCCACTGGATGAAGGTTGAACTGCAGCCACATTTCAACCAACAGATCAAACATTACTAACTATATAATCTCTCAATCAGCCTCTCTCACATACCCAGAGCACCTGCCCACTTGGCTTCCCCTCTGTTTCCCCTTTATGCTCAGGGACCAGCAGATATTGGGGCGTCCCCTCCTTCCCCCCCGTCTTACTTTCTGTCACTCTCCTCTGTATCTCTTATCGCTGCTATCATCGCTGTGGTAAGCTGTGGCAGTGGTGATTCAGTGCTTTTGGTGCGTGCGAGTCTGTGAATGTGCATGCGGGGGGCTGCGTGACTAATGTTGCAGTCTGCTGAGCGTCGCATGCCCTTATCGTGCGCTACCGAGGCTGCGCATACACACAATCACTAATGAGAGGGAGAGTGTGTGTGTGTGTGTGTGTGTGTTTGTGTGTGATGTTGCTGCAGGTCGATCCGGCCGCCTGAAGGACTTTTGGGAGACCCAATCCTCCGGGACAAGACAATTTATCCTTCTTTTAAAGGACAGAAAACATAAAGTCACACAGTTGTTTATGCACATAAATATGAATGCAGCATGTGCACACATTAGCTGTAGTAGTACTAATTTAAACTTAGATTCATTGTAGACACATTTCTGTGCACCACTGACAACCTACACCTTCACCTACATGGACACAAGTACTGCTCATAATTATAGTAATGCAAAAAGACTTCTGAGGAGAAAGCAGCACATGTGTGGATGTGATGGTCACAGTTTTACCTAAAATGAAATAGTCTAATAGAGAAGAATGGATGTTTAAGTTGTGATAGCAAGCAGTTTCATTAAGAAGCCTCCATTAGTATTTTTATTTTCAAAGCAAATTATATAAAGTCTCTTTCAGACTCAAACTCTCTTTCTGCTAATCTGTTGACTTTGTGTCTGAAGGAACACCTTGCTCAGTTTTCCCTACAAGTCAGAACAGCAGTTTTACCAGGTCGGACCTAGTAACATTTCTATATGACGTTTAACATGACACAAGTCTGAACTGCATGCTGTCTCATTAAGACATTGTCTGAAACGATTTGAAAAACTTTTTCTACATTTTCCGCAACAAAATTCGTCCAAAAATATCCCAGAGAGTGCAAAAGACATAGTTTGCACACCTAAAAACCATTAAACACCTTTGTTGTCCACGTTGCCTAACAATTGTTTACAAACTGAAATGTAAATCAAAATAAAACTTTACTCCAATAAAGGCAGAATTGGTCAAATTAATGAGGCTCACTATTAATCAATATTATCCAGGTTTGTTTGTAGGAGTCTTTCCTCTGAGTTTATTAAATATCAGCAGCATCAAACAGCAGCAGGATCCATATAAGCGTCTCCAAAGCGAGATTGCTGCTTGCAGTTATGCACGTAGAACAGCAGCAGTAACTTTGTTTGCAACTTACAATTATAATTTATCCCTAACATGCAGATACGATGGAAACAGCAGGTCAAACTGTGGACTTTGTTTACCTCAGACAGGTGAGCTGTCACACACAGTCACAGTTTATCAGCTGCTATTAAATTATTTGTTACATAGTGGATGTCCTCAGGTTGAAATCAAAAATAAACTGCACTGTTAGTTTTTTTGACAGTTTGATGAGCTGCTATTAGTTTAGATGTATTCTTTTGTTTCTGCATTATACACCGATCAGGCAGAACATTATGACCACCTGCCTAATATTGTGTTTGTCCCCCTTATGTGCTCAAACATGCTCTGAACCATTGGTCATGGACCAGAGGACCTCTCAGGGTGTCCTATGGGGTCTGGAACCAGGACGTTGGCACTGGATCCTTTGGGTACTCTGGATTGTGCAGTGGGGCCTCTGTCAATCAAACTTGCTCCACTGCATCCTGTTGATGCTTGATCAGAATGGGGTGTAGGAAGTTTGGAGGTCAAATCAACATGTTGGGCAATTGTCATGTTCCTCAACATGTTCCTGACTGTTGCTGTGTGTTTGTTGTGGGACAATGTTTATTTGGGTGTCTAAGTCTCATCAAAACGGATGTTAAAATCCAAGGTTTTCCATCAGAACACCACATTGTACCAATATGATCAATGTTATTCACTTCACCTGTCAGTGGTCAGGATTTTGTGGCTGATTGGTGTATAAAACTTGATATACTCTCCAGTGTCACACATATGACAACTATAGTGTGCATACCGTGGCTATCTCCATTACTTTCTCAGGTCTGTCTGAATGAAGCCATAAGAAACATGAAAATGAGATAAGAAACGTTAAAATGGCCTACGTCTGAAAAACAGAATGCTGTCACTTTAACAGACTAGAAATGTCAGCAGATTGTGAAGGTTTGTGCATACATTACATAAAATAGCCATAGCAGTTGTACCTCCGATGGTAAAATACGACTGCTAGAGTGTTGACTCCTGCTGGAATTTATAACAACACACTGATAATTATACACTGATGACGATGGAACTCCCATGTTAAGGTGCTAAAGTTCACTGTTGGCAATCAAAAATCAAATAACCGGCAGAGCAAGGATTTACTTTTGGGTAGGTGTTTCTAGTTGGGTTAGGTGTCAACCAAACGGTGATTCTTCTTCTGTTAGGGTCAAGCACGTAGACACACTCCTTTGGCCATAAAGGACTAAGCCTTTTAGGCTTTGAACCCAAGAGGGTGTTTATGTGAATCGATGATCAAAGACACCCTGTGTCGCCATAAGCACAGAGGGTTTCGCTTGTACTGACGGCTACATTCACACACACACACACACACACACTCACCTTATTCCACTTGACATTCAAAATCAATTAAACAGATGTTCAGACTGGCCGACTGCGTTGTTGACTCAATATTCACATCAGAAGATATAGACACAAGCAGCCGTAACAACCCCCCTCACCACATATCCACACACTACTGTTTGAAAAGGTCATGGTCAATAGAGGGACAGCTACATGTTATGTAGAGCATTGTGATGCCACTGTGAGTGTGTGCGTGTGTTTGTGTGTGTCATGGCTTTAGACAGAGTCATATGGATAGGAGAGGGATAAACTATAGTCTTACATGAAGTGGTCCACCTGACTGATGTGTACAAAGGGTCAGCTGGCTGACAACCAGGGTCAATCGGACCTAATTGATTGGACTAAACCTTTGATGATGTACCAAGGAGGAGACAGAGAGAGTCAGAGAGATGAAAGCAAAGAGAGGTGGGAAAAAAATAAGGATACACAGTGGGTGTTTTGAGGTGAGTTTGTGTGTACCTCCAGTCCTTCTGCAGGGCTGAGCGGGGAGGTAGAGGAGGCAGTGGGTGAGGATGAGGAGGAGGTGGAGGACGGGGATGAAGGGGAAGTGACTCCTCTTGGGCTGACCTCCACCAGCTTCTTCAGCTTCAGATCCACATGCTTACTGTTTGTACCTGGAGAGAGAGAAAGAGGGAGAAAATGAGTATAAACAGCGACTTCATACAAACGAAAGTATCGCCGCATGCGGCACACACTGACTGAGACGCTTGAAAGACAAGACGGAGACAACTTAGTTTGCATTCATGAACGCACACACACGGGCGAAACCACTGATAAGGAACATATAAACACACAAGTGGGAAGAGATGCACAGAATATATACTGTATATATATTTATATATATATATATGACGTGTTAGAAAGATAGAGATCTGGACAGACCAGGCAGCCTCGAGTCCTGTTTGTACTGCAGAGTGCTGCTATGGTACTGTGTGTACCATCACCATGGTTACCACAGGGCAAGATGGAGGCAAAGACGTGCAAAGACGTCTCATGTTTTAAGTGCTTCCTCACATTTTCTGAAGAGTTTATCATATTTACTCCATTCCTACCGATATCCCCGCCACTGTAATATCGGCCTGTTCTTCTTCTTCTTGTAAAACCTTTACTGCTTTTAGCACCTTCCAGTCATAAAATATACTATAATTTGCTAGTTAGCATACTCTTCTTGCTTTTTTTTTACATTAATCAACATTAATCCAACAGTCTGGTATACATATCAATATATGCACACACATTACAAGGTTTGATTACCACTGTGACCTGTTGACTGTGTTAATTTATGTATGTATACATCAGTCCTGCATGGATTCTTCAAACATACGTGCTGACTGTATTTCCATATTGTACTAGGCAAGGGGTTTCAAGGTAATTTATTATCATGATCATTTCTAATTAGTGTTTATCTTTCTACTTTGCTGTATTTATCAACTTAAAGTGATTTTTCTTGGGGATTTCTTCATCGCAATTGCAGGTTGTTCTACATATTTCTTCTACCAGCACGGTTTTCACGTTATTTTGTACATTAGTTTGCTTATTTTTCTTAAACGTAACACGCCTGAGCTACGGGCTACCTTGAATTTCCCCAAATAAATAAATGAAGTATCTATTTATCCATTTATCTATAAGCTGCCCATAAGCCTACGGGTTTTGGGGAATGCAGTTCATTCATAAACCATGTATGTGATTCATTTTTGAGATATATTTTGTGTTACTGAAAACTGTCATTTGGTTGTATATTTTGTATTTCATGCCTCCCTATGATATGTGGAGTCTGTTGATTTGATTGATGGTCAAGTTACAGCCACTAATAATTTTAAATGGCTTCTTTTTGTATAAAACCATTCGCCTGATGAAGCTCTTGCACCAAAACGCAGCTAATAAAGGTATTTTCGCAAGCGTGGGATTAAAAAAATCCGACTTCTTCCCTTCTTTTACCTCCACCCATCCTTAATTTGCTTTATCCTTTCTTTCTCCTTCCCCTCTCCCTCCCTCCCCGAGCTTGCCAGTTGCTGCGTACAGCTTTATTTTCCAGGGACTGGTAACCGCAGCTCCCCTGCCAGGCCAGACCACTGCACTGAAGAAGATGAAAGAACAGGAGGGCAACCGTTTCATGTGCCACCTCCCCCCGTGACATGGACACACACACACACACAAACACACACTCCATGATGCATGTACACAGATGCCAAACACAGACACACACTCTTGAACTTTGTCACAAACACATGGCTGTGCAGAAAAACACATAAATATCCAATGCAAAACAAAATACAAATGCATTGTATACAGCTGCAGGGAAATGACAGAAACTGGACACTTAGGGTGGAAAACAACAACAGAATGAAGTGTGATTTCAGCTACTTCAGCGCCACAATCGCCACCATCGATTTCTTTCAAGACTACATGGAAATTACAGCCAACAAAGAAACACACAACTGTGAATGAAATGGTGCGGAGATACTGCACTTCAAAGCGGGAGGCAGCATTTGTCTGTTTTCATGTTTGTTTCTTCTGCTCCCTCACTGTACTCTCACCTATCGCACATCGACAGGAAATGAAGGAGGCAAGTGAAATAAATTAAAAACAAAACAAAGCAATTAGTTTACCTCTGAAGATTTGGGCAAATGCTTTACTGAAGATATTATTTTTTATTTTCGTCTGGGGAGCACTTTTCAGAGTTTGCTAATTAGTACTTAAAGAAGTTTCTTGGGAAAGAAAACTGAAAAAAATAGACGTCCATACGAACAGCATGACAGCACCAAACTAATGTGTACTGTTGGTTAGTTCTTCCAGTGTGAAGAGAGTAAGTACATAAAGGTTAAGTCATGAAAAGGCACTGAGAGCATGCACTTATGAGAGCGACTGAAAGATAGAGGAGTGTACAAGCCCCTTTCAGACATGCACTTCTTTATGTTAATTCGACAGCATCTGAACGTGTCGGCTTTCGTCTAAACTGCCTGCCATCGCGTTACCTTCAAGTCGTGTGAAGTGATTCATTTTACATCTATTACAAACTAAAATGTCAGTAAAAATAAAATTTAACCACAAAGATAGGGGAATCGGAAACAGACTCGCCAAAATAAACATAATCCGGGTTTTGACAAAAGTTTTACAGGAGCTGAAGTTTAGTTTGGTGCTTCCAGCTGTTTGTAGGAGTCTTTCTTCTGAATATATTAAACACCTGCAGTATCAGACAGCAGCGGGAATGAGCATCTCTGAAGCGAGGGAGCTGCAAGCATTTATGCACGTGGAATAAAAGCAGCAACTTGTAAATTACCCCCAACATGGAGACAGGATCAATTCCGAACTAACAGCTAGCTACGCTGTGTGCTTCTGCTCATTTGTAGGAGTCTTTCCTCTGAGTTTATCAAATACTTGCAGTAACAAACAGCAGCAGGATCCATATGAGAACCTCCAAAGCGAGAGAGCTGCACGCATTTATGCAAGTGCAAAAGCAGCAGTAACTTCCCCAGTTACTTGTATTTATAAATTATCCCTAACATGGAGACACAATCAGTTTGGCAAATATTGGGTGCATACTGTAGCCTTCTTTGTCATTTTCATGGGTATGTCTGAATGAAACTATGAGGGACATTAATCTTAAAGTGAATGACTGACTGCTGTTACTTTAACAGATTGATGAAGCCAGTAATGCCTGAAAAGGGCTTCAGTGAGTAGTGGAATAAGTAAGAAGGTTGAGCTTAGGTGAAACTGCCAGTCTCCTTAAATTTTGATGAGGGCAGTTTAGACGACACGACTGGCCTTGAGTAAATGCTTG
Organism: Dascyllus trimaculatus; assembly: GCA_024666655.1. Lineage (NCBI taxonomy): Eukaryota > Metazoa > Chordata > Actinopteri > Pomacentridae > Dascyllus > Dascyllus trimaculatus. The sequence goes on along the minus strand of CM045464.1, from coordinate 8,511,456 downwards.
TCCTGGACTGAAAATGTGTGCTTACTGGGTGGAGAAGATAACGTCACAAAGACTCAAGGGGGAAAGCCTTCCGAAAACATTAGTAATCTAGAGCTGTGTGGACAAATCTCCAGGAGTCCTTTTAGCTCTTGTTTCTCTTATCGCTATCTGGAAAATCTTAGATAATTTGTCTTCAGGAAGCAACATCTCAGGGTCCGAATGAAGATCTGTGTTCAATAGATTCTCTTGTTTACAGACCGTGCATTAGGTATTTCTCAAATGTGTAACCACTGTGTTTGGGGAATACGTAGGGAACATGTGAATAAAGGTCGAGGCAGGTAAAAGGGTTAGTTAGAAGCATTAAAGACAGTGATTCATGCAGCACCACACAGCACCAGCCAGTGATTTTACCCAGAGAGGTTAGCTCAGAGCCGGGGTTAGTAAGCTCCAGGGGTCCCTGCGTGCTGGAAGTGGTTGGAAGAGCCTCCAGTAGAAGTGGGTTAGTAACCAGCGCAGAGGCAGATGTGGCAGCAGCAACAGCATCATCATCATCATCATCACCATCACCACCATCATCACCACCACCACCAAAGTGGAACTGCTCTTCCTCAGCCCTGCCTTCTTCCTCATCCTCACCCCTTTCACCATCAACACCATCAACCTCAGGATGACTTCTGACTCTGTCCAAAACATCTGTGGGTGTGGAGTCGAGCAGAAAGAGGTATGGGAGAGAGGAAGCAACATGAAAGTGAGGAGGAGAGGAATAAGGACAGAGAGGGAGGAGGTGAGGATGTAGGAAGGCAAGAAAGAGGGATGAGAAGTAAATAAAAGGGTGTTAGAAGCATAAAAGGCCAAAATGTAAAACAAAGAAGGAGAGCAAAGAGAAACAGTGTTTGGTTAGTTTGTGTTAACAGTAGCCTGTGGTAAGAACACAAGATAAGTGACCTATTTATTCTCATTTTATTGCTGCAAAAAATACATTTTGCACTGTTATTCTTTAATTCTCTGTAAACATATTCTCTGCACTATTATTATCTTTTTACTCTTTGCGTTGTACAAGGATAGCTATTCAATTTCCCTGTACTTGTGCATCGACAATAAAGGCATCTCTATTCAACAATCCGTTTCTAAAATGTCTCAAAACTTATAATCCATCAGAAAATGTCTTCCACCTGCAGGTGCATAGGATAGGGGTGAACATATCTTAAAGTTTACATCACACAATTGCACACTGTCTAATGTGCAAAAATACACTTATGACAGCAATGTTTCGGTGCTAGACTTTCATCAGGCACATTTCAAACTTAGTCAACACACTCAACATATTGTCAGGAGGCATGAAATACAAAACACTCGATCCAATTAGTTTTTAACAACATACAGAAAATAGGAATCATAAATTGTATGTCTGATGAAGGTGCAGCACCAAAATGTTGAACTAATAGAAGTATTTTTGCAAGTCACACAGTATGCAAGGCTTTTATTTTCTCAAAAAATTGCCAAACTGATTCATCAATTATCAAAATACTTGATAAATCATTGCACCTCTAGTATCAAACTAAGAAACTAAGAAGGCAGCAAAATCCAACAGAGTGACGAGGAGGAACTTTGATTGCATCTATCTGTGTGTGTTTACGTGCACGAGCACACAAATATCTGACACACAGAGTGAAAATGAGACCTCTGTTTAATTTCCCTCATTCAAAGATCTGTTGGCTGCCTTTCTTGTTCCAGATAAAAGAGGCAGGGCAAACAAAAACCTCAAAAACATGAAAGCACATATTCCATTAAGTCTCCTGAGGGGCTCGACAGAAGCAGCAGTGTCTCCACATTAGGCACAAAGCAAAAAAAAGCATGTTAGAAGAAACTCAAATGGAGACCTGAGCAGCCCTAGCTGCATGGATAACCCACCGTGGATTAAAACAAAACAATCAGTAAACAGTGTCAGACATTGAAAGCTCCCTCCTCTGCTATTTATGGTGGAGAGAGACCAAGAACAAAGAGAGAGGGAGAGGGAGTCAAAATAACTGTATTTCCTGTTCTGTGTTTTTTTTTTTTTCTAATTTGCTAGCTGCGATGTGGAGCGTGCTAGCAAGCGCCATTCCTGCGTGGCTGGCTGAGGCCTAATTAATGGGAGGCCATGGTGATGGAGTTTGGAAAGTTTCTTTGCGGGCAGACACTTGGAGGGGGCAGCCCGAGCTGCATTTAAAGGACTGTGAATGGTGCTGAGGAGAGAGAGGGAGGAAGACGGAGGGAGAGAGCGAGGGGGCTAGGATTAGCCGTTCTGCTCGGCAGGCCTTGTGTATCACAGCCCACAGCATTTCTCCCTTCCCCTCACCTCCTCCTCCTCCTCCTCCCTTGTTCCGTTCTTTCCTCCAACTCCATTTTTAATGAGATCAACAATTAGTCCAATTCAGAAAAGCTGAAAGAGCAAATAAATCAAGTGCTATCCTCCCTCTGCCTCACCGTCTTTCTCCTGTTGTTTCAGCCACCGCGTTGCTTCTTGTTCAGGGGTTATTAGGTTTTGATTTTGTTGCTCATCTTCTTCCACAACCATGTGATCCATGAAATGTCAAAATAATTTTTAAAAGCCTGAGGTGACACAATCAATCAATACCCCCTAAATGTTAATTGTGATGTGATCTTCCCAATTAAGAAGCCAGTAGCAGAGGATGTTTGCATTTTGGAGTAACTGATCTTTAAATTAGTTGACTTTTTTCTGCCCATCACCTGAATGAATTATCCACCAACGGCTGCAGCTCTGGTGAGCAGACAACACAAAGAAAGGTAGGTCAGAGGAAACATGATGGTCAACTCACACCACAGTAGCAAACATCATCTTCTTCTAGCTTCTTATTAGTGAGGATTTTCAGCTTTTCTCTGTTTTATATCACAATAAACTTCTAGGAGTTTTGTATAAGGCTGGTGAACTGGGTGTCACCTCAGCCTTTTCATTTAATAGATGACATGATTAACAGAGACATGAAGGCCATCTCAGTGATTCACAAACTGTTGAAAGTGTTATTTTGTAGATTTTATAGTGTTTAATAAATCACATATTTAAAAAAAGTGTTAATTTAAATATTCACCCTAAAAAATGCAAAAACTGTAAATAATGTTCACGTAAAAGAATGTTTTTTTACAAATCATAATTCATTCTTATACAACATTTGACTGTAAAATTACACTAAAAATGTTTATTAGGAGTGAAAAATGATAAATAATTCTTCAAAATGTAATTTTATAGATTTTTCCTGTTTTGTTAAAGTACAGAAAATATGTAATAAAATCACAGGAAAAAATATTGTAGTGTACAAAATTATATTAACTTGTACAAAAAAAAGTAACTTGTTTGTTGTGTGACCATGAAATTACCTCGTTTTACTGCATTAAATCATTAAAAAATACTCTTCGTGTTGTTTTTCACTGATATTTGCTGCCACTTTTACAGTTTTTGAATGTTATAGTGTTCTATTGGGGTTTTTTTTTTCTGGCACTCTTCCCATCAGATTTTCACAGTTGTTTTATAGATTACTTGTACAGTCTAGTCTTCTTATCCGTCTATGGAACTACCATTAAACCAGCCATCCTTTCTTTATTCCTACTTTATATTAAGAGGCTGCTTCTTTTCTTCTCTCTACCCTTTCCCCTTTCATTTGCATGCCGTGCACCTGATCCACCTGAAGAGAAGGACCCAAACAGGGGTGTAACGTAGAGGAATCTGAAACAAATGACCAGAGAGGCCTAATAATGGTCATTATGATAATATCCCCAATTTCAAGGAAATGGAAAGCAGTGGGAAATGCGCATGGGCAGCATTTGCTACCTCTGCAAGCCATTATTAGAAGTGTTTGGTATTTTCAGCATAATTTGGCCGCACAATGTGTTGTGTTGATTAACAATTACTGGGCGAATGAAACGAGGGAGGAGTTGCAGGGTTTTCTGAATATGAGGGTGGTGCTTTTTAGACCCGCGGCTGTTGTCAAATGACATTTTGTTTTTCTCTGAGGATTAGGCAGAACCCCTTTAGAGAGCATAATGGAAATGTGGGAGTCTTAGCATGTGTGGATGAAGAAAGTGAGTGAATGTCAAAAGCATGCTACTGTGACTTTTCCTTTGTGCTATAGTTAATGAGTATTAGTAAGTGTGTGTTAATTGTAAGGCCTTTTAATGAAACTCTGAAAGCATGTTACTGTGAATAAACAAAGTATAAATGGAAATGCTGTCTCTGTGGAGACTACGTGTTTGTTTACTGCTGCTTCCTTGTGTACATGTGAGTGTCGAGGCGCTTGCTGACCTCCAGCAGGACCAGCCTTGCTGCCTTTTCCTCTCTCGGTGCTCGATGCGTCCAGCAGGCTCATGTCGGACATCTTGACTCCGGATCGAGCCTCAGCGATCAGCTGTCTGGCTCGTTCTCTCAGTTGTCTCCGCCGCTCTGCATCTCGCTCCTGCACACAATAATAAAAAGAGTTTCAGAGACTCTATGAGAGGTTCAGGTAAATGTCATTAGAGCCAGAGAAAAAGTGTTTTATAATCGGGAATGTTACTTTTAGTAGCCACACACAACATTGTATCACAAACTATTTAATTACAGCTCATTAATATGGTTATTTTAACCCTCTGAACTCCAAGCAGTAGATTGTGGGCATTTTATATCACATTTTTCCTCACTGTGAGCTCATTTTTCACTGCAATATTAAGTTCTATACCTCTATGGAAGCAGCACAACAATGACTAGAAGTAGAAGGAACTCAAAAATGTCTTTTGTACCGTATAATAAAGTTATAATGCCATAAATAACAAAAAAGATGAAACACAAGTTGAATTTCTTTGACCATTTGTGGCACAAAATGGGAAAAATAACCTGGGATCAACACACATCACCTTTTGTGCCCACAGGTGTTACCAGCACTGAAAAATATGGTAGCTCTACACCTTAAAAGACATTATACTATTTAGATTTTTTTAACTTCAACAAACTCTGCAATTTGTACCTCAGTACACCATTTTGTAACCATGCTGCATTTATTTTATAGTATGTTGTAGTTTGCTCTCAGTCTCTCTATTTTGTTTATATGTTTGTTTACTATCTGTTCAACGTAAACACAGCCTGCAGTTCATCCGAATAGTCGTGAATTTTTGTTGCATGACTACTGGTCGCAGGTGATTCCCTTTTTGCTTTTCATTAGCACTGAGGAGCACCCAATCGTTTATTTTAGGCCATTTTTTAAAACCATTTTTGAGTCTAGCCGTCTTTATTTCATTGCTCAAGCAGGTTTTATTTTGTTCTGAACCTGCAGTTTAGCCAATGAGTCCTGGAATTTATGTCATGTGACTGTCGATTGCAGCTGACTCACTCATGGCTTCTAGGTTTTTACATTATTTGGTTATTGCAGACGCTTGATTTTTGGCTGAAACATACAGAACAAAGTGGTTTGGATGAAATATCATAATTTGAAACTTCTATCTGATTAATTTCCATGCTTGAACTGCATGTCATAAATGATTAGCTCAAGAAACATCTGAAATCCAATGATTCTCTTCACTTTTACAGTTTCTGACTGATGAATAGTGTAGTTTTAGTAATTTTCTTTATTAGGATAGCACGTCTTTTAAACCTGTTAGCATGTTTTGGGGTTCAGAGGGTTAAGAATGCACATGTAATCTTAAACTTATACATTCCACAAAAAGAAATCTTCACATGATGCACCCACTCCTACAAAAATACATAATAAAAAGTTCTGCTATCAAAATGGATGTACACATCTCAGTGCACTATGGAGCTGGGAGCATATAGATAGGCACACACACATCATCTTGGCACTAGACAGATACAGTATTGAGCCGTCACCATCAGAGCAATGGCAGAAATGCCATTTTCAGGTCGATCCAATCTGATCGTGCCGATAGCAACAGGCCACCGTGCACATGAACACACACACACTCACAGAGCAAATGGGAAAACCTTGATGATGTCAATTGACAAGCACTTAACTGATGAAGCACAGACTCACTGCACAGGCCATAAACTACATACAGTAAGCAGGCACAAATAAACAAATGTCCAGGACGGGTGATTTAAAATGAAGTGACAAGACTGTGACAAAGTGAGGAAGACATAAGGAACTCAAAGAAACTGAATTATTTACCACTAGAACCGCCAACAATCTTCACTAATCAGTGGTCCACTCTACTATCAGGTCGATATAGCATCACTTCAAGCCTGCAATTATTATTTATCTTTATTTCAGTCCAGTCTCCTGCCCTCTGTATGTATTTAGCTAGTCTTTTTAATAACTTTAGCTAGTTTCATCTCATGATGTGGTAACATGATTCTTAAAAGACATCTAAACAATCAGCATTGTGTTGAGTGGGGGTAGAAATGACCTCAGCAGTTCTTTTTTTTTATCCAAATCCCCCCCCCATAATTACCTCCACCAAGGAGGTTATGTGATGGCCGGCGTTGGTTTGTTTGTTTGTTTGTGTTCAAATTAATAAACTAATGGACGGATCTGGATGAAATTTTCAGGAAATGTGTGAAATGGGACAAGGAACAAATGATAAAATTTTGGGACTGATCCGGATCACCGTCTCCATCCAGGAATTTTTTTTTAATGTAAGTGTAACCAGGTGGACAATTAAATGTTGTTTACTCTAAAAGCCACCAGAGGGCACTCTTGTTTTTGGGGTATCCCCCTCTGACCACATGACATTTTGGGTCTCCACACGACAGACAGTGACAATGATGGACTTCTCTTTCCTTCCTGAGCGACATACACATGGCTGGGCCGGCATTCTTATCTCCGGTTGTCTGAGAAGCTGGGAGGCTGTTAGGAGCTGCCGAGCTAGAGGCTGCGCCTGTTCATTAGGTCGGAAGGGGTGAAGGCCGCATTGTCGGTACGAAATTTCAACTGTATGTAATTACATTTGTATCTGCAACGTTCCATACAAAATATTTGAATTGGGAGATTGTGTTGGTGGTGGACTCAAGCTCCTTGGCGGAGGTATGAGCTCTCTCAGTGCTTTTCTAGTTCACATGATGCTTATATAAGCCATTTTAGTGAAAGTCTGGAGATACATAGGTGGAATTGTGACAGAGTTGCATGGATTTGAAAATGGCAATGGAGTGAAATTGACCCCTCTGCAGTTCTAGTGATAAAAAGGTGGTCTGAAAAGTAGATGGGGCAACGTTGGAAGAGAGCAAACTGATTCTAAAAGTTTGAGTTTTTATACATTTAATACTGACATTGTGGTGCATAAGTCAATTCTGGATTCGGCAAAAGGTGAAAAAAAAAGATCTCTGCATGATTTTAAGCCTCTGCAGCAGAAGTTTTAAGGTGCAAAAACAAACCAAATTTACCCAAACCCCATCTCAAACTCACCTTGCGCGACTCAACCTGCACAAACACACACACCTACACACTGTAAACCCCCCCCTCCTTCAAACATACACAACCACATATGACCCAAGGGAGAGCGAAGCTGCATTTCTCCGTCACTGTTCTCCCTCCCTGTGGTTTCCTGTTAATCAGGCTTCTCCATATTGAGGCAGGGGTTTTAGGGCTGGCCTATTGAAGCCGCCCATTTATCCATTAACAAAACAAGCAGCGCCCGCTAATGAGCTACATCTCTCCATTTCCATGTCAATTGTTTGTTTGTAGCTATTGTTTGGCCGGGACAATGGGGCTGTATTGTAAATGACAGCAACCCTAATGCACCCTGTGTATGTGTGTGTGTGGAAGCCCAGGGGAATGCCCACAGGGAGAAGGAACACACCTTAGAGAGACGCTGATAAAAAGACCGAGAGACGGTGGCAGAGTCAAAGACAGAGACAGAAAGGGAGATAAAGGGTGAGGACAGCAGTGAGAAGAGAAATGAGTGTTGATACTGCTCGTAGAAAAGTATTAGGAACCCTTCCTTACTACTGTTTTACTCTAAGAATGCAAGAAATTATATATAGATAACACAAATGCAAAAAGTTTGCAAGATAAAAGAAAAGACACAAGAAAAACAACTTGAATATATCCTTAAACAACTAAACTTTGGCGCTGTCTGACAATTGTTTAAACAAACACAACTGAGTGACTATATAAGCTGCATTAGCTTATGCTTCACATGAACAGATGGAGCTCCAACGCTCAGTTCAAAGTGGACCAGTTAAGGAACAAAATGACAAAGTTTTAACCAATAAAATAGCTAATTATCATTTAGAATACCAGCAGGAACTTAGCTTGTGTTTACACCTCTGTGACCAGACAACATGATATGAATTGAAATCAATACAGAACTGTTTCTACTGAAATACAGCAGATAAAAATACCTTTTCTAAAACCTTTAATATTGATACTGATTAAGATTGAAGTGTACAACATTTGTGATTGAAAGCTAATTATTACCTGGGTAGTTTGTGTTTATGTTCATGTGTCCTGATACAACATGTTTATGGTAATCAGCAGTGGACATAATACCCATAATCATGTGTCTGTAACATATTTTTATGCACATTACAAGACAACTGTGTCAGAAAATTTTAAAAAAACTTCTCCAATTTTACAAAAAAGGTTTTACATTTACTTGAAGAGTTAATGTACTTCAAGGGAGTGGAATAAGCCTATCAAATAACGTATCGAACATTTAACTCAAGTGACTGATGAACATTTTCGCATCAAGATAATATGAAACCTGGTCAATATCAGCTGAGACGTTAAAAAGTACAGTGAGCATTTTTCCATATGCCGATAAAACCAGTTGTAACAATGGACACGTAACATTCACCGTATAAGCAGCTTGATTACAACAGCATTATACGAATGCCGTCCTATTAAACTACAGCTTGTCTATAATATTTGAGCTCTGGTTGGAAGTCATTAACCACCACATACGTCTCTGTCATGGTGCCCAATGCAAGCTAAACTCCCACAATGCTTTCTGCTTGCTAATACGGACCTGCGAGTAGTCTGAGCGACCACCTCGTGGGGCTGCTGCAGTATTAAACGCAGCAAACAAACTGTGATATTTCATACTATTAAACAGCAAGAGGCCCCTCATGGTGGAGCAATCAGGTACGACATCTAATAGACAACACATTTTCTGACATGCATTTCCCTCGTATTTTGCCTTATTGGTCAAAACATATTTTAATCAGTTAAAACAACTACTGGAAATTAATATAATTTGGTGGATGAATTTTCAGTTTACTAATCAGAGTCTAAGTCCCAAAATCGTCCAATACATGCAAATTAAAATTTAGTGCCCTTCCTTTTTTATACTTGCTCTGTTTGGTTCCAATATTTCCTTCCATCCTTCTCTCCTTCTTTTTACATTATGCTTCATAAGCAGGCATCTCCCTGCCTTTGCAAATGGAATATGATAAACAGTAATGTCAGTGATGGCCTTCTGGCTATGGACTGGTACCGATATCCAATCTGGCCTTCACAGATATGGACACAACTACCAGTTAAAGTGTGCCGGCTTGTGTTGTATCTGTGTATATACATATACATACAGCTCAGGCCCCAGCACGCTCCCAAAACATCCCACTGCATTATTGTTGTTAGCCATTTTGGGGACAGAAAATGGGAAATTGCCTTTGCCTATCCAGAGGCTAGGATTAACAGTATAGAAAAATGCATCTGACTAGCGCCTCGCTTCGTCAACTACAGGGCCGCCATTGAAAAATACGAGAATGTGTTTGGAGGAGAGAGGCTTTTTATTGTGTAAAGGACAACGTTTGACATGATCCAGTATTAAATCTTTCTCTGGTTAATTTCAATTGAGTGTACGTGCGGTTTGAAAACTCTTGGAACATGTGCAGTTTGTATTGGTGATAGTATGGAATTATAGATTGAACTACAGTAACGGAAAGGACAACCTGAGGCTAGAAAAAGGTTTTGGTTTTCTTTATCAAACAAGAAACACATAGTTGATTCCAAGTGTACAAAAGGATCTTCTTATACACTTTGCAAGTGCACATAAAGCTCAGAGTTGCTCACAAGGCAGGTTTTCACAGAGGAAACGACAACAAATGCAACATGCCAGAAAGACCTAAACTAAGAAAGAAAGTTTGTTCGTCTTGTATGTTGAACATTTTAGCCATCAGGGTGGTGTTTACGTCATTCGCAGCTCTAAATAATGCAGATGTGTTGAGAGGACCTAGTTTCCATACGTCATTTTTGGGTACTATAAAATTCCAACTCGCTGTCAGACCTATGGAAACTGGCGCCTGTCACTCCAGTGTTACCACCACTGTCATTCCAATTACAACTCATTGTTCTGCAGCAACACGATATGCCGGAACTTTTCTCATTCAAAAGGGAGACTGGTTGAGGAAATGGAGATTAAATGCCACCTAGTGGATGTAACTCTAAAACAAAGTGCTGATTACGTTCGCTATTTCCAACTTGGAAAGTAGCAACAGATACAAACACAAACAGCGCTTTAATTTGGCACGATTAGACAACAACAACGGTGGATGCACGAGCCACAGGATGCAACTTTTTAAAAAACCCCAGCAGAAAGTACAAACCCAACCAGCCACGTCATTACATGATCAAAGCCAGGATGAAAAAAGAAGTAGAAAAAGGAGGAGAGAAAGCGAGTCAGCTGGTGGTCAGTGGGTAGCACCGCTTCAAGAATGAAGACCCAGGAGGAGAAGAGACTTTTCTTTTTTAAATGGCGACAACAAGAACAATCATGCACTGTGTCCTCCATTGACTGCTGGGAACCTCCAGGGGAAGACGGGCTAAACGGTTGAGTGCGAGGCTGAGACAGAGGGCTCCTCTGTGGATTTGGCGTCGGGTGAGGACCCCTCTCTGCTCTGGAAGCTCTTTCTGAGCAGGGGGAGCAGGTTGCCGCCTTGGTTGCTCTTTTCTGGGCAAGTAGAAAGAGGGAGGGAGGGCACGCACCACTGGTCATGTACAGAGACCTGGCGTGGGCACACGGTGATGCCACACACACATGCATACACACTGGGATGCGCACACAATCACTATCTAAAAGGGTTTGCCAACCTCCCAGATAGCCAGCCAGTCTGGCAGCCAGTCATGCAGCTCCAGACATTTGTCATGACAGGCTAATTCACAGTCAAGAGGTGCTTTAGGTCTCTATCTTGTCCAGGCACACACACATACACATGCTAAAAAGCTGCTGAACACACACACCAAACCAGTCACATAGCTGTGTAATCACACACTCGTCAACACCGCTTCAAATGCCAGAGTGAACGTCCAAACAGGTTGCAGATGCAGGTAGAACTCAGTCAGTGGTTAAACTGTTGTTACTGAATTCAATTGATGCAAACCAAACCAGCTTTATGTTGTTGCACTCTTTAAAAGTTTCACAGGTTTTTATAACCATATCACTATAAGGGAAGTCTATGTTCTGATAATCTCCACCAGGGAAGTACATCAATTTAAAAAAAAGAATTTAGCAGAAAAAACCCCAAACTAGCTTCCTGTTTATCATTATAGTTGGCAAAAGACTGATCATTACCAAATGCAGAATTTTGTATCTTGTGACTAATTAAACATGCAAACTTTACTGATAGTCTGACATAAATATAAAAACTGGCATTCTTTATTTGTATTGCAATGATTCTGATTCAGCTCATCAATTCTAGTTGTTATTGATCATCGAGGGTTATTAAACAGTGAAGTCCTGCTTTTACAATAATGAACGAGCAATTATAACCAGTGATACAATATACTGTATGATAGTATACCAATCAGAATTTCTGCATTGAGTACTTTTACTTGCTATAGTATAGTACATTTGCCTGATCACACTTGCATACATTTACGTTACCACACAACTTGAGGATCAGTACTTCATCTGCCATTGCCCCTCTGTCCATAAAGGTAAACAAACACTTAATAAGTACATAAAATATTAAAGTTACTATGCTGTTTAACAAGTGAGGTTAGCATGGCACAGAAAAGTGCTGCTACTGGGGCTAAAAAAGTTACTTAAATCAGAAGCAACAAGCACAATAGTTACTGGAAGTCTAAGTGTTGCGCTTGCCGTCACAGAAAAGAATAAAGACTCACAGCTTATGTAATGTTACTACAACGTCCTTTATGGGGTCCAATCCCATCCTTCTAAAGCATTCTGTAGCATAACATTTGATAAATTGGAGCAATTATAACCAGACAATCGTATTAATTGTGCTATTCGCCTGTTAATCAAGTAACTCAGCAATGGCCTATTAGGTTAATAAGGAAGTAGGATAATGCTGGAGTCATGATTCATTTAAGGTCTTATAACCCCGAAATCACAAGGCTTTAAAGTTCGGTGACAAATCTAAAAGGTGGCGTTACTAAGCGACAAAGTTCGTGTGGAGAGGAGGTTGGGGTGGATGAACGGATCAGCAAAATAACATAGGAGATAGCCGATTCTTTTGTTTCAATGCATGACTAGGATAATTCCTAACCTTGAAGGTCTTAAATGGTGAAAATACATTTATTGTTTTGATCTAAACTTGGCAGAGTAAAAAGTAGCTCTTAAAATCTAAATATATTTGCGTCTGCCATTCCTCTAACCAATAGACGCCTAGCTCAAACTGTGACCAATCACAGATGCAGAGAGAGTTTTCTTCCTGAAGCAGGTGGGAAAAGCAGGAGTTCATTTTTTCAGGTTTTCACAGCAAAACATCCCTAAAACTAGGTGTTATACTATTGTGGTGAAATTGACCATCTTTGCAGTATTATAAGCTAAAAAAGACACACTGTAAGGTCATGTGACACTTTGAATTTGCTGGAAAAGGGGTACGATACAGGACCCTTAAGACAAATGCAAGAGGAGATGGGAAGACTCACGTGGGTTTAGGTTGAATGTCTAATGACGCCGAAAGAAAGATAGCGGTAGATATATGGGAGGTGTTTCCAGTAAACTAACACGAGTGATATTTGTGTCGGAACAGCTGACATTTAAGATTTAAACAGCGCTGGTGGTTAAAAAAACTATTTTACAAGGTTGTTTTTGGATCATTAGAGTAAGAAATACTGTAAAACACACTTCTTCTGCTTGTATTTACAGTTTTTGTGTAACAAAGTTAGGCTGGAGGAGAGGATTAATGGTGAGAGGAGGACAGGAACAAACACTCTGTGGCAGAAAGCAACGAGGTTTATGGGAAATGTGGTCTTCAGTTTGAAAAAAAAAAACTGCAAAGGCTTCAAATTGGCTTATTTAGGTGTTCTGCGATTACACCGCGAGGTATCACAGCAATAAGAGCATGTTTAGAAATATGACAAATTCATGAGTCTATTAATTTTTCCTCAAATTTAGGGTAAAGACAGAGAAAAGGAGGGAAGGGGAGTGGGAGAGAGGGAGAAGGAGGGAGGGAGGGGAGGCAGAGAGGGGAGCTTATCGGCCGGCTCCAGACGGAGTGCGCGGATCAATGGGCGTGCGAGGCCCACAGCGATCAATGCATTTGATAAAGAATTAAAGAAGAGCCACTGTACATGGCTATCAAAGAACCAGGACACGGCCTAATTATGATTCGACGGGTGCGTGCCCATGATAGGGGTCTGTGTGTGCGTCTGTGTGTGTGTGAGTGTGTGTGTTATATGTACATAAATATGAATCTGGGAGATGTCGGTGTGGAAGTGCAGCACCTGTGTGTCAGCGAGGACATGTAGGTGTGTGTGTTTGTGTGAAAATGGAAACGTCCAGGAGTGTATGTGTGGGTCTGAATATGAGTGTGTACGCTAGCATGTTTGGGGAGAGGTGTCATGTTGCTGTGGTTTCAAAACTAAGCTTTTGCTCATATATTACATGTGTAAAAACTTTAAGACTTCATATGTTTGTGATGTGTTAAATGACTGGAATCAATTTATACCAAACAGTTTTTTAAAAAGTGATTATTTGCGTAGTCATAACTGCTTTTTATTAAGTTTATATTTCATCCATGTTTGTGTTGTGTAATGGTTTGTGTGTGTTTTCTGCTTAGTTCTGTCTTTGAATTGGACATAAATGTGCTTCTGGTCCATACTTTTGTATGTGTCTCCATAAAAATAGCATAAGAAATATTATTTTGATGTAACTGCAACCGCACATCATGTGTATATGACAGAATATTCAAACACAGACATTAAAGTCCTGTTTAATTTCTTGTGATTCATGGACCGCCAATAGACCAGGCACAACACCTCTCAAAAGATGACGAAGTTCCTCTTTGAACTTGTATGGTGTTTGGAAAATAGCACCAACAGCCAGGTGACCCGGTCAAACATGACTTTGACAGGTAAAGATATTATTTTAGAACCGTTTAGATGAGAGAAACAAGAGTAACTCACATACAGAAGTCATGTTTTTCATTATATTGCATTAGAAAAAGTTGATAGAAAGGGTGATAATTTGAATATATGCTCAATATTTTGCAAAAAATAAAAAGTTTTTGACGTTTGGAAACACTTTCTGAATAAATTCTGACGTAGCGAACATTTAATTCCCACGACTCAGCAGCTGTTTCTGCTTATTTCGTTGTCGTTGCCTCTGAAACAGCATGAGGCATGGTTGATACCAGCTGACATGTTAGAATAATTGTAATTTGCATGTTTGAAAACAACTCTTGAAGACTTCTATTACATGTGAAACTGTGATATGTACGTAAAAATTAAAAAAGTTTTAAGAAGGTGATTAATTCTGTAGTCATAAATGGTCAGGTGTTTTTTATTAGGTTGCTTTGTGGTGTTTATATTCATCAGTGTTTGTGTTTTTTATTGTTCTGTACGTGATTTTCTTTTCAGTTGGCAAACCCATAAATATATAATATTATTAAAACAGCAGCACATGTGAAAACACAGTGCAAATACAGCACACACATGAAATATATAATATATATGCAAACACGTGATATAGAATATGGTCTGCATTTGCAACTGCTGGATGTGTGTCACAAATATAAACGAACAAAGGTGTGTGTGTGTGTGTGTGTGTGTGTGTGTGAGTGTTTGTGTGTGTGTGAAATCAAGCTGATATTTTCTGAGCAAACACATTTCTATGTTTGACTTCTGAAGTTCTGTTTGACTGCGGTTTCACAGCTGAATTAACAGTTTGTCCTGAGCACATTGTGCGAGTGTGTACTTAACAAAGGCCACTTGTACAGCGGAGCAGGTAGAACAGGTAGAGTGGAGCTCGTTACTCTGACAGACGAGTAAGATGGGAAGGTTTTGCCCTTTAAATAGACAGGATAATTACTGGGGGGGAGACAGGAAGAGGTGAGGGGAGAGAGAGAGGAGGAGGAGAGAGATGGAGAACATGAGCTGAACTCATGTCCCACCTCCTTTCATGGAAAATGAAACTCACTTTTGTAGTTTTTAGCACCACTGTATTCCCTTGGACAGAGCTCCTGCCCCTGGGGAAGCGCTGATTGTGTCGGTCTATTCTAGATATATTTATACTGTAAATGCAGGTAAGTTAAAGGAACGGAAAGCACAACAGCACTTTTATAAACTATCCATAAACTTGGTCACAAATATTTTTAAAAAAACAGCAAAATGTAAGACATTTTTAGAAAAATGTCTGGTTTTATTATGTATTTATTATTATGTATTTACAAAAATCAAGTTTCAATCCCGACTATAGTATCGACGGGTCAAAAAGTCCCTGCAACTGCTAATTTCTTGATTGGATAGATTGGATCCCGATGCTTAAAATTTTGTTATTTTGAACAGAGGAGCAACGATTAATTGGATTAGTTGTTATCTATTAAATTAATTGCCAAATATTTCAATATATTTTGAAGTTTTAAGGGAAAAGAAAACCTGAATTCTTTGATTCTAGCTTCTTAAATTTGATTATTTTTTTTAGATTTCTTTCCTCTTCAATGGCGGTAAACTGAATATCTTTGAGCTAAGGACAAAACAAGACATGTGAGGACGTCATATTGAACTTTGGGAAACAGTGACTGACATATTGCTGTTTTCTGTTTTTATTGATCTAAAAAACTAATCGATTAGTTGAAAAAATAATATACAGATTAAGTGTTAGCTGCAGCCCTAGCAACCTTAACTCTACTTTTTCCAGATGAGGTCAAAGTGAACTTTCTTGTCATCGAATCTAATCTAAAAAGGTTTAGTTTCTCTTGTTTGCTTCAAACTAGAGCTACAGCTAATAAATATTTCTACTGTCAATTAATCTGTTGAATATTTTCTTCACTAACTGATTAGTTGTTTAGGTTTATAAAACTTCACTTGCTTATTTTATGAATTTGTTTCTGCATTAAAGCCCAAAACAACCATGAAGACAACAATTAAAATGGCTATCTTTACTAATTTCCAATCAGCTTCTCCTTTTGAAGATCCATTAAATCGTCACACATTTCATTCTTGATTTAATTCAGTCAAGTTAGTTTTGATAAAAGTGCTTACAGGTATTACAAGAGAATATGCCTAATAACATCTTTACAAAAGCAAAACCTACGGAAAGTCATTGAATGTATATAAACACACTTGTGCTAACTCTGTCACACAAAGTTATATTTTCACTCAAGCTCAAACAAATTCTTTCGACATTCACCGAAGCAGTGGGATCCCTGTAATTTCATATGCAATAAACGTTAAATATTCAGTCATCTGACGACGTCGCCCTTCGTATTTTACTCCCAAAGTGGCTTTAAGACAGAAAAAGAAAGAGTAAGTGAAACAGCAGCGCTACAAGGCTGACGTGAAAAACATTTGACACTTCCACTTGGTCAAACGTGAACGAAATAATAAAAGAGAGAGAGCAGGAGAGGCACACGTGTTCAGAAGAGGTATGTGAGAGTATGTGAATTACAGCTTTCTCCTCTGATGGCTTGATCAGCTCTTGTTATGCAATTCGGAGTCTGTCTTTCTCCTGCTCGTTAACGCACACACACTCAATTTGGAGGCTGCCTTTGATCTCCACTCCAGCCAATTCAGCCACGACACATAGCCACACACTCCAGAGACGAGCACACACACAGAGTCCAAAGAAACTCCCCGGCAAACTATTTAGTTTCATTAGGGGCAGATTCTTCAAAAAGAAGAGGGAGAGCGAGAGAAAGGAGGAGGAGGAGGAGGAGGAGGGCGAAGGAAGACGAGGAGAGAAAAAATGAGAACTGGGAGAAGAAAGGGATGGCAGCCACATTAAAATGAGACCTGGAGAAAAACTATTACTGCTGGGGGAAAGTAGAAAAGCAGAGTGGACAGGAGGAGGAGGAGGTGGAGGAGGAGGAGGAGGGTAAAGAACAAAGTGTGGACAAGAAAAGGAGAGTGCACGAGGCCATATTTGCATTTTCAAAACAGACTTTTCTTCTATATTTGCTGCACAGACAGACCTTTACTGGTAGTTCTTTCAATGGCTGAACCCATGAGAAGAAAAGTACAATTAGATCATTTAGATGCTGAAGTTGAGCGATTAAAAGAATATTACAGGTTTGATTAGATGCCTGCATTGTACGTTTATAGACATGCGACTATATTCAGGTAGTAACTGCAGGATAAGGAAACATTTCTGCTTGAGTTTGAGCAAATGAAAAAGTCACATCATGAAACTTAATTTGGTCATAGTAACTGGAAAACTCCACCATTAGCAATAAGGGTCGACTGATGTTTTTCAGAGTCGATACCGATAAAATTACCAATCTAGGAGTCCAATAATCAGTATTTATTACTGGTTTACAATTGCAATAATGAAAATTGTAACCAACATGTAACCAATTAGATAGTGTTGCAGGCAGGACAGTGCTTCAGTTATTTATTCAGGAGACTGTTTCTAAAAAATATGAATATCAGATCTGATCATCGGCCAGGAAATTAATCAGTTGAACCCTAAAAGCAAGCATGTCCAACGCTAAACACCAACATTAAAGTCCTGTTTAATACGTTGTGATGAGTTTGCTGCAGCTGTTTCAGGCATATCGTATTTCAGAAGTTCCTCTTTCCTCTTTAGTCATGTTTAGGATGTGCATTTTGCAGTGTTGCATTAGAAGAAGTTAACAGAAATGGTAAAATAATAACATTTGATTCACAGGTCAGATCAGCAGTTTCAGCTTTGTTGTTTTCGTCTTCAGACAGCATTAAACATGGCCAAAACCAGCTGATATGTAAGAATAATTAATAATTTACCTGACTGAAAACAGTTCCTAAAGACTTCTCTCGACCTTTTCCATGAAGACGACCAATTTTTTGTTTGTTGCTTCGCCTCCTTTGTTTTTTTAGCAGCTGGCAAACAATTTTTGCTTCCAGGTTTTTCCATACAGGTTATTAAAGCTACATACCCTCTATCGCCACATTCTGCCAACACTATACAGTCTAGTTTACTCACTCCAATATTAAGGGTTTTTTTTTGCCAGATATCAAAAGTTCACTTCAAATTCATGTGACAACTATATGGAAACACAGCTAATGCGTTTCTCATTTCTTGGAACCTTTGGGAATGAGCCGGAGAGCCACTTTGGCCACTATTGAATTCATATATGTAGCGCCATTTCACATCATATGTCATCTCATAGCACTTCACATAGTGAGGTGAAGACGTTATGAAGTTTGAACAGGGAAAACCCAAAGATTTGAACAAGCACTAGTGACACAAAGGAAAGAAAGAAAGAAAGACAGAAAGAAAGAAGATGAATAGAGGGAGTGTAGAGGAGAAAATGAGGACATGAATGCAGTCGAAGAAAGATCAGAGGACAGACAGCAGATGGAAGTAGATGACAACACCCACAGGTCACAACAGCAGAGACCCAGGAGTCTCCTGCACTGCTGAGGAGGAGGAGGAGGAGGAAGAGGAGGAGGTGGAGGTCGGGGCGCTGGTCGGCAAAAATCAAACGGGACCCAATTATAGGAATCACAACGAGTCAGTGAGCAGGGGAACTCTCCTACCTGGAAAACACCGAGGCATTTGCGTGCGCTCTTGAACGCATACCACAAGCGCACACACACTCGCTTAAAAACATGCTAAAGTGCACAGGTGCTGCTAAAGTACACGCTTATTTTTACTTTACAGTTTTTTTTTGCAAAGAAATACACACACTAACACACAGAGCTGCACGTGCTTGTGCGTCCACGTGCACACTCCTCTCCCCAAACCTAGTGTGGATCCTGATAATTAGCCTGGCCAGGCCGGTGTGAAATTACTGTTCTCATCTGCTAATGGATGAGAAGACCTGAAGCGAATAGACACAGACACACAGAGACACACACCCACTTCTCTATTAAAATAATGACAGCGGGAAAAAGAGCGAAGGGAAGGCTAAAACAAAAAAAAATAAAAAATAAGGACGTCTGCGCTAAGGATAAAAACGGAGAATAAAGTCCTTGCCCTAGATATTTTTAGGGGAAGCTCATTAATTACCCATCTGGCTGCTGTGTGGGCAGGGGGTAGTGACATTCCAACATTACAAGACATCTCCACTACTGACTACTGATATGTTGTGAAGGCCACCTATAAGGAGGAGGAGGAGGAGGAGGAAGAGGAGGAAGAGGGTGGTGCTGGGGACGAACAATTAGGAGTCGCACTCATCTATCGAACGCAACAAGAAGAGAGCGCAAAATCACGACGAGCCGAGGCCGAGAGGACGGAGCACGGTGAGGAAACGGGGTTGGAAATCTGAAAACTGACATGAAAGAGGGACACAATGAGGGAGAGAAAGCGACGGAGAAAGAGACAGAGAGGAAACTGAACCTGTGACCTTAGATGAAAGAACTAGTCACCGTGGGCTACAATTAGGGGAGGCAGGAGGGAGAGCATAGGTCAGGAGAGCAGGACTACAAACACACACAGTCCAAACCACCAACCAACATGTTGTTCGGCATCAAACTGCATTTATGTCAACAGCAGCTGTGGATGTGGGAGTATTTATGCTCATTTATTCCTTGCAGCTGAAGAACTGGTCTCAGTAGAGTGTAGTTCTCCTGACGCATTCATGCATCACGTTGTATGTTTTGATTTTGGTCAGATTTAGAGTGAGCCAAAACTAAAGCCTGATTTTATTTTGGTACATATCAAGATAATGTAAGAAAAACACACCAGAAAAACAGCAGTGAAATCAACAATAATTAGCACTAGCGCTCAGTAATCTGCTTCTGTTGCTCCATCCTCGCAAGTATTTGTTTAAAAAGTTGAAGCACGACGGCAAAAAACGCAAATTAGAGGTATGACATGCTATGAAAGAATCGACAGATGCTTCATGTTAGATGGTTAATATCTTGTTTCCATGTAGCTCTGTGTTTGCTCACAATCAAGAGACCTTCTGTGATCTCAAATGTGTTTGCAAAACTACTCCTTCTGTTGTTTTTAGTTTTTGCAGTGGAATATGGAGAGACTGGATTCTGTGCCTGGAGAAGTTGGAAAAATAAATTAGCTAACGGGCAATTTAGTTATTTGACCATGCAGACGGTTAAATCATGTAAATGTATCATTACAAAAAAAAACTGTTTAGCTAGTTTAGCACATGCTATCTGTGGAACATGCACAGATACACATACTGTATTGGTTTGAATGTTCTATAACAGAATATTTCACAAACCTGGCCACACATGTACAGTGATCCCTCGTCTATCGCAGGGGTTAGGTTCCAGAACCCCCCCACGATAGGCGAAATCCAGCAGCTTAGCATCTTAGCAGCGACCTTATATTTATTTTATTATTTATACATATTGTAAGGCCTTATAAACCCTCCCCACACTCTTATAAACACTTCCTATGCTCTTAAACACTTTCTACACTCTTAAAACCTGTGTCATTTTAACAACATGTAAAATTCTACATGGGTACAGCCGAGTAGCTTCTCCCTTCCTTTAGCATGTCGAGAAGTTCCACCTTTTCTGCGATGGTAAACATCTTCCTCTGTGCTTGGGTTCAGTGCCAGAAGCCTTAGAAGGCGCAGAACGTTTGATCGACATTGTAGGGTTTGAAATAAATTCAATCTTTTGCGAAAATTTCACAAAAACACAACACGCAGAGCAACACTATGCACAGCGATCAGACGTTATAATAATAATAATGCATTGGTTTTATATAGCACTTTACATTGCATTACTCATTCACTCCATTCTCCATGGTGCTAAGCTATGTATGTAGCCACAACTGTCCTGGGGTAGACTGACGGAGGCCAGGCTGCACCATCGGCCCCTCCGACCACCACCAACCACTCACTCTCACACTGCATCCACCCAGGCTTCCTGGTGTTCCCTCACAGTCTCCCATCCAGGTACTGACCAGGCCCAACCCTGCTTAGCTTCAAAGATCTGACAGGATCGGGCATCCACAAGGCGGTATGGCCACGTTAATAAGACATTGATGTAAAATGGACAAAGATGCTGAACGCATGCTGCACGTGGAAGGAGGAGACTGATGCTACGGTCGCTGAGCCAATCAGTGCCCAGGATACAGAACACAATGCTCTGGCTGACATAGTAATTATATGCAATTTAAAAATCCGTGATAAAGCAAGACCACAAAAAGTGAACCACGATATGGCGAAGGACCACAGTAGTAGGAAAACCTCTCCTCATCTCTGTGTAATATTGGTCCAGTTATTGTGGCAGTAATGCTCCATGCACAAATTCTATAAAACTGGATGGTAGAAATCCGTAAAAAACGGGCTGAAAAAGGTAAATAATATTAACAAATCGTAATTTTGTCTTTTACAATGTGTGATTAAACTAGTTTACTGCATTTTAAATCAGTTAAAAACATCATTATTTTTAAAGATATTTGCTGTTAT
Source organism: Dascyllus trimaculatus (assembly GCA_024666655.1). NCBI lineage: Eukaryota > Metazoa > Chordata > Actinopteri > Pomacentridae > Dascyllus > Dascyllus trimaculatus. The sequence goes on along the minus strand of CM045464.1, from coordinate 8,489,789 downwards.
TGTCACTGTTTTTACAGTTTTTGTATGTTACAGTATTCCATCATTTATTTATTTTAGTTTAATTTAGTTTTTTACAGTGTAGTTTTAAGTGACTTTGTTGGTATGTCCATCCACGTTTGGACAGATGGTTCCATCAGTGCCATTCGGAGGAGTTTTAGATGAAAAGTTTAATGCTTCATGTGAACTTTAAATTAGTTACTGTTGTGGGAAGAGATGCTTTCGTATCACTAATCACAAATGAGAAACATGACTTGAATAAATGTGTAACTTATCTCAATCACAGAAGGTAAACTGATAATTAGTAGTTTAACTGACACTTACACCAGTCTTTTTGGACAAATCAATGAATCATTTCACCCTTAAAGAGATTTGTATTCCTGCATAAAAATCCTAACTTGTGCAGCTTTGAGTAAGACTCGATTTTAGATATACATATCTGAAACTGACAGATTTGTCGTTTGCGCTTTGAAAGCTACACCCCTAAAAACAGCTCATGCAGTCCCCTCCTCTCCCCCACATTAGCCACTTCCCTGCAAGAACGACGGCTGCTTTAATTGAATTAAATTATACCTTATGCATGCTAAACCGCAAAGCACCTACTTAGACAGATGGAGAGTTAAATGGGAAAGGCTCGGGCCTCTCCAGCTGATAACATGGACACACACACACACACACAAACACACACACACACTCATGCTAATCAAAACAAGACATCAAGTAATCTAATCTGAATCACTAACAATTATCAGCACGTTGGCCTCGAGGCCATTCGTATTCCTTTGATCAATGTTTTCTATTAAAAAAAGTGTAAACAATTCAATATCTCCCTGTCACCCCGCCTCCTTCCCTCATGCATAGCAGTAATGTGTGTGTGTGTGTGTGTGTGTGTGTGTGTGGAGGGTTATTAACCAATTGTCCTTGGAAATGAGTAAGGAAATCAGGAGGAGAGGGAGCGAGAAAGAGTGGAGGGGAGGGTCTGGCTACTTTAAGGAGCTAATCTAACTTAAGTCAGCCATCTTGCCGGACAACAAGGGACAGAAGAGGACCTTTTTTTTGTCGCTGAGGAAATATATCGGCGCTGTGACAGCTTTGAAAAACTCTTTTAATTTGCTTTTCTTCCTCTGAAGACTTTTAACGCCACCAGTCCTTGGAAGGTCTCTCATTTATTTCCTCAGATTATGCTGAAATGGTTATTCCTGTGGCTGCTTCACAAACACACAGATTTGCATGGCGGCACGCAGACACTTCACCACATGGGCACACACACAAACACAAACATACACACTTTAAAAAACATCTAATTCAAGGGCATATTTCTCTTTAAGGATTCAGGCAGCAAATGCAGGGGCATGCGGCTGCTGCCTTTTAGATATTTCATTACCAAAAGGTATTTATTTCATTTTACCCTCAAATCCCTTGTCGTCACAATTCTCACAAGACCATATTTTTTTTTCGCACCCCCCTTTCCTTTCTCTGAAATATTTGGAAACGTGACTGAGGATTTGACCACAGTGCTTTCCCAGGGTAAGTCCTGGTTCATCAGTGTGCCCCCTCCTCCCAGTATATTATGTTCAGTGGAGCGTGCTCAGTTCAGAGCTGGCAATTTCACTCGCGTCTTCTCTAGTCTAGTTTGCTCCGGTACAGCGGTTCTTACCCCACTTTTACCATGAATGTACTTTTGCTGACAGGTGTTTGTGTACAACATTTACTCAGTGTTCGGGGGCAGCAAATTTGGTCGGGGATGTCATAAAAATTGTGCAGAGTCAAGATGACCAAAGAGGGAGTCTGAAGAGCGAGAGGGAAATGTTTATAGCGAGGCGGCAGTCCATCCACATTTGAGTTTTCCTCCCCGACATGTTCAGGTTGTGACGTTCAGCAGTGCATAAGAGAGTCTCAGCAGAAGTTAATAAAGGAAAGTCTCCTCTGCTTCTCAAAGCTTTTTCTCATAACGTGCTCACCAAAGTGGGCTGCCGGAGGATGAGACAGTTTGGACAGGCTTTTCCAGCATGTTGGAAGTGTAGTGAGCAGCAAATAGAGAGCTGTGGAAGTGACATGAGGGTGCTGAAGAGGCTGCTGGTCACTCTATTAGCTGTTTCCGCACACTGAGGTGATGCCGTACGAGTCTCCAGTGTATGGAGCAAAGAGGGGAGGGCACACGACTTCTATTCTACACATCATGTCTTAAAACGACCACCGGCTCAAGTCTTTCGAGGGAGTAAATTGAACAGTTTCAGTCCCAGATGTGCACACACAACACGCTCACAGCACTTTGACTTACATCGCAGACACCTGTAGCCCTGTTCGGCGCGGTGACGGACGAGTTGGGGACGCTCTTGTTTCCGGCTTTCATGGCGGCGTCTCTGCGGGCCTGCTCCAGGAGGAGTCTGGCTCTCTCCTTCAGCTCCTCCTGACGAGAAAGAACCTTCTGTGGGCAAAAAGAGAGTGAATGTAATGACAAGTCCTGATAATACCTAAGATTTGATAAGGTTTACTTCTAATGGAACTGTGTCATGAAGATGTGATTTTTCTGGATGTGAGAATATAAGGTGGGAAAAGGCTATTTGGACTCTAGAAATATAAATATACATATGTTAATTTTGATCAAATGCATGGTATAGTACTGTTTTTCATAATTTTACTCACCTTCTCAGCTGGGGGACTTGATACAGGAGCAGGTGTGGGTTCCTTTAAAAAAGAAAACACAACATAACTACATGTGCTTAATCAAGTCCCAGTTAAAGAGCTACAGGTTGTAATTTAACTCTCTGAATACTAAAAAGCAGGCAGGTTTAAAAGGCATGTTATCTCCAAAATTAAACACATTATCAGAGGCAGACATGAGAAAACGTGTTCAGAAATGTTGGATTTTCTCAGCTTTCTGATGCAGTTTTTTTCAGGACAATTAACCAAATGTAAGCTTAAAACTGTGATATCTAATCGAATGCACTTTATTCTAAATGTCTCGTGTAAAAATTTGCCAAAAATAAACCGTTTGTACCAGATGCTGTACAAAACAAAGAACTCTGTGTTCCTCTGCACAACTGAAAAGCAACCAGTCGGTCAGCTGCAACCAACAGTCATGCAACAAAATTTCAGGGACTTCTCAGCTGAACTGCAGGCTGTGTTTACACAGAGCCGAGAGGAGACAAGCACAGAAACAATAGTTGAAAGATTGAGAGCAAGATAGATAGATAGAACTTTATTGATCCTTTCAGGCAGTGCCCTCCAGGAAATTTAGATTTAAGAAGCACACAGTACAGTACAACATTAAAAAAGAGATGAAAGACAGAATATTAAATAAGAAATATAAAAAATATAAAGAAAATTTAAAGAAAAACCAACACACGCCACACCACCGGAGTATTAGAAATAATATTGATAAATTATTAAGAGTATTAATGTATAATGTATGGACTTGAGGTTGATACAGGCTGTGTAAGTTATTAAATGCATCATATTTGAGCTATAAATAAAGGTAGCATGTCTCAAAAACAATATACCGAGGAGCAAATGGTCAACAAGTTGTTGGAAAATATACTGCAGTATGTACAGCCACAATGTTCTTTTTCCAGTATTGTTAACACCTGTGGGCAGCTGGAAAAAATGTGGTACCAGTTGATTCAAAATTTTATCAAATATTTCAAAATAAATGTTTCTTTTTACTTTTTTAATATGATTCATTGCATTATAACTGTGTCATACTGCACCAAAGACATTTCTGAGTTCTCTTTCCTTCTAGTCAAGGTTGTTTTGTTTCCACTGAGGTGCGGGACTTAATACTGCAGTGTAAAATGAGTCCACAGTGGGTAATAAATGCCTGGAAATGGCTTGGGGTTCAATAAAATATTTTGTCAAAACAGTGCAGCAAATATTAATCATATATGATTCTAAAGAAATCCATTAACTGAGGAATATCGTCAATTATCAGCCCTGAAAAAGTGAATTAAGTTCTACAGTTCACTTCTACAGTCAGCACGTGGAAGAGGAAATTCAAACATGCCGTCCTTAATGTAGGATCAGGATCTACTCCCTATACTTTGGCATTATGGGTAAGTCTACAAGTTGGACTCACAGCCCAGACTGGGTCCAGTGGTGTGGAGAGCATGACGGCTTTGACAAGACAGCAAAACACACTTAGTTTGAATTGTATCCGCTCGGTGATCCTGAATGTTTTGTAAGCAGGTGCAAACAGCAAACTGAGCTATTACGTTTGGCTTAGACAGAAGAATATTACAATCTGTTTATAGCGCTGAAACATGTTTATCCTCTCCACAAGTTAAATCTGGCCTGGATGCATCCCGCTAGCTAGATAACGGCAGATCAAAAATGGGGTATCATGACTGTCATAACCCCCCCGCTGCCCCCCGCCTGCCCTGTGACCTTTCGACTTGTAAACAAGAATCGGTAATCTGGGGTTAACCAACGCAGCCGGCAATTCATTCACTGTTTGTGTGTGAGCGAGGGTGCACACGCATACAGGTGTGTGTGTATGTGTGACGAGACGATGTGTGCTCGGTGCAAAGCATCGCCACGCCTGAGCAGTCACGGCGCAACTGCCATCAACTGCAGGGATGAGAAATATAATGAAAAATATAATGAAATGTCAAAGCAGGGGGGTTCTCCTGGGTGCCTTCCATAGTCGCCACATGTTAAGGGCCCCGGCCTGGATGTGTCTGGTTCTCGGCGGCGACGAGACAGCTGACGACAACATCTAATGCAGAAACGGGGAATTTCGGTACGGTCATCTCCGCAACGGCATCAACGAGGTCGGGATTTGAAGCTTAGCGAGCGCCAGGAGGGAATGAATGTTCACCACGTCCTCTGTCTTATGACTGATGTAGCTGTGAAAGTTTCAATCAAAGCCCGGGTGCAAGGATAAAAAAAAAAAAAAACCAACAATCCATTTAGCGGCCAGGCTGGTACCTGCAGGTAGACGCTGTCAGAATCTTAATACCCGACTTGAGTGGCAAGAATTAGTCAACATCAGGCAGACGGATCCAGAGGTTGTTTAAGGTGCAGGATTTATAATTATACGTCTGTTACTGAAACTGTATTCAAAACACTGAACACTGCTTCTATATTTGTGAAAAAGTGCTGCACCTAAGGATTATTTTCATGTTTATTTCTGTCTTATTAGTTGTTTGGTTTTTAAAATGACAAAAAACTGTGAAAAATGTCGACCAGTGTTTCTTAAAAACAAAGACGACGTCCTTAAATGTAAAGGAAAGCAAGTAAAAAACCTTAAAATGTTTGTTTTTCCTTTAAATATTACTCAAGCAAAGATCATATTCATCATTAATTATTTTCTTATTAGTTGTTTGGTTTTTAAAATGTCAGAAAATGGTGAAAAAATGTCAACAAGTGTTTCTCAAAGGCAAAGACGACGTCCTGAGATGTCAGGTTTTGTCCACAACACAAAGATATTCTGTTTACTGTCATAGAGGAGGAAAGAAACCTGAAAATACAGACATTTCAGAAGATGGAATCAGAGAATTTTGACTTTTTTCTTTAAATACTACTCAAACATGGATTATACTCATCGTCAGTTGTTTTCTAATTAGTTGTTCGGTGTATAAAATGTTAGAAAATGGCGAAAAATGTCAACCGGTGTTTCTTAAAGACCAAGACGACGTCCTCAGATGCCTTGTTTTGTCTGCAAAGGATATTTATTTTACTGTCATAGAGGAGTAAAGACACCTGAAAATATTCAAATTTCAGAAGATAGAATAAAAGAATTTTGACTTTTTTCCTTTAAATATTGCCCAAACAAAGATCATACTCATCGTCAATTATTTACTTATTAGTTGTTTGGTGTATAAAATGTCAGAAAATGGTGAAAAATGTCAACCAGTGCATCTTAAAACAAAGTTAATGTCCTATAATGTCTTGCTTTGTCCACAACCCGAAGATATTCAGTTTACTGACGAAGAGGAGTAAAAAAATTTTGAAAATATTCCAATTTCTGAAGCCACAATCAGAGAATTTTGACTTCTTTCCTTTAAAAATCACTCAAACTGATTAATGGATTCTTAAAATAGTTGGTGATTAACTGGTGCAGCTCCACTGTGCAATAGGTGGGCCTGCATGTGCATTCTGAAACTGAAGAACTTCTTCATTTTAAGATCAAAACACAGACACTGATATATTTGTGTGTATTTACCTGTTTGATGGGGATCTCTGTGTGGTTGACGGGAGGGGAGCAGGTGTCTGAGGCGGGCTCAGACTCTGAGTGACGAAGGCTCGCCCTCTTCTTCTTGATGAGATCAGCATCCCTGTTATAGGAGAAGCCAAGTTTTTGATGGGGAGGCGAGGAAGACGAGGAGGCTCCTCTCCTGGTGGGCGACGCTGGTTCGGTACCTCCCTCCACTCTGTCCTCTCCCACCTCATCCTTGCGTTGTCTCTCCTTCTCTATGTGACTCTCCACTCTCTGCGGTAGCTCGCTGAGGTCTAAAGTGTTGGCTTTGAGTAGAGTCCCCCTGTCCTCAGAGCCTGGCGGCGCCATGTGGGTTGAGTTTGTTGCTGTGGCGGCTAATACTGTGCGCGGTGATGGGACAGGAGGTGAGGACTGCGAAGGCCCTGCTGCCGGCAAACTGGCCGAAACTGCTCCTACTTCGGCCTTCCAGCTCGGTTCCATCGACTCCCCCTCGGCAGCTTCAGCACCGTTAGATTCGGCGACACCAGCGGACTCTGCAGGCTGAGAGTTAGCCTGGCGGTGCTGCACGTCGTTCAGTTCGGCGTAGAACTTGTCCTGGCCGATGGAGGCGTTGGTGTCAGTTTCAAAGTCGCCCACTTTGTAGGTGCTGCGACTGCTGTTGGCCTCGATCTGCACCACGTTGAGCTCCTCGCCGGAGAAGTGGGCCCGGATCTGGTACAGGTAGGTCATCACGGTTAGCTTGTCAGGGATGGCCAGCAACACCATGTCGGATGGCTCCAGGAGACGAGAGATGCCCAGGCTCGCAAAGCCATCATAAGCCTGTCAAAGAAAGAACATTGCAAGACAAAATTATAACACATACACCACAGAAGTAGCACCGATCTAGACAAACAAAGGGAGCCTGGTGTGGAAAGAGTACACAACATCACAACAAGGATGGAGAGGGATGGAGGGGTGACAATAGTTGCTGAGACAGGAGAAGCCTGATTTCTTTTTTTTAGACGTGGGCTGTTTTTGGTGCATTGCTTGCATGATCTAAGCGTGTACGTGTTCATGTGTGTTTGTGCGCCAGAGACACCTTTGGCATGACTGCTGACAGGTCATGTCAGGGATGGTTGTCCCCGATAAGAGACGCAGATACCTCAAGACAGAGCGCTTAATCCCAAAGTGTGTGTGAGTGTGTCCTTATCGCTCGCCTACATCAACATGCCCACGCTCTCCGTCACGCGTGTAATTGGTCTGATTAGAGTCTGATGAGAAAATACAGGTGTGATTATCAAGCGACACACGAAAACCAATCCCCCATCACAAGATAGACTGAGACAGAGAGACAGAGAGAGAAGGGATGAAAACCATTATCGCAGCCAATGACAGGTAAATAAATAGATTAACAGCACACAAACACACACACACACACACGCTCTACCTCCGTTCCTGCGCACACACAACCTCCTCATCCATCTCTTCCAGGTATCACAGCTTGTATCTGGCCTGCTTGATAGTGTTGATCTAATTCCAACCTGTTGCAGCAGCCGTTTGTTTCACTGCCTCTGTAGATCTCCCCAGTCTATCAATCTCTCTCTCGGCTTCTCTCTCTGACTTCCAGACCCTCCTCCATGTTTTTAACTGTTGTTTTTAAACCCGGGGGATTGTTTTTCAGTCGAGTCCTGCTGAAACATTCGTCCTCCTTCGCCATCTCACGTCTTTCTTTGTCCACAGGTCTATTGATATTTCATTAGGCCCTTATTTTGCTTGAGTGAGTGGCACTAAAGTAGTCCACATCCTTAATTATGCATAATTTTAAGCATTAATATAATTTAAACAGGTGAGTTATATAATAATTCACCTACTGCACAGATGTCATGAATGAAACTAGCTATAAAGACCAAAACCGTTCTTTGTACCAGGTTGTAAACATGTTTATTCCTGCTGTAAATTTGAGCATTTTAACATGGGGGTCTATGGGGATTGATTCATTTTGTAGTCAGCCTCAAGTGGCCGTTTGAGGAACTGCAGCTTTTGGCACTTAGTGTAGAGGCTGCTGTTTGATTAATCCATTATTTGAAGGAGCTTTGTAGTCAAACTATCGTCTCTAAGTGGTGGTGAGCAACACAGATTTCTCAGGAGCCACCGATTCTTTAGTCTGTGCTAAACCTGGTTGATAAGACAACAGTGATAAAGACATTTAGTCAACAGCGGTAAGAAAATAATTAGATACAGTTGTACAGTACATAGTTTCACTTAAGTTCATTGGATGCAAACCACCTGGAAAGCACAAAACTAAAACTCCTAGCTTAGTTGCATGAAAAATTCCAAATGTGCTCCCTCTCTGGATCATAACAGCCTCGGTCACCTCTAGGCCTTTGATCATTCAATATGAAAGATCATTATTCCATCCTTATACTTCTAATTATGGGGGTAAATTTAAATATTTGCGTGCGTTTTTTATTGCTGTGATAACATTAGCATTATACTATGAGGTTATAATCAAAGTGAGGTAATTAAATTTAAATTTAAACTTTATCTTTGCTGGTCTTTATTAAAAATTTGACATTAAACATTAACAATATTCATCAATATCAGAATCTCTATTTAACGTGAGAGATCATCACTTTATTGTTATTTATTTCTATTTATGTGGGCCAATTTATATTATTGTGACCATTTTTGACTGTTGTGTAGTTAAAATCAAAGTGAGGTATTTAAATCCAAATTAAACTTTTTATTTCTGCTGGTCTTTATTAAAAATTTGCAGCATTTATTAATATCGACTGAAACGAAACCTTTTATTATTATAAATTTTTTATATATAACCTGTCTGAGTCTGTAATCACTCCATATCTGCTACCTAGTGGCTGTATTTTATCTGCTATTTTACAGATTTATTCATTTATGCACTCAAAAGCGCTCTAAAAAGTTCCACAAAAGATCAAAACCCGCATGCAGACTATTGCTTTCCTTTAATGGATGATCAAATATTACGAGTTTGATGTTTAACTATGGCATCGAAGTGAAAATGAATCCCATTCAGCGTAGTTAATTTCATTTCTTTAACTGTTTTGGTTTCTTTAACCGACAGAGAAAACTGAGAATTTAAGCATTAGGATGGAGAAAAGGTGCTTTTGGCTGAGAGATGTTTCTCAATTTACAATCAATTATTGCGTCTTTTGTTAGGAGGAGTCTTTTTTCACTCTCACCTGTTTTGTCCCTTTCCACCGACGGAGAAGGTAACAATGGGTGGAACATCTATACTCACACAGGGAAATGAGGTCTGTGTGTGTGAGTGTTTCTGCTTGTGCTGGCCGAGACAAAGCAGAAAGAAAGAACTGATGGCGGGAAAAAAGAAAACCGGAGAACAGAGAGGAGTTTTGCCTTTACAGCGAGCCTGTTTAAGTCCCCCCCCCTTCCACCTCCTCCTCCTGACAGAACGGGAGTGTGAAAGAGAAAAAGAAAAGATAAAGAGAAAAGAAAGAATATGACGAATAAGAGGGCCTGATTGGGTTTCTAACACGTATTCAGGGGAGCAAAGTGTGCTCGCATTGTTCCCCTCTCGCCCAGGGTAGGCTGTGAAAGAGAGCGACAACTTTGCTGCTCAATGGGGACAGAATGAAAGAATGGGAGGGAGAAAGGAGTGCGAGTGGGAGAAAGTGAGAGCTGCATGAGGAGGGAGGCTCTCGAGCTGGGTTTTGTTTCAGGGTCGATGTTAGTCTTGACATGTGCTACAGTCTTTTTGACCTCAGTGTCAGGATTTACTCTTCTTATATCTTCTCTTACAGCCCGACAAGCACAGATCATTCCACACTGAGACAATGACGACTACTGAGCAAAGACCCGATGTTTTCTTTGCTGAATTAGAGCAACTCAAGCAGAGAAAGTCCACTGCAATAAAAAGATGAGGCTGGTTATAGCAAGAGAGAAACATGTTGCTGGGTCACTGGTAAATTTAATATAATATACAATGGGGAGAATAACAGTTTATCATTGCTATAAGGGAAAGACACTGCTCATTTGTAACATAACAGTGAACATAAACCCTTTTCCTATTGAATCGTTGTAAATAGTTTGTGAGTTTAAACCCAATGCTAAGTCCTACATTCCTCAGACTGAACTGCTTTCTAAGGATGACACTGAGGCATCTCCTTAGAAGGGCCTGTAGCCTGGATTACATCACATAAGTCAACCAAGGAGCCTCTTGAGACTGAAATTTCATACCGAAGAAGACCCGAGATCTCTATTTTTGTCTCTCGTTGCTCTGAAAATAACTAAACATACAGCCAACGGATGATCAATAGAAGATTAACAGATGATTAACATAGAAACAAAGGATAACCTCACACAAAATAACAACAGCCTGTGCTTTAGCTACCATCTGCAAATCCAAAAGAAACACCTAAATCAGCGAGACATCTCTGTCTCTCCATCCTTTCACATCCGGATCCTTCTAAATACAAAACTATAAAAATCTATTTTCAAAGAAGGCATTGCAGTTTTTAGCAAACATAACTCAGATAAGAACAATGTCTTTGTAGGAGAGAATTTCAGCTGCAGATCTGGTGCACTAGTGAGTATTTACATCAGTCCCTATTAGGGCTGGGTGTTGTTGTAGTTTAACAATCCTAGTTAGGGTTTTGATTATCGGTCCAGGTTCCTAATCAGTTTTTGATTTCGATTCTTTGAGGGCAGGTGGTTAGAGTTAATACAGAAGTAAAATCTTGCCTTCACATTGACATGAGTATTAATAAACTAATGATACAATGTACTATCTTACACTTTAACAGCCGTAGGAGACATTTTTCTTTTACTTTATATACAATAGTACATTTCATGCCATACATAGAGCATTTCCACTGACTTTTTTAGTGTGGTATTAGCACTTTTACTTCAGTAAAGGTTCTGAGTACTTCATCTACCATAGTCCTTCTGTCTGACAAGGTTAACAAACACTTAATCGTTGTAGATTGTATTATACAGTGTGAATAGTGTTGCAGCCATGATTTATTAAGGCATTTAGAGACAAGAAGACACATATGGAGTCAACTCACACAACAGAGATGGTCAGCGGTAAATATATGACTGGTGTCTGCCGTACACTGTTTATAACCTAACATGAGTGAAATTTGTTTAGGAACCAATGAGCAGAACTGAAATTGGAATTTCTTAATAATTCTTTTGGATATGGAATCCTGGTCTCCATGTCCGACCCTAGATACAGGAGTCTGTCACCCAGTGGCTCATTATGGTGTTTTAATAGAAATCTTCTGATCACGTTTTTTAAAATTGAAGATTAACTTTAGTATCTGGTTGCGCAACCACGTGGGATCTTACTGTTTACTGCTTACTGTAGTGACCAAATAAAGAAGAGGGTAGCATTGGCACGCAAAGGGCATTGTGAGTGTTTAGCTAGTCACGGGGCACCATGATAAGGTCTCCTGTGACTTTTAATAACCTTGGGGATCAATTAGAGCACCTTTTTCCTGTTCTAATGTTAAACCCAGCGGTTGGTTTCCTTGTCCAAATCACGTCTGCAGCTTTACATAACAGGGCTAGGACGTTGTTTAGTATTATTTTTAGTCTCATCGTAATTTTGTTAGGTCATCGTGAAATAGTCTTTGTTTCTTCATGGTTTTATAAGTATGTACGAGTAGTTTTGTATGTTGGAATGTATTCAAGTACATGTATGTAAATGTAATCTAATGCTTCCTTAACAACATCCGAAACATGAATGTCAAAAGACTTGATTGCACAAACGCTGAGTGGCATTTCTGTCCAATGAGAATATCAAGTATTCTAGAGGAAAAAAAATCGAGTTTTCTCACTTTCCATCATGCAGCTGACAAAGCTCTGGGTCTGGACTAAATGTCAGCACCGGCTGCCCCGGGCCGCTGCTCCCTGCTCCCCCTCCACCTCCTCTCAGTGACTGACAGCTATCTATCGTTGTCAATCATCAGCACCTCCTCCCCTCAGCCCAACCCCTCACGGTGGAGCTCGGGGCGATTTAGCCTGGTGCTTGGTGCTACGCTATCAGATGGCATGACAAATTACTTCTCCTTGGCCTCATTACACACACACATAACAGCACACTAACAAAACAGACCAGACAGAGACGGAAGCAAACATCACAGCGCCAAACTCCTCAAACGGACATAGCATGCGTTATTACATATAAAATCATCAACAAACGAGCATATGTACCGTTTGATCATTTCAAAGGTGGCAAATGTTCTAAAAATTCGCCTCTTTCTCTTTTTTCCAAACCCACCCCCAATATTGATTGTCCTTATCTGTCATAATTCAGCACAGTCTGAGCTCATTGCAATCACTCTTCACAGATAGACTGTGAGAGGAGGAGGGGGCTTGTCTATCAACTAGTAAATGAAAAGCGGAGATAGTTGTCGTTTCTATACATTTCCATTTCTGCCGTCCATTCAATAAATTCTATACATCCTAACAAGTCCTCGTGAAGCGGCTCCATACGACGCCTCGGATGAAAAACAAGTCTCTTTTCATCGGCCTCTTTCATTCGGTGCTTCACACATTTTGATTTCCTCTTAAAACATTTCCGTCTTTACTCCTCTACATCACATTTTGTCTTCGGTGCCGTTCTCTTGCTTGCTTAAAATGCCCCAATATGCCGTCCTTGCCTGTGCCTGGTGTGAGCATATTCTCTTTTCTTGCAGGAAATATCAGGGACTCTCTTGTTTAACACCTTCGGGGTGCTACATGACACCACACAAGGCATCGCTGCCCTTTCTTCTCTCCTGAACCGGCTAGCTTTCACAGCCGGCCTCTTACAACACCGAGTGCAACTCATTCACAGCAGTGTGGCACCAGTGGAGACCCAGGACAACTTTCATAGTATAAATAGCACATCTTAAATAGAAAGCAGATTAGTTTATGTCCAGATTTTAATGCTAAATTGTTCTAGGAAGTAAAATAAAGTGACAAACACTGCCAGTGATTGTGTTTTCAAATCAATTGTTGTGAATTTGAAGCGAACTTTGGAAATGATGCAAAAATTAAAAAAGAAAATTAAGCGAATTAACCATGTTTCCATTAACTGCTTTGGAGTAAATACACATGGTTGTGTAGTGTCATCAGAAGGTGAAGTATAGACTACGTTGCACATAACTGTAATGAATGTTAAAGTAGTACGCTACGGACGTTCAACAGATCCAACTCTGTACTACAAAGACCCCAAAATCAGTCATGCATGTTGAAGGAATTCAATTAGGAAGATATTTGAGTGAAAACAACTTTTTTTCCAAGATCTAAGCAATAAAAGGTAGCTTCGAGATGTGCATGTAGTTTTTAGGATCATCAGGGTTTAGCTTAGGTGTGTGTTACAACATCCATAGTATCATAATATAAACTATATCACAAAAAGATTTAGTAAGTCCCAATGCATAGTATGTTAAATGCAGTAAACCAGAAATTCCAGGATGTCCTACTACATTTCATTTTGTGATATGCAAAGCGGAAGATGGCAGTTCGAGTTACAGGTTTGAGCTGAAAGTAGCACAGAAAAATTATGATTTCACACTGCAGATCATAAAGGTATATTATTATGATTAAGTAGTATGCTGAAATTGTATGCATACTCAATGAAACTAAATATTTAGTCAGGAAACTGAAGTAGGTCCTAAAGAGGCAAAAGAAGAGTAGGAGAATTGGTATGCTAGGCTAGGCTTCCTCAGTAGCGGTTGCACAGCTGGCAGTTTGAAGCTAAAGGGAAACGACTCCAGTTATCAGACAAGTAATAGATCACTTTGGTAATCAGCTTATTGAGGGTCTCCTTCTTTCACATGTCACAAAACGCAGTATGTTATTCTATATATGGGGCCAAATGTTTCTATGAAATGTGCAGCACTAATATTTTTTTATTGGCTTGTTTACCACACGTGCCTTGATATATTTCACACCTTTTCAAATGTATTTAATCTACTAATGCATGTGTAATTGGATTGCAAATACACATTTTTGCATTAAAACAATGACATCCAGTACTTTGAAGTTAATTTGAGAACTGTGGATACCTCCAGTCATGCACAATTTAGTAGGTGCAGATTTAACAAGCGCTCCACATGCACTTACTAGCCAATATTTTGTTCGGTATATCTCCCAAGATGCTTATATATCTATATATACAGTGTATACTCAGACTCTCGAGAGCTGCACTGGCAGAAGATTGGAGGTGATATCTACCTGCGTCTCCTCTATACACTGCAAAGGAACAGCCTGTTCGGCCAAACGTACATCAGCACCAGGTGTAGATCTGTACAGGGAAGCTGGTCGCTGGGTACAGTGCTGCAGCCATTCACCAGCTATCACCCTCTACGGCATATTCCCATATTACTTATATCTAACCAATTTCTTCAGGGCTACTTGAGCACCTGGAGGGGGGTGAGGGGCAGTTAGCAGATATGGGATTGGGTCTCTGCCTCTCCCTCCACTGTGGTTATTGTCAACAGGGTAGCATTCATGCCTAACAGGGCCACCAGAGGTTATCGCTGAGCCAGAGTGTGTATGAGAAGAGGAAATCAAGCTGCAGGAACCCGACGCATATCGTTCTGTGTAGCCCTCGGGGCCAAAGAGGGGACGCCGGTGTGCCTTGTGTATGTAGGTGTGCGAGAGTGTGTAGTAAAGGACGGGGGAAAAACAGCATTTGTGTGTTTTGCAAGTGTGAACCGCAAAGAGCCGGAGGGAAAATGGTGAACTGTGCGAACGAACACCTTAGACGGTGAATTTGCAGATATGATGACATAGGGCGAGGAGGAGAAGAGGTGGGTGCACGTTTGCTTTATGTAGAGAAAGAGTTATTCAGTTGAGCGTGAGGAGTGGGTGCATATGTGTGAGTTGGAGGGGAATGAAACCAAAGAGGCTGTGGTAGGGATCTCCAACAAACAGATGCATACTCTACATTATGGTTCATTGCATCTCAAATCATCACATTTTTGGAAGAATTTCTGCTCAACCATCTCGGATTGGCTCAAAATTTTTACACTGGTGAAGATGTTAGCTCAAGATATTTGTGAAATGTTTAGTCTTAGATATCAAATACTTTCTGAGATAAAAGAAAATACACTAAGCTACATGACAAGTCTCCTCCAAACAAAGGTTTATGACTACTAAGTGGGGTCTGAAACTGAAAAATATACCCATTTTAAAGAAATAATTTTCTTAACTATATTTTAAGAACCATTTTGAGACCTCAGAACTCTGTTTAACTTGGATTAGACCATCTACCAGTACTTTGGTTTATGTAGTACAACTTGTCATGACAGCA
Organism: Dascyllus trimaculatus; assembly: GCA_024666655.1. Classification (NCBI taxonomy): domain Eukaryota; kingdom Metazoa; phylum Chordata; class Actinopteri; family Pomacentridae; genus Dascyllus; species Dascyllus trimaculatus. The sequence continues at coordinate 8,474,352 of CM045464.1, read as the reverse complement.
AAATCAGTTATAAAAGTTTAGTGTACCCAATGCTTTTGTCATTGTTCTGACCAAGTATTTCATATTAAACAGTAATCCATATGTTTTATTTTGTATTATTACCTCCGCTAAGGAGGTTATGTGATGGCCGGCGTTGGTTTGTTTGTTTGTTTGTTTGTGTTTAAAATAACTTGAAAACTAATGGACGGATCTGAATGAAATTTTCAAGAAATGTGTGAAATGGGACAAGGAACAAATGATGAAATTTCGGGACTGATCCGGATCACCGTCTGGATCCAGGAATTTTTTTTAATGTAAGAGTAACCAGGTGGACAATTAAATGTTGTTTACTCTAAAAGCCACCAGAGGGCACTCTTGTTTTCGGGGTAACCCCCTCTGACCACATGACATTTTGGGTCTCCACGCGACAGACAGCGACAATGGTGGACTTCTCTTTCCTTCCTGAGCGACATACGCACGGTTGGACCGGCATTTTTATCTCGTGTTGTCCAAGAAGCTGGGAGGCTGTTAGGAGCTGCTGCACTACAGTCCACGCCTGTTCATTAGGTTGGATGGGGTGAAGGCCGCATTGTCGGTAGGAAATTTCAACTGTATGTAATTACATTTGTATCTGCAACGTTCCATGCAAAATATTTGAATTGGGAGATTGTGTTGGAGATGGACTGAAGCTCCTTGACAGAGGTATGCGCTCTCTGAAGGCTTTTCTAGTTGTAACATGCAACTACTTACGGTTCAGAAAATATCCCTACTTGACTTCTGCATTTTCAGTTGTTTTGCTAATGTGAGCTCAAAGATGGAACTTTTTTTGGACTGGCTGTCTTAATTTTTAATGTGCGAAAAAAATCTGCTTAAAGTTCGGTCGACGGGCAATTGTTTTGGAAACATTATCTGGAAAAGTATTTGATATTTCAAGCGAAAATTTCCCACATGACATTTTAAATATCAATATTTTACGGTGTAAAACTTTACACAACTCAAAGACGGCTGAGCTGAAGGCCTCCTACGTTTTGGAACGGAAAAATTCTTATATAAGCAAATTAAAATACTGCTTAATCAAAAATGTGTTCTTATTAAGCACACTGGTTTGGTAAGATTCCTTCAGGCTCCTGAGCTGAGATATCAACTCTGCCAGGTCACTGCGTCATGCTTTGGACACATACATCCACGTGAACACATTACAGCAGGGGAAACATCTCGTGGAATATGTCATTTTTACATTCTTTCTGCAGTGGATGTATGCCAGCACACACATCTCCCTGTCTTTATGTGTACTTCCACCCTCCCCCTTCAAAACACACTATATCCAGGGATTAATGGCAGATCTCTAAATAAGGCCAAATGGAGATGTGGATGGGAGGGAGCTAAGTGGTGTGAAGGGCCCAGCAGTGGCTGCCTCTTACCTTTTTGTTGTTTTCTTTAATATCCTGAGGATTGAGCGACTTGTAGTCTCTGAAAGAACAGTGGGGAGGGTCGCAGAGGAGGCGGGCAGAGAAACAGAGGGAGAGAGAGAGAGAGAGAGACACAGTGGAGGGAGAGGTGTGTTTAAATATGCGTCACATGTAATGGTATTAGAACTGTAACATGCAATTTCATAGCAGTGCAATCAACAGAACTAATAGAGTGGAAAATATGTAAAAATAACACACCGGAGTGCAAAAGGCACACAAGCATAAACATACACACATTTGTACACAGGGCACGGCTTTGATAAATTATCTTCATGTCTGCTCTGTTGATGGGGCTGCAGGTTTTCCATATGCTGTTCTTTTGAGTGGTACACACACATTTAATACTAAACATTTAAGGAACCTCACACACTCTGAATGCTACGAAAAGAATCACAACCACACGCACGGACAACACGATCATCAGCAAACATGCAACGCTTGTGTAAGTGCGGAGACATTGGTCATATCTAGCATGATGCAAATATAATACCAAGTTATCAAATAAAGCAAAGGGGGAGTCTTGATCTAAAGTAAACATACAAGACTATTTATTTTTTCTCTTAAGGTGTCCTGAGTTAGATTTCCACCCAGATGGTCTGTATTTTAGCTTTACAGTGTGAGAGAAACAGTGTGTTAGTGTGTGCACGGTCCGTACATTATGTCGGGTCTGAAGTGGTGCAGCAGGGCGCAGAAGGCCAGCCCGTTCCTCCAGGAGGTGGTGAAGTTGGTGATCTTCACCCCGCGGTAGTTCTTGGTGACCTCGCGGCACCAGGCCAGCAGGGACTGGCTGGCGTTGGGCTTCCCTCCCAGAACAGGGCTCGGGACGGGGCTGGGCTGCAGACAGAAAGAGGAAAGAGAGACATTAATCTTTTTGAAATATTGCACCACAAACTGAAGCGCATTAATGATTTAATATCCACTGAATAGATCAGGGCTGCTGCATTAGGACAAACAAGTTCTATCACTGTAGATTTTTAACCATATGAATGAATCCCAAGGAGCTTCTAGGTGTTTCTGTTTTGCTCGAGTCACATTTTCACTCACTGTGGGCTCATTTTTCACTGCAATGTAAAGTACTACACCTCTACTGAAACAGAACAACCATGATTAGAAGTGGACAGAGCATAAAAATGTATTTTGTCACAGTTATAATGCCCTAAATCATAAAAAAAACACATAAACAAACACTGAAATTGATTGCATTTTGTTGAATCTGGAATCGGCATGTACAATTTGTCCAACACTGGAAAAAATTCTGACTCTACCTACCGTTGATATCTTCCTACTTACAATTTTACAACCTCTACAGACAACAAACTTGTCTGCATGTCGACTCTAAAAACATATTTCACCATGGTGACTGTATCTTTAACCAGTTTGCTGCCAACTTGCTCCTCTGTACACCATTTTTGAGCCTTGCTGCTTTTATTTTATTGCTCAAATATGTTTTATTTTCTCTCAATCTCTCCAATTAGTTTTTATACTTGTCTTCATGAGCTCTCGGTTGCGCCGAGCAAAGCAAAATCTGGTGCAAACAGTTTATTTTTTGCAAATTTCTAAATGAGACCTGTAGAATAAAGTAATTTTGATGAAATGTCAAATTTTTAAGCTCAGATTTTGTTAAGTTTTCCGATACAGCCACACAACATGCAATAGTTCACGGACTACTTCAAAGCTGAATATCTTTCTGTTTTACAGTTTCTGGCACTGATAAATGGAGTTTTCTGGCAATTTTTAAAAGATGGCATGTTTTTCAGACTCGCCAGCGAGTTTTGGGGTTTAGATTTTTAAAGCATACGACAATCAACATTGGAAAGGCAAATTATTTCCTGTAGCAATTTGTCTGTAGCCTTTGTGTGGTGTGAGAAATAGTTGAAATGTTTATACGTTTTTATGACGGTCCACACCCTCCCTCCACTCTCGAGCCCCTTTCATTATTTATTTCTCAATCAGATGCTTCACTTAGCAACCACCACCCATCCAATTAGCATTCCATAGTAGCACATAATGAGCCTGAACGTGCACATACGCAGACACACACCACAGTGGAGGGTCATTCAGAAAGCGGCATATGACCGTGAATAATGTAAACATCTTATTAATTAGCTCCGCCTTTGAAGTCTTATCTGGGTTGAAAGCTTTCACCATTAGGAGCCGTTTCCTCTCCCAGACTCCAAATCCCACAAATCCTTGGTGGTGTGGAGACACTGGTCTTCCTCTGACAGCCAGCAGAACCAATGCTATTCTGATTATTCAGCTGGCTGTTCGCTAATCTGGTTATGGGGGGACTGATACGGGCTAATTCTCTCAGATCATTTTGGAGAGAAATGGCAAAAATGTCACAGAGATTTGATTAAATTCATTAGAGGGCCGCCGATCAAAAAGACCGGAATGTGTTCCAGATCCAAGTGCATAGTACTATTGTAGGCAAGACAATGACATTAACATTTGACAAATAAGGCAGATTGACTTAATTAAACGACCTAATATGTTTAACGAGGTCGTCTAAGGTTCATCAAGCTGTGTTTGACTTTTAATACAACCACACAGAACATACAGATCCTCAACTGTTTTCTTATTAACTAGGCCTGAAGTTAATCTTTTATTTATTTACTGTTTTGACTGTGGACTTTCTTGCTTAATATAAACAGCTGCTGTAAAATGCAAACTTCATGATGCTTCTCTCACACCCAGGTGAGGTTTAGTGGCATAAGTCTGTCAAGCAAAAGGTTTATTTAACTTTAACCAGTGAAAAGATTTTACAAGTGCCAATGATGACCACCAGAACTAGTTAACCCAGTTTTTAGACAGAGTGAAGGCCTGGAGCTCGCTACAGCTGGACTGCAGGAGCCTCAGCGTCCTAACGAAGCTTGTGGTGGCCGACCAACCCCCTCTGTTGGCGCCTTTCCGCCACTGCAAGAAGAGAAAATAAAGCGATGGGAGCCAAGACTGAAGGATTTGAATGTGGGGAGACAGAATTGTTGAGAGATGGCTGAACATGATTGATTCTGCAGAAGAAATGATTGTTCACAGAGGGTGTTGAAAGGGTGTAGGGAAGAAAAAAAGACTTTGTTGCAACAGAATTCTAAAAACTTATGGAAAGACGGCTCAACAAATGGATTTTTTAACTCCCACTCTAACCTAATTTTAGGATTCTCTGATCTAAACATGGTTTTGTAGCCTCTGTCGAACCTTTCATTTGGTATTTACAGATTTTATGTGCTAATATACGATTGGTTTTAGCCAGTTAGCCGCGGCCTGCAAGCACCTGGATGTCTCTCGCTCGCCCATTGTTGCATTTTAACCTATGACCGCGAGCCTGGAGCCTGCCGAGATGCCACAAGGGCCAAAACAGATGAAAGAGACCGGGGGCCATCTCTAATAGCAATTCCTAACCTTTGTGCCGGTGTGTATGTGAGTGTATGTGTGAGTAATGCAGGCCCCGATGGCAGTCTGAGTACAGGGAGACGGTAGCGGGAGCCTGAGGGGCAGACACTTGACATTTCCGGCTCATCTTTAAAAGAGGGCCTTAACCTTTCCCCACAGCTTCTTCAGACACGTTTTAGGAGGCCTCGACGATGCCTTCGTGCCGCTCAAACAAATGGAAGGAGGGAGATAAAAAGTCAGGAAAGTCAATAACGATTATAACGCGGTCGCAATTACGGTTTGGAAGCAGAGAGGCTTCTGTAAACGTGCTTTTTGTAACTTTACATAAAGATGTCACCGATCAATCTGATGTAATTTTTTGCATTTAGGCTGAGAAACAACAAAAAAAGATGCATTTCTCTACATTTTACTTTGTTGGCCGACTGACCGAACTTGCTTCTCCAGTTGCGTTCTGTTTTTGTGTGTGTGTGTTTGCAGAGTTTCGGTGTGGAGTGGTCTTCCTCCAGGCCTTCCCCTCCTGCTTTTTTCAAGTGACGGTTGAAAGTAGCTGTCTAATTTGAGCGCTCTAATTACCTGGGATTAGAGACCAGGTGCTATTAAAGCAATTAGACACACAGCACACTCCAGTGCCGCAGACCCTCGCCGGCGGAAAACACACACACACACACACACACCTGAGTAACACAGCCAGTGGGAAAAAAACATACATTAGCAAGTAGGAAACTGTCTTTAAGGCCCACTTTGCATCCACATCCAACTGAAACACACACACTAATAAAAATGCAACTCCCACACTTGAATTAATCACATTTGAGGGATGTTAAGAGTCAATTTACTTAACTTTGGCTCTGTTAAACCAAGTGAAAAATACCTGTACGTCAATAACAGTTTCCCCCGTTGCCGACAAACCAGCTTCCAGGAGCGACATGTTATCCGTTCACGTGACCATCCAACGCGAAACTGTCGTAATTTTTCTCATTTGCTGGTCGCCGTCCCGGCCTGTTCCATTACGCTCCATCCCGATAAAGCTTTACAAATGCATCTCGCCACTCGAGCTTTCATATCCATCAAATATTGAACAAATACCATATCGTCTTTTACAGCACCCTGGCTGCATTTCCTTAAGACACAAACACGGGAGGAGTGAAATTTTTATGAGCAGCAGAAATGCACCCTGACTTATCAAACAGTTTGCTGTCTTGCCTGAAGGAGGGTTGTGTATGTAATGTGTGTGTGTTTGTCTTTTATCGGCCTGTGTGAATGTCACTGGATGTGTGTGTGTGTGTGTGTGTAACACTGACACAGCCATGTAGCTAGCTCGGCTCGAGGGTAGGATTAGCGGAGAGCATTGCCTCGGCCCACAAACATTCCATATTAAAAAATGAAAAGGCAACCTTCATTACTATCAGTGGCACATAACCTCCCCTCGTCCTCCTCCTCTGCTACTATTATACACAGCCATAACAGCCTGGGCAGAAAATACAAGCCACTGACAAGAGATTCCATTATTCCTGATGCCTCAGTGTCAACAACATACATCTGACGGGGCAAAGAAAGAAGAGAGGAAAAAAATGGAAGAAGGGAAAAGGATGTTAGAGAGAAAGAAGGGGGGTTAAGCTCACTACAATACCTGAATGACAAGATAGGAGGAAACCTGGGAATGGAAGCATCCAGGTTTCCTGTTGGAGCTGGTGTCAGGAGGATTTTTGGTGGCAGCAATGTGATTTTTGGGAGGCGTATTATGATCTGAGATTTGGAATCAGGAGTGAAGCGGCTGAACAATGATATAAAAAACTATGAAACTATCACATGCTGGTGCTGGGTCTGAATGACTCTGCAGGGAGGTTGGAAAGTGTTGCCTTTACAGCATATCTGGCTGAAATGCAAACATCTACTACACTGTATGCGGCTGAAATAGATTGAAAGTACTTTTAAGAGCAACTTGGCCAACACGCATTGACTTACAATGAGTGCAACATTCAACATTACACATGGATGTCCCATGTCCTGTCCTGGCTAAATTTAACCCTATGAGCCCTGGGCTATTCTCAGGATAATTTCTCTACCTACTTGTTAACTCTTATCTTGGTCAGTGTAAGCTCTGGTCATACGTGCTGTATCTTGTTTCTTGCAGAGCAGTCTAAGCCATCCAGATCTTCCACCATTTGATACGATAATGTTTGCTTTTCTATCAAAGGAAGAAAACATTACAGTGAAACCGAGATGTTTTATTTGTATCTCATCATAAAATGCTGGCAGGAGATATCTTTTCTTAAATGTGTAATGGAGATCGTCTAGGATTGTCACCGTCTTCCTAAATACAGGTGACCACAGCTTTGAATCACTCCAATTATATTGTGTTTATTTTTTACAGATGGTAGAAAATAATGTCAGCCGTATGTCGGACTCGATGCCAAAAGAAAACTGGGTGCACAAACAATTTCTATCATTGTAACGGGTAGGTTCTGCTGTATATTTACATATGTTGTACATCACGCAACAATAGGGACTCTGACTTATTCAACCTGAAAGCAGGGGAGAGAAATGGGTAAAGAAGTTTAATCTGTTTTCATAGATATATTACTTTGGTATGTACAAATATGCACAACTACAAAGCTCCAGTTCTCCTCCTTCTTGTGATGTGATAGTAAAATGCAATGATTTTCACTACATAGATATTAATTCCGCCATGTAATGACAAGTTCTTGAGTAATTTAAACAAGAATACAAGTGTGCAGAGGTACACAAAGCTGTATGGAAATGGTAGCTGTGAATAAATGTAAAGATTTTTTTATATCGCGACACCTTTTAGCACAGACAAGCAGCTAGTATTGTTGGAAAGGTCAAGTCGTGCGGTTTTATTTGATAAACCAACACCTCACTGCAAAAAACTATGAGTGCTATCGGGTTATAATGGGTTAACAACACATGTATTATTTTTAATTTTCTTCTTGCTTCCCATCGTTGAGTTTAACATTGAATTGATCCTGGTGGGGAAATTAGCAGCTGAACAACTCCAGGATGTGTCAGGACTTCGGTATCTTGATCAGGGGCACAGAGTCGGGTAAAAAGCAGAGAAACAGTCTAATACTAGATAATCTGTCGTCCCAAATGAAGACGGACAAACGCAAACCCAGTTACATGGCATTACAGACAATTAAAGGACCAGAGAGCACAGAGGCCACTGAAACCGGCCTTTTGGAGTCATAAAAAAGATACAAGTCAAACGCTTTAAGTGGCAGCTTTGTCTCTCACTCCGGGGCATAACGCTTCAATGGAAACTTAACTGGCCTCAACCCAATGACATAAACCCACGACTCTGTGGAGAGAAAAGAGCTTCCGTGTCTTTCCAATCTCACTTTGGAGGCTTCAAAGCAGTGTCAGAGAGTGTCAGATTTGAGGAGGTGTTGAATCTCATACTCTTTAAAACTTGTAATCCGCTCAAGGAGCCTACGGCAAAAAAAAGAAAGTCCACACACACACACACACTGCAAAGTACACATAAACACACAAGCTCACTTCAAACGACAACAGTGTAAAGTCTCACACGCTGCAAATGCATGCAAATTCTAATGTACTGATGCTGAACAGGCACATTTTAGCAGAAAAGGTCACCAAACACGCTGCTTTTATCCCAGATGTACACACACTTGAGAAATATTAATACCTGCTCACATTAAGAGGACAGGGTTGGCGCACTTAAGTGGCCTGTCCATCCTGCTGCTGATAAGCTCATCTGATTGGCTGGTCTCCAACCGCTAACACGCTCAATTATTTAATTGCGACTTCAATCAAAACAAGCAATTTGTTTAATCGGAGCTTTCTGCGCGTTAGGGAAAAAAAAATAAAACGGCACGATCACCTCGCGTCATCTTAGCCATGAAATTGCGCTTTCGGATTTCAAACGTCGCCTACATGAGAGCGAGGAGGGGAGGGAGGCAAAGTCCAATCAAAAGTTCAATTATGTAAATGGAGATGTGGAGTGGATGGAACAATAAGGAATCTGGGGGGTGGAGGAGGGGGAGGACAAAAGGCTGGAACAGGAGAGGAGAGCGAGTGTAGCGTGAAAAATAATACACATTAACATACAAAGGAAATATCGCATTACTGTTGTAATCGCGCCGCTTCCAACGAGAGTCGTGAGACAGAGTGTGTGCGCATTTATGTGTGACTGCTCAGGTAAGACAGTTCTATGTGTGTGAACAGGTGGAATGATAACAATTTACACCTGAGAGCTCACGCTGAACTTGGTGGCTGCCGTGCCACCTACGGAGACAACGTTGGACTGCGCATTTATTCAAGCAAATCCTTACACCGCGGCTTCGTGTAATATCTCGACGTAGAAAAAATATGTAAATACATTCATTATGATGGTGATTTGGAGGGGGGGGGGGGGTTGCTAGTGATTCACTTCGCAGCAGATATGCTTCCCATCTAGCAGTCAACTCGCAGGCCAAGACAGAGGGCCTTTCGGCAGTTGGCTACCGAGATGTAAAATGCAAAAATCAGGAAAAGCTGTTTCCTTTTCCAGGACCATTTCTGCTTCCAAGGCCTATTTTGCTCCAAAGGCATAACCATGCAAAGCGGAGGGGGGGAAAGAAATAGAAAAAAAAACAGCAGAACAGGAGAGAACAGACAAGGCTTTGAAATTGAATTGAAAAAACATCATGGAATAACACAGTTTGGAGGAGACGGCAGACAAAGGAGCGACTGTGCCAGCCTGCAGTGTGCCCGCCCGCCCGCCCGCTCGCCTAACGTGTAACACTGGGGCATAATGCGGTGTAAGCGCTGGCTTTAGCTTGTCATGGAAACGGCAGTAGCATTACCCACACTCACGCCTCTGCAAATTAGCTTTGGCTTGGGGAGAAAGACACGCAGGGTGGGTAGGTTTGAGATTGAGTGTGTGTGCGCATCTGTGTGTGTGTGTGTGTGTGGTGGGATTCAGTCAGGGACAAAACAAGACAGCATCACCGATGGTAGAGGAAACGTCCCTTCGCCATCTGTTCCCTCCTATGGGCTACACAGATGTATTAGAAGATAGTCGAACCTCCTTCTGGGTCAATCCCTCCACAGCCACTTTTTCAAAAATGACACCGTCACCAGCTCAGAGTGGGACTTCAAAGCACGTTCTCCTCCTCCTATACCCCTCAGATCTGTACAGATGTGTGCATTGACCAAGACTGCATGCAAATGAACTTCCCTTGCATCCTTGTTGGAAATTATAATCAAGTATACATGCACATGGGCCGTTTTCACTATGTTTTACATGTATTTAATAGATATGCTGAAATACAAAAGCACAAAAGCTAAAAAACAATGATGTCAACTATTTAGGAGGGTGACAAACGACACTATTAAACTGTTCTGATGATATATGCACGTAAGAAAAGGCCATATTTGCCTCATGAGATGGATGTGAAGCCTGAAAAGAGGCTTTGATACGGATGTCCTGGGAGCCCTTCGTATGTTATCGCTCTTGTAAGTTCAAATCACAAGATGTACTGAATATCAAGGTTGTAAAGGATATGAATTTAAACAAGATGATCACAGAACAAGTGGCAAAGCATGAAAGGAGGTGAGAATCAATCAAACTTCAGCGACAGTAAAGAATCATATTTCGTGATAACCTCAGGTGACCTCGAGATCAGCTCGGTTTGTTGCAGGAAAATAAGTCTACAAGTGGACTGAAGATCATCCACTCTGCTCCATTTTTCCTCTTCTCAACTGTCTTACTGCGCAGGGAGTCAGATTAGAAATCCACAGCACCTTGTATATATTAAAGAATCCAGGAAACGACTCCAAAGGCCTCCCACAGCTTCCCTCTTCTTCCGCCTCCTCAGATAAATAAATAAGCTTTGGAAGAAGGAGGAAGAGAAGGAGAAAGAGAAAGGCGGGGTGTGTGTTTGTGTGTGTTGCTCTTATAAATCTATACCGTATTAATCTCCTTTAACTGCCATCTTCAACAAACAAATTAGTGGTGCAATGGATTCAGAGATCAGCTGCGCCGATAACACCGCCATTTATCAATTAATCTAAGCCTGGGCAGGGAAAACTCATTAAGGAGGCCACTTTAGGAATTATGTTCTGCAGGTAAAGAGGCTCTATGTGTGTGTGTGTTAGGATGTGTGTGTTGGGGCGGTCTTAATGCAGCAGTTGCTCAACCCCCTGCACCACAGACTGCCATTGTCCAGCGCAGCGTTGGGCTCCAACGTGATGAGAGGGGTGATAGCACAGCCAATTAAAATGAACATAATTACAAAGTCACCCCTTTGACTCCTGATCAGAATACACATGCATCAACACGCACATGCCGACGGAGGAAAGGTGTGGCGCTGGTGTTGGTGTGGGCGGGGGGGAATGCTGCACAGAGGGAGTGGAAAAAGAGGCAGGAAAGTGACAAGAGCATCCAGAAAGAGTGGGAGGAGGTGTCAATAAAGACGGCAAAGAGTTTGGAGGAAGAGGAGACCACGTGAGGCATGTGTGGTACGTACTGGTGATGCTGGAATTCATCACTTTCATCTCATGCAGCAACTAATATTAAATGCTTCCATCTCAGTCTCTCTCTCTTATATTTAACCCTCTTAATCCCAAAATACATCAATTAGATATGACTTATGGCACAGCTGAATAATCTATTGTTTTGTTAGAGCCTACTGCTATAATCGTTACCACATGAGCAGAAGAAAGTTAATGGCAACTCACATTCTAAATTACTTATAAATGAATACACAATGTACCGTAAATGACGGGGATGTACAGATGCCGTGACATATATTATAATTGAGTGATATATACGCACACATTTGTCAGTCATTCTCCCGACATGGCTTCCAGCTGAGTGTCACGCCTCCGCTATACATCACAGGTGCAGGAGAGACTCTACAAACATACACCTGTGCATCCTCACTCATAGCTCCTCTCTACCTGAGATGCTTTTGGTGCTAGTCCATCTCAAATCACCAGGAACCTTCTGCTCACTCGTCTCTGATTTGCGTGAAACTTTTACAACTTTTATCATAAACTGTGGGCTTCTGCAAGATCGGACAAGTAGATGAAATAATTTCCGATTATGGGTGAGTTGAAATAGGAAAAATATAAAGCTATCATTAAAAGTGCCATCTTTGAGCGCACGCAGTATTTTCTGAACTATATGTAGATGAATGTCGCATTAATATGAAATAAACCAATCAGGCATAACATTATGACCACTTTAATATTGTGTTGGTCTCCCTTATGTGCTCAAAAATGCTCCGAACCATTGGACATGGACAAGAGGACCTCTCAGGGTGTCCTATGGGGTCTGGAACCAGGACGTTGGCACTGGATCCTTTGGGTACTCTGGCTTGTCCAGTGGGGCCTCTGTCAGTCAAACTTGTTCCACTGCATCCTGTTGATGCTGGATCAGAATGGGGTGTAGGAAGTTTGGAGGTCAAATCAACATGTTGGGCCATTGTCATGTTCCTCAACATGTTCCTGATTGGTTGATGTTTTTCCATGTGGTGGGGTGCATTTTCCTGTGGGGGTAGGCCAGTGACATGTGGGATTTCTATTTGCATGAGGGAGTGTGTTTGTTGTGGGACAATGTTTATTTGGGTGTCTAAGTCTGATCAACATGGATGTTAAAATCCAAGGTTTCCCATCAGAACACCACATAGTACCAATATGATCAATGGTATTCACTTCACCTGTCAGTGGTCAGAAGGTTGTGACTGATTGGTGTGTATTGATTAATGTTAATATGAAATACTAAATCACAAAAAAGTTATTTTCATTGAATTTTCCCAAACAAATGAGCAGGTATAACTAGTTGTATTGCAAAAACTAAAATACTGCTAGAGAGCCTGATCCAAGTAGATCCAAGATGTTTCAAAATGGTTCTCCGAATATAAGTCAAAAAAAGAAAAAGAAGGCTTTTATCTTCAATAGTTCCTGAGATATTGTTGTCCAAACATAGCCTCAAAATTCATTGAAGATAAGAAAAGTTCTAAAAGTGCGTCGACAGGTACTTATATAAAAATATTACTCTCAGAAAGTATGTTATGTCAATTAAAATCTTTATAAATATCCAGATTTTCTGCTATAAGAAGGCCGAACAGGAATTGTTCTTCAGGATGGAGCACTAAGACTGATTCCCAGGTCACAAGCAAGAAGACGGGTGAGACAAGGAGGATCAAAATACAGAAATATCTACATTCTTACTTTGACCAAAACAACACGGCACGATCAAATCCTCTCCTGTGAGTCACATAAAAGCTGAGCTACGATGCCACTCAGTGATCTCGGAGTTAAGCACTGAAAACTCCACTTAGTATTTCCTATAGCACATAAAAGCACACACCTGCATACCATAACAGTGCAGGAGAGGGGGGAGCTGAAGGGCTTTATAAAGAGGCAATTAAAGCCTTATCACTTCTGCACTCGCTCTCCCTCCCCACACACACACACACGGCAGTGCACATGTGTGTGCACGTACACACACACAATTTGAAAGACAAATCACTGACTAATTCATAAGATACTTCCAAGGTCTTTTTTAAATTATGGAGAACGGTTGGTTTAATTCAATTAAAATGTAGCAAGGGCCCCTTAAAGATGACAGGAAGAGGGTTTGGTATGAGTGTGGTTGTTAGAACGTGTGGGGGGTCTCGGAGCCTCTGGAGGTCCAAGGAGTTTTCAAGTGCATGGACCTCTATCTCGTCGCCCGAAGCCCCCTTAAACCTCACCCCAAAAACCCTGGATCCTTCTGGGTTTAAGCCCACACACACCTGGAGGACCGGGGCAGATTAAGACCAGATTAAGATAAAGTTACCCCTTCTTCGGCCGCTATGTCATTCAAACCGCTGGCCTCTGTGGCCACTGGATAGAAGGACACACAAGACAAAAAGGTTTGGTTCATTCACATAAACGCACACACACAGGCATGCACACACAAAGGACTTTCTGGTCATCCTCATAAGCCCTATTAGTCTGCTATAGAGCCTCTCATAGCAGACATCAATCATGGAGGGATTAGTCAATTCCCTCTCTAAATGAGTGGCGAGGGAAACTTCCCTTCAACTCCAAAGCAGGTCTCTTTCTTTCAGAGATTACACAGCGATTTGTTTTCATTTTGTTCCATCTTCATCGTTTTCTGTTTGACTTGCTTTTCATTTCTCTCTCACTTGCTCTGCGTCTCCCTCGTTCTCTCCTGCTTGCAGCTTGTGAGGTAATCCTTGGCAGATAAAACTAAGGAGGACTTACCAAAGGCAGATTACAAGCGGCGCTTTGCGGAAGGCCCTTTTACACCAGTCGGCGCGGGTATTGAGGAGAGTGAGCTCTTCGCAGTGCTTAACTTGTGAACTCGACATGCACCCAACAGAGGAAGAGGTGGAAAAATGATAGCCGCATTACAGTAACTGGATCAAAATATATCCCTCACAACACACACAAGAAAGCACATTAGCACACGCAACACACACATGCTTCTCCTTTCATGGCTGCAGTGTAGAAAATTGAAATTGGAACAGTGGCTGAAGACGTTTTGATATTAGATTTAACAGAAAATGATTAAACACATCAATGCCTGCAGCCCTGTGAGACTTTGTGCATCAAGTTGTAACTCCTTTCTTCTAGAGATAGACCGATTATCGGCATGGCTGATTATAGCAGCTGATATTTGGCATTTTTCCGATTATCTGTATTTTTATCGACTGATTATTGATATATTAAATGTGCTTCTTCAGGTCTGATGCAGCCTCCTCTCGCTGTCTGCAAGCACTTAAATGTCTCTAAAGCAGAGACTGCAAAAACTGAACAAGAAACACAAGTTGTTGACCCACAAACCAGGAAATTAGCTTCCTCACAGTGACTGAGGCTACGCTAACCGCTAGGGGCTAAGTTATCGCTCGATCCCTATTTTCCTCTTCTCTGGATCTCATAGTTAGTTGATCCAAAGATTTAGTAATTATTTGTCAATGTCCAGTCAAAGAAACACCAAACCTGGAACCCACTTCTTTAACTTTTGACTCAAACAGCTGAAGTTGCTCAGATGTCTTTTACCTTCCTCCTGACTTGATGACAGCGATGCCCTGCAGCACGAAACAACAACAGGAAGCCCGATGATTGGACCTAAACTGCATGAGAGAAGAAGAAACTGGGTCTCCTCTCTCCCACAAGATCCAATGACAGACCACTCAGAGACTGCAAAGTAAGAGTTGGGGAGGGGTCCACACTGGGAAAAGGCAGACATTGAGAGGTAATGATTTAGCCTTACTCCTCTCGAGGATTATTCTCCTAATATTACACAGCTTATGGAAAGGCCAAGGTGGCCAAGGGGAGTCACTGAGGCTTCAATGCTTTGGTCTCAGAAACGGACCGCTATGCCCATTTCCCCGCTAACGCCGATGCCAAGTTCTGAAATTTAAGAGACACAACAGTCTTGTGATCCTTCACTTTAACCCGACAATATAGACTCGCTATACAAACCACCGGATGTCTGACAAAATGTTATATTTCATTCTGAACTCCAATCAAGCGAGAACAAGCTCAGTGTTTTCGGATTTCCACTAAATGTAAAGGAAAGTATAATAACTTGCATTTCATATGTGACACTGACACTCTACTCTTAAACTTATACAGCTACATGTAAGATAACATAAAATAAAACCTTATGAATCCCTGTTCCAGATATTGCTCAGAAAAAAACAAAATGACACAAGGAAAGCCGGGCTTTAAAAAGTAAAAAAGTACTGAAATAAAACAGGTAATCTAAAATAAGTCTAGGATACAGCAGTAAGAAGGAATGCTGCCAATTACACTGAGGTAATATGACGTTAATATCACACATGAAAATAAAATACTGGACCCGAAAAGCGACATGGAAATAAAAAATTGGCATCTACACTGACAATATTACTCACGTATTCAAATTATTGCACATGAAAATGAAACGTTACACATGATGCTGAAACTGATATTGCACAAACTACATAAAAAAAGAAGTATTTAAAATGGAAGATATTATTGTTCAGGTCTAAGTGTCCAATGTTTTAGCCATCTATGTAAGCTGTAATATGCACAATAATCATTAAAAGCAAAAAACTGGAAGGTCCACATTCGTAGGACCAGCAGCGTCTTCACAACAGGGCTTGCAAATATCAGGAATAAGAATTATTCCTTCTCAAAAACTTCATTTTTAAGTACACAACTGAAGCAACCAGCGTTAATGGGAATTGAAAACTCTAACGCGGCACCTATACAGTTGGAAATACATATAAACCATTTAGAAGCATCAGGCCCACACATCTTACGTTCTTTATGTCCTGCATCTGAGACTCTTTGTGTGAGGGGATGTCAAACTTATCAGAGAAGATGAAATAACTTCGCACTGGATATAATGATAAGAAGACGAGAGACCTTGGAGCGGGCAAAGATCAGAAGACAACGGATGACTGTCCTTGTCTCTTGGGCTCCCCTCTGTCCTCCGAAAGCATCCCTCAGTCGTCACGGTAACCTCAGAAACACTTCACAGCGCCAATGTGGTCCTCGCCTGCCGCGAACCTCGGTGAAAGCTAATTAAGAAATATCGCAGCCTTCTGCGAACTCAATTAAATAATGTTAATTTATTCTAATTTCAATTTGGAGGTAGTCTGAACTGAAGGAGGGGCTGCGAAGACAAAGTCTGGGAGAGGAAGGAGAGCTCTGGCCTCTGCCTCCCCCCCGGCACAGCAGCTCTCACAACCTGCAAAACTCTATTTAATTTGAACCCTTTGATTAACATTAGTAATCACAGAAGCCCTTCAACTGAAGGGGAGAAAGAAAACACACCTCTGGTGTTGGTTCGCCTTCTCAGCTCTGGAATGAATGAGTGTTTGCACATGTGTGTCAAACATGAAAGGAGATAGAGGGGAAATAGAAGGGACGCCATGTAAGATCATGGTTAAGACTAATTATTTTTAACTTTCTGTTACAGTTTATACTAGGAGAGCTGAGATTAACAGAAAGGATTACAAAAATTTAAGAGAAAGGAGACTAAAATATGTAATAAAATTCTGCAAAACCAAAGCACCTTTCTCTATTTTGTTGTAGTCTGTAGTTGATAAAACAGTCAACAATTCCTGCATATACTGGATTGTCAAACCCAATGAAAGTGCCGACAACTTAAAAGTGAAAAATGTCGCACAGCTTCTAAGATTTTTCGAGTAAATATTAAGATAATATAGAACTTTTGGCTCTAACTTTTCCCCAAAGACGTATGCCAGCTTCCAACTTTTCTTTATATGAAAATAAGGCAAATAATTCATGAAGCGGAAACTTTGATGAAAATCCAAAGATCAGCGCATCTAAGTGTAGAGCGGTCTGACTGTGGAATCGAGATGGAGATGAAACAAAAGGAGGAGCAGGGGATCACTGAATTACCGGGAGGGGAAGAAATCAGCCCCAGGGAGAAGAGATGGACTGAATCAGACCAGACAGAGCTCGCAGCCCGCCCAACAGGAACTCCCTGTGTTCATTTAAATTAATCCCACAGACGTTTTCATCCCTCCAGCTCCTTCACAGACGCTAAACTCGACGCATCCGAGGATCTATATCTCCCAGACGGGACAATGTACAGACACGCTGGCATGAGAGACTCGAGCAGCACTTTCACCAACTTGGAGACAAATCTCAAGAAGAAATATTCAGAAGTAGCTTAATATTCAAAGATTAAAGCGGCATTCGTGAATGCTCAATGGTGACAATTGGTAAAGAAGAACACTTAAGTCAAAGTAAAGGTATGACTGTCCCTTACTTTGGTCAAACTAACTGTCCAGCTGTAACAGAATAAACCAGACGATCCTGAAGGCAACATCACCAGTGACTGATTTCAACGTATCAAACCTATCATTGTTGGACAATCTGCTTGGAGACAATCTCAGACGTTAAGACAAAAAGAAGTATCCAAAGACCAAAGTGTCATTCGTGAATGAAGCACACTCGAGTCAAACGGATGAAGGTCAAACTACTTGACCAGCTGTGAGAGACTAAACGAGAAAACCCTGATGGTGACATCATCAACTACTGAATTCAAAGTCTTCATTGAAGTCGAACGCTGCTGTATCAAACCTGTTATTGGAGGGCAACTTATTCGTAAAAGGTCCGGCAGCGTTGCATGGTATGCCGATACTAGAATGGAGTACCTGGCTGTTAAAAACTATACTTCTCTCCATTTTATTACTAGTGGCAATTAAAGAATGAGTGTTTTAATATAAGTCAGGGCAGTGCGTGTGTGCAGAGCTTCCATTTTATTGCAGTGACAACCACTTTTATCTTCTCACACTCTGCAGCTTTGATGGTGATTAAATGTGCAAGTTTGGTTAAAGAGGATCAGCAAAATAAGAATTTCATTATAGAGTAACCATCTAGCTTTCTGTGCATGTGACAATAAACCTCTTGAATCTCGAAAAAAAGTCCATGAATCAACCACAAAGTAGATGCAAAAATCAAAATATAGCATTATTCTGCTAACAACGGACAGTCAGTGCAAACCTACAGGTGTCATAAAGCCACTCTGAAGGATCTTTCAAACATGGCACAATGGAGGCAACATGTCCGGCTTTACAAAGCACCATGCCAGCTGACTGTTTCGAAAAAGATCAACAAGTACGTAAATGTGACAGATAACATTATTATTAGGGATGCACGATAACGCCTATTTCAACCGATACCGATAATCGATAATTTTACACTTCTTGCAGCCGATAACCGATATTTCTTTCCTTAATTAACTATAATTTGAGAACAAATCCACTTCCTACTATAATTCTGACCCATAAATAGAACAATTGAGTAGAGCATAAAGAAGTTGACATTTATTGATACTTCTGCTCAAATACTGACAACCAGCAACTCAATCATTTTGAATATGTTTGGAAAAACTGAAACAATCTGTCCAGTTATGTTTTAAAAACACAACATGCATAAATGAGGCCAATAGAACTAAGCCCATAACATTTTGCATTGCAGTTTAACATAAACAACAACACTGTAACAGATGGAGTCACATCTCTTGTTGATTCACAAAAGTAAAATAAATAAAAGTGTTTTCCCTGACAGTAATAAAATAAATAACTAGTGCAATAAGTGCCTGCCCCTTTACAAAGGCAACATTCAATTATAGAACATAAAGAGATCAGGGTTCAAATAATAAAGTGCCTTTTCCAGCAACAAATAAAAGGTAACTAACTAAAGACTGTGTCTCCAGATAAATCATGAAGTCAAACTACTCAGTTTTGTGTGTTAACTCAGGGCGGATCAGTGGAAGGTTTTTCTTCACAAAGAGTATCATCTCTGCCTTCTCACATCTTAACCGGTTTCTTTTCTCGTCCATCACATTAGCAGCAGCAGAAAACAAGCGTTCACTATCAACACTAGTGCACGGGGCTGACAGGTATGTATGTAGCCACCACACACAGACCAACGGCAAAAACAAAGATTCAAAGTCTTTATTATTATCGGGTGGTTTTATCGGCTGATTTTTTTATTATCGGAATTATCGGAATGACGTCATAATTGTCAATATCGACCGATAATTATCGGACGCCGATATTATCGTGCATCCCTAATTATTATATTATGTAAATGCCCT
Organism: Dascyllus trimaculatus; assembly: GCA_024666655.1. Taxonomy (NCBI): domain Eukaryota; kingdom Metazoa; phylum Chordata; class Actinopteri; family Pomacentridae; genus Dascyllus; species Dascyllus trimaculatus. The sequence goes on along the minus strand of CM045464.1, from coordinate 8,454,912 downwards.
CAAACGTAAGTCAAATGAGTTTGAAATACATCTCTACTAGCAAATGCTGTGATCACACTGTTAACATTAACTCAGATTACTGAGAACTACTAAAACCAGCTATAAAGACCAACTGGATTCCTGCAGAAAGAGTCAAAGTGGGTGATTAAAAGATGCAGTAAAGTACTGATGCATTTATATCAGCAAGAATTTTACTTATTATAAGCAGCAGAGAGACCTGAGCATGTAAAGAGCTGATCTTTACAAGGAATCCCTCCAGTTATACTTAAATACGGTACAATAATTTAGTCTTGTTTATGGTTTCGTTTCACATCCTTCCATTACTTCTTCTGATGCTTCAGGTGTTCTCTCTGGTGTCATTTCAGCACTGGTTTAGATATTTTAAAGGTATCAAAGTCCTAATTTTGGCATCAGAACAACAGTAAGGTACTGTATTATTTGCATTCCCTCTTCGGTATCTGCCGGGTTTTGCAGGCACCAGCAGTCTGTTCGGTATCATGAACAGTAAAACAAAGGCTGCTGGATGTATATTTACATCGCCATCCACTGACCCTGCATACTAAATGTGCTAATACTGGTCTCACAGGTCCCTCTGTGCATTTGCAGTGTTGCCATAAACTGCTGGTGCTGAACGTGCCTTCCACTGGCAACAATCCAGAGCGCTGAGCTTTTGTTAGGGCTTAATGTAAATCCAATCTATATGTGTAATACCTGTGCATGGAGTAAGTGGGCGCACGCCATATGTCCTGTAGATGTCCTGATTCTCCACAGGCTGGCACTGAAGTGGGGGGGGGTTTAACGCGATGACAAGGAGGATCAAAATACAGCTAAGTTTAATGCTCAATCTGCTCAAGAGAATTCATATCCAAAAGGGACAAGAGAGTTAAGTAAGGGCAAAATATGACACAGTTCTTTTAAGTTTACAATAAATATGCATTTTAGTAACTGAATTCATGGTTTCTTTTGCTCTTATCTTGACAAATTCTTGGTAAAGTTTTTGTTTTATGTGGTTTTGCAGCCCAGGAGCACAGAAACATCACTTGACGCTCACTCTTTAGTATCTGTTAAGTGTAACAACAGTGACCAAGCATTAACAGCTTGCTCCACTGCTGCTCTTGTGTTACCATTGCTACGAATAAATGTGAAAATGTAAATGGGATACAGGACATGCTAATCTCTTTCGGATAGCAAAGGCGAGATTTCATTTCATGTGAGACATTTCAAACCCCTCAGGGCAGGTTGTAAATGTATAACTGAATATGGCGACTTTCAGTGTATCAATTTCTATTCACTTCCTGAGATTACACCTCGTTGTGTGTGTGTTTATCTCAGCCCTACACGCACATGAAGAGCTGCTAAAATAAAGTAGAAATGCAGAATACACACCTTGAACCGCCTTATAGGGGAGATGTAGAGGTTAGCTGTGTTTTGAGGGAAGGTTATAACAGCCCCAGTACATATTCACTGAACTGAGCCTTGGGCACACCAGAAACTATAAGAACAGATACATGCATGCAGGCGAGCTCAAGCACACATTTACACTCGGTGCACGTTCGTAGTGTGATGATGTGTTGGTTTCGTCTTGGCCTCTCATAGTGGGAATGTCTCCTCTTAATCCTCTCTGACTTCATACATTCAAAGGTCATCTCACAGCCCATGTGTAGGCTGCGGCGTGCGCGTGTGTCATGGCGCTCGGTGTGAATAAGAAAGAGAAACCTATTCACACTCGCTGTATATGTCAACAAACCCTGTAGGCCTATCCTTGTTTACTGTGAACATCCTATCTCTCTCCCTCTCTCTACAATTCCCTGGCCATCTTCCGTCTCTTCCCCCCGCTATTCTGCTGTCCTCTACCCTTCACTATCTTCCATATATTCTCCTTCAATGCACCCCCTCCACTCTCTTCCCCCCACCTTTCACTTCAATCCTCACTCACAATTCATTTTCTGAATCCCTCCCTCCCTCCACCCAGAGCTCCAGAGGCAGGGGCATCTCTTGGCGAAGTGTGGCCCACCACAGGCCACTGGCTTTGGGTAATTAAAGTGGTTTAGGCCCCCTCACCCACGGTCACAGGCAACTGCAGCTGGGTGATAAAGGCACTGTGCCATAATTACATGGACGGCCAGCATCACCGCCCAGCTACACTAAAACAGTCAGCTAGCCAGCTGCATAGGGAGGAGGGACATGTGTGTGTCTGTGCGTGTATAAGTAACTGTACTGTGTTTGCATGTTGTGTACGTGTGGTGTGTGTGTGGTGTGTGTGTTTGCATGTGGTGTGTGGATGTGTGTGTGTGCAGGGGGTCAACACCCCCTTGTGATCGCTCTGCTGTAGTTAAGCCCCCTGTGTTTAAGCCCCACACAGGCTCATTGAGCCCCTACACACACACACACACCCACCTACCCACCAACCAACACACACACACACACACACACACACACACACTTTTAACCCCACACCCCCACAGCCAATCATTCCCCACCAGTGGTCTGACTCCTGCCGTGAGTGTGTGTGACCATCAGCCATTTAATTAGACCCAGCCATGATTTACCTAATTTAAATAAATAAATAAACATATGAAAACACCCCAATAAACAAATACCTATATTCAAATGAGGAGCCGGGGAGTTTCGTGAGCATAAAGAATGGGCCAGGAGATGAGATTGTGCAGGCGGAAAAAAAGCTAATGTAAGGACCACTGGACGTGGACACACCGCTGCAAACACACCCACACACACACACACAAACTGCTTCAAGTCACTCACTTATAATAACACATTCTGCAAGGGACAAGCCAGAATGAAGAACAGTAAACAGACTTGAGGATAGATCTGTGGAATTCTGCTAAAAGTGAACCGTCTATGTACTACAAACTTTGGTCAGCTGACAAGCATTCCCAAGGAGTGAATGAGATCAAACTGAGAAATCACAAATCCTTCATTGTGTGGTAAATTTAATGAGAAGCAGAGCTCAAGTTACAGAGGGAGAAACAGAGGCTCCTGGAATACTGCTAAGAAGCAATGTTGTCATGTGGATCCTGTATTTAACACTGGGTATCAAATCTGAATATCTTTTTGCATTGGCCCACATGTGTGTCTGATGAAGAAGTAAGAACATTTAGAAGTAGCAGAGGCAGGAGAAGAAGTAGTGGTGGGTGGTAAAAGTAAAGTAGAAAAAGAAGAAGTAGTAGGTAGTAGAAGAAATAGTAGAAAAAAGAAGCAGGTAATAGAAGTGGAAGAAGAAAAAGCAGTAGACGTAGAAGCAGCAGAAGTAGTAGTAGAGAAAGAATTAGTAGTAGTAGAAGAAGTAGTAGTAGGTAACAGAAGAAGTAGCAGTCGTGATAATAGAAAAAGTAGTAGTAAATGAAGAAGTAGTAGTAGCAGTAGCCAATGAAGTAATAATAGAAGAAGTAGTAGAAAGAGAAGAAGTAGTAGCAGGAGTAAAAGAAGCAATGATAGAAGAAGAAGAAGAAGAAGAAGAAGAAGAAGAAGAAGAAGTAGAAGAAGAATAAGAAGAAGAAGTAGAAGAAGAAGAAGAAGAAGAAGTAGAAGAAGAAGAAGTAGAAGAAGAAGTAGAAGAAGAAGTAGAAGAAGTAGAAGAAGAAGTAGAAGAAGAAGAAGAAGTAGAAGAAGAAGAAGAAGAAGAAGAAGAAGAAGAAGAAGAAGAAGAAGAAGAAGAAGAAGAAGAAGAAGAAGAAGAAGAAGAAGAAGAAGAAGAAGAAGAAAAAGAAGAAGAAGAAGAAAAAGAAGAAGAAGAAGAAGAAAGGAAGCAGAAGCAGGAGAGGACAGACTAGAAGAATAAGAATATACTGTAGAAGAAGAGCAAGAAGAAGTAATAGTAGAGGAAGAAGTTTTCTCCTTTGTGGTTTGACATGATTTAGGTGTTTAGACAACATTTGCCTCGTCTTTTAAAAGGAGGATGTTTTCATGCAAGTCCATTTCCTCAAACTTACTAACCTCATATGCATTAACCTCCATTTACACAGCAGAGACTTCCACCATGTGTTATATTTAGGCATTCATCACATTAGTTGCTTTGTTGTTACAGACATCTGTGTCCCTGTCGTGGGGATAAAATGAGTTTAATAGATTCTAGTGAAGCCTGCTTACCTTGGGGGAAGAGGAGGCCAGCTCTCTCCCCATCACTGCCGCCACTGGGCTGGGCCCGACAGGCTGGGCTCTCTCCCTGTCCGGACCAGAGCTGGGTTTGTGGGGTGGTGGGCTGGGGCCGAGGCCAGGGCTGCCACTTGGAGGTGGGGGAGCCCTCCTCTTCTGGCTGCTGCCCACGTCGAGAGAAGAGCCACCAGCAGGTGACCGAGCAGGACTCGATGCCCTTGGCTCGTAGAACGGATTGGATCTGAAAATGAGGGAAAGGAGGAGATGATGAAGGAGAGCAGGACAAGACGGATAATTAATCTTTTAAACTAATGTTATGTGAAATGATTAAGATTAGTATGACCTTCTTTAAGGCCAACAGATCATCAAACCTAAACTGTAAACAATGGTGTTTCTATTATTTTGTCTACCTTTTTTCCAAGGTTGGGTTAAGTAACAGAAACATCTCTCAGTACAACAGCAGCACAAACTGCATCCACAAAAATGCCCATAAAGGTGAAACAAGCATGACTTCAATCTCAATTGGTTGGGCCTTGCAACATTTCTGTATCACTTACAACAAGAACAAGAACAAGTGATGTACTCGAGGTTGGGTGAAGCAACTTGAGGAAGTTTTTTCCACATTTCAGCCATAATATTGGTTCAAAAACATCACAGAGGGCTTGTTCACTTTACAGTTTAACACCCATTAAAACTTCATCGCTGTCTAGATAAGACGAATGAGACTCACAACTATAAAAGTAACCTGGGTTTTAGCAAAATGCAAACAGAAGATGAAGTTTAGTTTTTTGCTTCCAGCTATTTCCTCCGAGTGTATTAAATACTTGCAGCATCAGACAGCAGCAGGATCCACATGAGTGTTTCCAAAGTGAGAGAACTGTGTGCACTTTACTACTAATAATAATTAACCCCAACATGGAGACAGGATGTGGGACACTTACAAAAACCTGAACATTATCAGCTGCATTAAGGTAGACTGTCTTGCACAAGTATTGCAGCAGACTGCATTGGTTTTAGCTAAGTATACCGAAAAAATGGCTATAAACAAAACACAAAAGCAAAAAAACAAACATTATCGACCCCTATTTGGCAAAATATACCCATACCAAACATTAAAACATCTTCCCAGGAATACAGCTGCGGTGATAGATCGATTATTCATGACGTTCTCCACTATTTACTTGCTCACCAACTATTCTGACCATCTTTCAGTTGGTTTGAGTAATTTTTTAAAGGAAAAAAGTCAAAATTCTTTGGAATCCAGATCCTTAAATTTAAATATCTTCTTTTTTCATTACCCCTGTATGATACTTCACTAAAAATGTTTTTGTTGTGGACAAAATTAGACATTTACGGACCTAATCTTGGGCCTTCAGAATCACATTTTTCTTCATTTTCTAACATTTTACAGACCAAACATCTTATCAAAATATAAGATAAGAGAAAATAATCATTAGCGGCAGCCCCAGCATAGAATCAAGATTCCCAGGTCTATTTCAGGACATCTTTGGCTCCAGCTACACAGTAATTACCTGAACATGAGGAAGTTGCGACATGGAAGCAGAGGTTAGGTGCAATACAATGAGCAGCACACACAAGTGGTAAGCTAATAGAAGATGCAGGTGCACTGAGGTCAGGACTGAGCGACCTCATATCCTCGCTGCCCAATGTGGACTAATGACAGACAGGCAGGAGCTCCGAGACGAACGCGCAACCGTGCACGGAAACACACACACACACATACCACAGTGTTATCAATATACAGGCATGCTTGTGCCACTGAAAGCAGGGGCATGGCCTTAAGACATTCACTCAACATGCAACAAGCAATTCTAAACAAACAAGAGAATTGGATGGAGGCGGTGGGGGCGAGAAAGAAAAAGCTGATTGACTAGGTATCTGTCTGAAAGAGAAGGTTAGAGCTGCTCAGTGTCTATCTAACCGCAGAGCAATAGAGGGGGGCTGGAAATGAAGGGAAGTGAAGAAAAGAAAAGCAGGCAGGCCTATAGAGAAGCTTTAACAGACCAGCGCTGGCTAAAAGACATGTGAAAGGGCTCCAGTCAAAACACTGCACTGCCCTCTTGAACTTTCTATTCTGCAGGGAACTGCTCCTGATGTAAGAGACAGAGGAAAAGAAACACCAGTCAATAACCTGTCTCTCTTTAGACAGCTGAGAGGGCTAAAACATACGGCTATCTGGGTGACGGCTTCACTCAACAGCCAAAACCAAGAGGGTTCGCATTTACAATTTAGGCACGGCCGCTCTTCAGGAGAGGTCGCACACTATCGGTGAAACGTGTCTCTGTAAAGATCCCCACAGTATGAAATCTGGTTACACATCCCATGTCTAAAAGCAGCTGTGAAACTTACAAAAACTACACATTATAAGCTTGACTAAGGTAGGAAGTCTTGCATGAGTATTGTAGTGGACTTTATTGGTTTTAAACAGATGCAAATTAGCTGCTGGCTACTTCTGGTGCAGTTACTTTTGCTTGTGCACTGTCCCTGTAAAAAATAAACTAATATCTGTAAACATCATGACTACAATTTTAGTTAGTTGAACCTTGTAAGACATAGCTTGCCTGTCAACACCACATCTTTCATTTATTACAGACTGCAACAGGTCAGATTAATGAGACTGACAATAACAAATGCAATCAGCTTTGGACAAAAAGTTTAGTTTGTTGCTTCCAGCTGATTCGGAGTTTGCAGCATCAGACAGCAACAGGATCCATAAGAGCGTCTTAAAAGGGAGAGAGCCGTGTGCACTTACTAATAACTATACATTATTTCGACTTTATTGTTTTAAACTGACTGTATATAACAAAAGAGCACAAAAGAATAATTATAAATCCCTATTTGGCGACACATCTGTGTACCAAGCCACTTTTGTTATTGTTAAAACTTGCTGAGGTGCGTAAAGATGTCTCCTCTTTGCCTGTTTTTTAAAATATTATAAACTTCTTCCTTTCCCTTTTTATTAACAGTTCTGCTTAAGTTTCCTGCAGTATATGCTGTTTTTTTAATAGGAAAAAAGGGTGTCATCCACTAACATAGCATTAAATTACTTAAAGTTTTCTGTTTTTTTCTTGTCACTAGTTTAACTGGCACTACTGAAAGAATGTAGAATAGAAAAAAGTAAAAGTAAAAGGGAGGAAGAAGGGAGTCAGGATGAAAGAGCAGCGAGAGGAAATAAAAAGAAGCAGGGAGGAAGTTAAGGAGAACGGCAAAGAGGGAAAGTATGGGGCAACAAGTTGATCGGAGGGAAGGAGGGAGGCAAAGAATGAAGGAGGAGAGAGACAAGGTTAAAGAATGCGGTGAAACAACAGAGCCCTTGTTCCCGTTGAAAGAGCTGCTTCGTCACTTTGCCCTGTCTGGGGGGTGGTGAGGGCTGAGGGTGCCGTGGCTACAAGTACCCCTCTATAAGGAGGGGTCTTACAGGACTTGGCCTGCCGACAGGAACCGAACTAGGCAGTCTGGAGTCTCACATAGTGCTTCTAGTAAAGGCTGCTTCTGGGAATGGAAACCTAATTTGCAAGTAATACACCAAACTGAAGTGGAACTAATTCAAAATTGTTTAATATTAATTTCTTTAACAGCATTCTGGCCTCGTTATGTCAAATTACAAACATGACTGTCGCAGGAGTTATTCAATCAGGTAACTATTAAAAATGAATAGGTAAAGTCTTACTCGTCGAGCTCCTCCTCCTCGTTGTGAGAGGTGTCGGCATACAAGTACTTGTTCATGTCAACAGGCCGAACTCCTTTCCTCTGTCGGGGCTTCGGAGGTTCTGGGTCGGGCTGGAAGTCCATGTCCTGCTCGGGCTCGTCGAAGGGGTTCCCTGGAGGTGTGTGTGTCTCCGGTTCGTCCGGCTCGTTGAATGGGTTCGAGGTGTCGTGGTCGTAGAAGGAATCATCATCAACCCGCTGCCGTAAGACCGGCTGGGGAGGAGGCTCTGGTAGATGGAGAGGAGAGAGTAAAGCTGAAGTAGTTCGTCATCTTACTGTGTGAAAGAGCTAAACCACAGAGGGAAATCAAAATGAATGTGACTGTCGCTCCGGGATTAGCTAAGCATTATGTACTCAACTGCATATATTGTATGGACAGTCTGGTTGTATTTTCTAGATATCAAAATTCAACATCCACCTCTTGACATGCAATAGGATCCATTTCAGTCAATTCAGACAGAATTAAGGAAACATCTTCAGGTACTGTCTCAAATTTTGTTCAGAGTTTACTTATTTGTAATTAGGGACCCCAAACAAAGTTAATTAAAATATTTCGGTAGGATTTTCAGAACTTTGTACGTTTTCAGACCTGGGAATTTCTGTTTTTCTCGCAGAGCTATTTTAAGGGTTCAATATCTCTAAAAATTTAACTTTCACAACCATGAAATTTGGTGAAGACACAGGCAAAATTGTTTCCAGCAAATCAAAATGATTGATTGGCTCCAACAGAGGCCATTTTTTTAAATTACTGGAACCACAGAAATGAAAGGAAAAGCAAAATTTTTAACGAGGATGGTATCGGAGTGCCAGAATGTTCCTCTAAGTGCATATATATATGGATGTATTCATATTTCCTACTAAAAATACAGTCTTTGATCAACATTTTATCAACTTTTGAGGCCTCCAACATGAGCAGAAAATGACGTACGGCAAGTATAGCAAACTAATGTTCCAGCTTTTGTGGACTCATTCGTAGGAGCACAAAAACTGGTGCTCACTACGGTCAATATATTGTCATGACATGTGCAAAGTTACAAGAAGCTTCCATGTTGTTTTCAAGTTAAAATTAAATAAATATTTTAAAACCATGTCCTCAAGAAAGCAAAATTCAACATTTCAGATCAAAGACAACTTAAATAAGCAAGCGAGCAACAGAGTGGGAGCTTCACGTGTGTGGGAGCGTGTCACTCAAAAACAAATAAAACATACTACCACACCTGGCTACTCAGGTGGTCAGACAAAAATATTGGTTTAGCTGTCTGAGAGCACTGAAGTCTGCTACAGTTACACATGATTACACACACATTCACGGTATGTGAGCATCCAAAACTTCAGCTTGCACTGTTTGATGCTGACCGACATTCCCCAAAAACTCCACTTTTATTGTGGAAACAATGCAGGTAAGATCAAGGCCTGAATCTAGTGAAAGACTGAATGGTTTGTCGTCAGGTGTTGACAGAGCTGCACGTACCTTCCTCATCTGGATCGTCGAATGGATTGAGGTGGTTTGGATGAAGGTCGTCATCGGGGTCATCGAAGGGATTGGTGCTCATGGCGGGAGTTGTTTCTTGATCCTCGTCCTCCAGGAAGTTCAGCTTGTTTATCAGTTCTGTCGCCGCACAGTTCAACAAAAAGTCATTTAAATGAACAACACATTGCACAGTCAAACAGCTACACAACAACACATCGACTGAAATGCAATGAACAAACACTCACGAACCCAAAAATACCAAAACCTGCACTTTGGAGTGAACCATGAGTAGAAAGACCAACCAGTCTCGCTGCCTAAACTTCTCTGTGTTCCTTCTTCAGTGCATTTACAACAGTGGCATTCTGGGAAAATTTATATACTATGGAGGGTTACTGTGGGAGACGGTGAAGACAGCAAAGAGTTGCTATGGAGATCCTGGCTGGAGAGGCTAAGACCACTTCATCTTCATCATACTCACAGTAGTTTGGTCGCCTGCTGCCAGGGTGTGGGTCAGTTTGAAAAGAGCGTAAATGAGCCGAGAAACGCTGCCGAGAGTCTGACCGAGGAAGAAATGTGTCTCCTGGTCTATATGTAGGGTGGCTATGTGAAGTGGTGGCGGCTGATAAGAGGTGCAACAGTTTTCTCTGCCTCTGACGACATTCGTGACTCATTTTAGCCTACGACAAGACCACATGTGGGTCTGGGTTTACATCTGTGTGTGGCGACTGTCCACTATCCAAGCAGGAAAACTGAATGTAGAGTAACTAGAGAATCAAAGAAATACAAATAAACTCCTTTGGGTTTTCCAGTGAAAGAACAAGCGGAAAGCCTTTTTGTAAAATTTGAGGGTTAGAATTAGGTTTTGCATTGTTCAGTTTAACCAATGACTAGTTGTTTCACAGAATAGCCCCAACTTAGCTACAGAGCATCTGACCAATGAAACCATCTAGCTAGCCCTAGGACAGAATAAAAACCTGTACTCTTGGCCCCTCACAGCACATTGTTTGAACCTCTTATTTAATGAAAAGCTATATTACAAGATGCCATACTATTCCAACCTAACTGTATTTAACATAACAACAGCCGTATTTCCATGTAGTCTAAAGAAAACTTCTCAAAAGGTGGCAATACTGCATGGCTGAGAAGAAGAAACAAACAAAACTTTGTCCATCTACAAGAACAAAATGGACCCAAGTCTTAAGGAATTGTTTTCAACTAGGAAAGTTGTAGTTACTTTTTCATACAAGCTCGTATCGGTTATATCTCTGGTGACAAAAACAGCAAGAAGTAGCTGACAAGTACTGGGCGTTAAACGTTCAATACGTCAGATCTTATTAGGAATAGGGGTTACTATCTATAACCACGCACATTAATTCCTTGACAGCTACCTCTAGCAAGCAGTAGAGGTAAATCTTCTTTCTAATTTTGCTATTTCCATTCAATTTTTCTAATGTGACACCTCAAAATGGGCATAAAAATATATTACGGAAACATGGTTGACATGTCTCACCAGCTTGAGCTCCTATGAGAATCCCACAGATTTAAAGTCTATAAAAATACACTTCATTTCATTTTGAGAACAAAGCAAAACATCTTTGGTATTCCGGAAAAATTTGCTCGAGAAAAGGTTAATTTGGATACCATTTACCTAGTTTGGTTCACTACCAATTGCAGTAAAAGAATGGGGAAGGTCACAGTGTCAAAAATAAAACAATAGGAACCAAAAATAAGAACACCAACTGACATGTTCACAACACCATGTACAGCACATCATCACCAAGATCAACTGTAATACCACATGACCACAACACGATCACAATACCAATGTTCAGGGAGGATCCAGGGAGGTGGGGTTGGAGGGGTTGGGTGGGAGAGCCAAAGAGAGAGAAATAAAAAGACTGGGAAAGGAGGAAGATTCAAAAAGTAAATATATGGCTAGAAATTGTGGGAACAAGACAATGGAGGAAGAGTGGAGGAACACAGGATGAGGGAGGTGAAAGTAAGGTGAAAAAAGACCTTGGGAGGAAGCAGCAGGCTTAGCTGTTGCTTTGCGTGCTCGCTTGAGAACACCACCATCATCATCATCATCATCCGCATGTAAGCAGCTGAGGGCATTCAACTGGTTTACTATCTCTGTAAACGACAGGTCCATACAGGAAGGGAGGGAGGAAGAATAGCAGTGAACAAGGCACAATAACACGCCGCGTCCAGAACATCCACACGCAACCACAACACACACTCTGTTTATGTACTCATACAAACATAGTGCAGGTATGTCAGTGTGGATTGTAGGTCTTGGTGTATCTCTGCAGTGCTAAAGTTACATGAACTAATAGGGCTGCACAATATATCGTTTGGGATCTACACTGAATTGCATCCATGTGCAAAAGTCTCATTCTAATGTGAGGTAAAACCAATTAATTAATCACGTTAGAATATTTTTTGCTGCTTTTTACCAGAAAAAAAATCACACACTTCTCATTTTCCATGTCTAATCTACAACAAAAGATTGTCTGATAGCATAGCTAACTCCAATTTAAGGGTCCTTACACTGAGTTTTTTTTTTTAAACTTCATCTAAGTACACTGAGTTTGTTGACATGCAGGCTCCACATACGAATACAAAAAGAAAACTCATACAGTTCTCATTTACCATGACTAACCTACATGAGAGGTCTGTCTTATCCAACATGATTTACTCACATTTAAGCTGTTTTTTAACTAGGTTTACAAGACAGGGAGTTTGTTGAAATGCTCGCTACACATGTTCACAGTAAAATAAGCGAGAAACAGGAGAGAAACACTGAAAAGGAAGAATTTGTAGTGGAACAAAAAGTTCAACATCAGTTGTACGGTAATATTTCAGATACAGAAGGGATGATGTTGACCAAAACGTGACACTACAGGAAGCAACATGAGTAATGTTTTAAAAAATGTACTTTGGATGACTTTGCTACTGTTAGACCATATGAGAAAAGGTTTAAATGGCTAAGAGAAATCATTAAAGCGATAACTTTTCACCTCACAAAAGAAATGCCAGTTGACGAAAGAGGGGTTTAAAAACTATTTTAGATATGCTTCTGAAGATGCCATCCCAGAGCTGTATGAAAATGCAAGGCACAAGTTGAAACGTCGCAAGTAGAATATTACGCAGCTACAACAGACTGGTGGTCAAGCTGGACTTTCTGACCGACACATTTATTAATGCGGACTAACAACTTAAAAAGCTGCTGTTAGCAAACATTATTTTTCTCGGATAATTGTAAAAACATAAAAATTACACTGTGGAGGACAGAAGTGTTGGCTGTTAGGGGCTTTGATGAGAGATGTGAAGCCTGTAGCTGAACAGTGTAGAGCTTTGGCAAGACACTGCTACAGTTACTATATTTACTAAGCAGTTTCTTCATATTAAAACATGCAGTGCAGAAAAACAGTTATTTGTTTTTTGCAACATTGTGCAGCCCTACAAACTAGCTAACTAGTACAGGATGCTAACAAATACAAACACTAATGTGTGCAGATGGACAATAATCCTGTAACGCTGTATTTGACACTTTATGCTTCGGTTAGCTCTGAATTTGCATTGCTAGAACAGCTAACTTGCTTAAAGTGTCTAAACTATGAAGCTGGTACAGTTTTACAGTGGAAACAGGCAACTGTAAATGTATACAAAATGCTACTGGCTAAACAGAAACATATATTTACCTTAAAATTACATTTCATGCCCTCAGTGCTTAAGTTGCTAGCTGGTTATCTTAATATGTGACACAGAACATTTAACACTCATGCACACACACACACAGTTTTATCAGGCTTCATAATTTACATACTGCATATAAAAGACAAAAGAGAACATTCAGTATGTTTTCCAGCGTATGCATTAGTTAGCCTAGTGTTAGTACTGCTGGGGCAGCTCGCTGGCTTTTTCCTCAGGTAGCGTTCAAGGAGGAATATGATAGTAGAGAGTTTTGGCAGCTCGGCCCGGCCTTTGATTCAGAGATGCGTGCTAGTGAAGCATTGCTGTAGGCGCTCAATGCATATACATATAAATGAGACGAGGAGCAGGGAAGGGAAAAGAAAAGGAGAGAAAGCATGAAGCTTAACATGAAGAGGTGGCGCTTTGAAAAGTTGGATTAAGCAAAGCAGGAAGCAGCGGGGCCCGTACATTCGATCATAAAATGAATCCTCAACACGTATGTATGAAGGAGGCGAGCCACCATCAGTGGAGCAGCCCGACCAACACAAGGAGGAGGAGGAGAAAGCAGGGAACAAGGGCTATCAGGGATGGGAAATTAAAGTCAAAGCAACAGAAAACACCCTGAAGCACAAAACACGGTAAATAAAGCTCATGAATTTACAAATTCTCCCTTCTTCTGCTTTTGTGAGGCAGCGCACACACACACTCAGAGACACATAAAAACAAAGAAACCAAGACAGAAGCAAAGTTGATGCCCCACATGAAGCCCTGGTCCCGGTTATTCTGGTTTGGGAGATTATTCAGGAGGGTTTTATTCGTCAGGTAGAGCTGTCAGTTGGGGAAAACCATCCAGACACTTTTAGAGATGTTACTGTCAAGTAAGTATTTACAGTATGTTGGTTTGCGAGCTGCCAAACAACTTTTACAACAGACTGACTTACCATCAGCATGGATCTGACTGACAGCAAGAACAAGTTGACTGAAAACAGTGGCAATTATCAAGTAATAAACAAAACACTGTTACGACGCCAAACGGCTGATTCCAGCAGATACATGTTTGATTCTACAAAACCTAATATCTGTTATCTAATAAAGAAATAAAGTGTTTTTCCAGTTTTCACCTGTGATCTTGGCAGCCTTCTCCTCCTGGTTGACCCGGTTCTCCTCGTCCTCCTCGTTCTCCTCCTCGAAGTCGTCCAGGTTGCCGATGTCGGCCTGTTTCATGCTCATCAGGCTGGCCAGGCTCTGCATGTCCTCATCGCTGCACCAGAAGAAAACGCACACAGTTCATACGGACACGGGGAAATTCAAGTTCACAGGCAGCTGAAGTACAAACAGAACAGAGGGCTGCAGGTTCTGTTTAGAGTTTCGGATTTAAATCGGCTATAAGAAGCATCTCCTTGTAATTTAATTGCTCCTCTATGAGTGATACAGCTAAGAGAAAATGCTGTTTCTGCAAGCCTGCTGAGCTGTATGTTACTAAAACCATTGAATGAAGCCATGTAGTTATACTATCACATACTATATGCATCACGGAGCCATGGAAAACGACATGTATTCAGCTGGTAAAGCAAAAATTGGATAAATATGCTTTTATGTTTGGCCCCAGTTTGCTGTAAAGTCCATTTACATTGCTGGTACTACAGCTGATAGAACACAGATTAGATTCTCAACTGGTCCAGCCTCAGGACCCACTATGTCTCTATTAATAACAGTTGCAGCCCAAATTGCTGAAGTTTGCTGTTTTTGTTAACGAATTAAGCTTATTTGGGTGTAGTCTCAACACATTTTGATACAACTTAGGAAAATTTTGGCTTATTTTTTGCTCATTTTGGTATATTTGGACATTTTTGCCAAGTTTTTGGGCATATTTTGGCCCATTTTGACAGATTCTGAGCACATTTTTGTATATTTTTGGCACGTTTTAGCGTCAATTTCTCCAATAAGCTGGTAGAGTCACATCTAGAGGTTAATAATGGGCTGCTACTGGTGTCACCAACACTAAATATCCTGCTATTAAAAGCAAACTGTGTCATAAGAAACACGTCCTTTAAAATAAAAGACTTTATACCACTACTTTTTTTGGAGGAGGCATGCTTCTGCGACCCTCTTTTGGGTCCCGACTCACCAGTTGAGAACCACTGGATTAGAAAATTAATTATTCTGTTGGTCATGTTAGAAATAAGTGGCTGCATTGATTGTTTATTTTTAGCATGACATTTTTATATCCCAACATGTTAAATGAAATAGGTGGCACACGACTGGTCCATTTTGTGTAGAAGAAGGGTCACATGATGCGTTAAATGCCTCCTTTTATGCAAGTCTGAAAGTAGAAAACCTGAGATAGAAAAGAAAGCTGATAACCACCAACATGACACCCGTTTTCTCTGACTGGGAGTTTAGGTTTTGTCAAGCCAGCTAACTCAAAGAAAGCCTGGCTATATCAAACCTGCTTCGTGGTACAGTCCTCAGGCCTACACGGTACAATTTTTAAGATGCCGTAGCTTAAATAGATGAAAAACTACTAGAAATACAAGAGGAGAGGGAAAATGATGCATCCATTTTCATTTATTCATTCATGTATTTATGCATCAGTGCCGTATTTTCATTGTGCCTGCTGGAACATAGAAGAAGATGCTCGATTCAGCCCACAGCTCTCACCAAGGCGGTTACCGACAGCTAGATCACACATGGGGATTATAATAGGTCTCCATCCCTCTCCTTCTTTATCTCTCCCACCTCCACCTCCACACATTACTGTTATAAACACCCAACACGTCAACTTCACTCCTCACATTTTAAGCTTTTGACTCTCGCCCAGCCTCTCCTCTCTCCACCTTTAGTCTCACGGATGCGTCTTTTTCCCTACATTATTTCCTGTATTTTATGTAGTCCTCCGAGCTCCCCCTCAGTCCCTCGACACCACCGCTCCGTGGTAATCGCTGCATTCTCCTCTCTGTTCTTTGTGTTTGGTGTTTCCCAGGCCCACGGGCTCATTTGAACTGGTGTGATGGAGTTTGTTTGTGTGTGGTCGACATCATTCCCCGAAGGGTTAACAAGGGTTACGCGCCATCGACCCGCCGTTCGCGCCACAACAAAGGCCTTGCCGCTGCGCTCCCGCTCAGTGTATCTATGTGAGTGTGGGGGGTGTCTTTAAATGAAAGTTGCTGCTATCATATTAGAATGAATAACAAACACTGTGATTGAGCGAGTGCGTCCTCAAATGAAAGCTGGAGCTATAATGTAGAATGAATGAAAAGCAGCAAACACTGAGTGACTGACAGACTGTGTGTGTCTGTAAATTAAACTGATATATTAAAGATACATACAATAAACAGATATAGCATAATTTCCCTTCTGAGGACATCGTATCTGGAAAAATTCTAATAAAGTTGCAATCAAAACTTCAAGATTAGCATTTTTTCTTGTTGAAACAGACATAAAAAGGAACTTAAAGCACTGGATGTTTAATGTTGAGACTAACTTACTGCTTTTATATTGCTGTTTATACCAAACCTCTCACTATTCTTTAATCTGAAATGGGTAAAATGTAGGACTGCAGAATAAACATCATGATTCTCAATCGCTTCTTTGAGGTTCAGGTGGTTAGAGTTACTAAAATGGTAAAATCTAGTTTTATATCAACATTAGTAATAATAAACTAATGACATAAATAGCTGTATTATAGCAGCACAGTCAAAGGATGTTGAATACTTTTACTTTTAATACCACAGCACATTTTTCTGTCTGCAAAGGCAAACAAACACTTAATAGTGATATAAATTAATATATATCCAATGTTTTTCAACCAGTGGCGTTGTTGTGTTGTGTGAAGTGAGTGTCCCCCAGTGTGTGGAAGAACAGTGTTGCTTTAAGGGCGGTGAATTTACTTTATCCAGTTATAATGAGACTTGATAAGCAGAATAGTAGCTGAGTCCCGGTTCATGTAATGTTAGTACAGCGTCTTCCTGCATTCTTACAGCAGAGTTGCAGAAAACGCTACTTACAATAGATAAATATTAATCATAAATGTAGCAGCAGTGGCCCTTTTTCTAGTTTCTTGAATGTTTTGGGGTAGACTTCAGCTGCTTTATCATAATGACAGACTCCTGTATCGTCCTTGTCAAGCTTTTTGTACCAGCATTTGCAAAAGTAAGGTTATTGTTACGAGTCAGTCACACAATTTGTGCTGTTTGTTTCAAGCAGCTCAGCAGGGACTGAGTGGGCTAGACTCATGATTTATTGAGACAAATGCAGTAGGAGAGGGGAAGACATGCATGCATTCAGCTACAGTTAGCTGTAGAAACTCAGTTCATAACTAGCACAAATTATTGTGAACAAACCAAATTAACAACCAGTGCCCAACCCTAACTACAATAATATCTAATTTGTCACTAGACTTCTTCCAAAAACACAAAAAAACTGCATTATTACAGAGAAACGGTGTCCGAAATAACCATTTTAGAACACTTACGTGGCCTTTCCCTCACGGAGGAAGATGCAGGAGAGCGAGAACTGCAGCGTCGCCGACACCACCTTCTTCGACAGGGGCTTAAACTTGAGTTTGACATCCGTCTGTGTGGGCATCGGACTGGCGTACTGTTTCATGTTTATGCTGCTGGTGGCCAAGGCCTTCCTCCGCCCCGATGGAGACTCCTACGAACAGAAAGACAGATAAACATTACATTAGAGAGAATTTATGTCCACAGAGCTCACGCAAACATTGCACCGACATGTTGAGAGTAAAGGCGAGGTTATTATGGAGAATTTAGCTGGTTTTGCTCCATTTTTGTTTCAGTAAAGCGCACGATATATGAGAAATTCTAACACGAGGTGCAGACGACAAAGCAGAATCAGTTTTATAACGATTCCTAGTGGCTGCTGTGATCGCAGTATCAGGTGTATGCGGTCACTGTTGGTTTGTGAGTCCAGAACAAGCTGAAAGTGGTTCCCTCCTCATTGTGAATTCTGTTGTAAAATCCCTCCTGATATTTCCTATCAAAGGTCCGCGCTGAAGCCATTTTTTTGCTGCACTTTCAGAGATGTGCTCTGGGCCAGGGGCTAGCAGTCAAATTGGAATTTGGGAATATGCCACAGACCAGGTGATAAGAGTTATAGAATCAGTGACATGGCCCTGCATGTGTGTGTGTGTATGTGTGAGTGTGTGTGTGCAAGCTGCTCACCAGAGGACAGTGTGTTAAAAATAAGAACTGCCGGAAAGCCTTGTCACTGACTGCTAGATATGGAAACTAAACAGTTGGGGATGTTCCAGCCTTTTGTCTGCCCTCCCTCCAACAAAAACTGATAGGTTTTGCCTGCTGCAGGTCTGGTGATGGAAGCACCCTGCTGTCGGTGAATATCAGACCGGTCCACCTCCGTGCTGTGTTGATACCTCTGACATACCATTTCTTTTTTTCTCGTTTTTGTGATGGGAAACTGCCACCTTTCCTGGCTAAATGATATGTGTTCATTTGCACGGGAGAAGGGGCTCATCTCAGCGCCGAAACCCATGTGAAGATCACACACTGGTGCACACATGTCCCTCAGACCATGTGGAATGAAAGCAGCAGCCAGTGATGCAACACATGTTCTCTCCCTTTAAATGTCTGATTTCGCCTGCTCCATTTTTGTCTCCATTTCCCTGCATGGATGTCTAAAAACAGCCTTTAAGCATACACACAAACACACACACACTTGTGGTTTTAGTCCACAGAAAAATACCTTCTTGTCTCAGCTGTGAATCGAGCCCTGAGGATTCATCCTCTCATGCGCACAATGCCGAACAAAGCAGAGCAGCAAGCTCTCTTTCACACTACACCAGTTTGAGAGTACATATACATATACACTCTGGCGTGTACGCTAGATAAAGCGATACAGGCTCTTTACATTGCCTGTTTCCTGATGTCTTCACACACAAAAACATACACACACCTCAGACGCTTTGGCTCTGTGGGGAAAACTCAATCTCAGCCTTATCGCTGAGGACCGCGAGGTATTCATTCATATACACACACACATGGACATACCCACGCAGAATTTGTATCAGCACAGAAAGGTAAAGCTTTTGGTAATGTAGTGAGAAACTATGTAAGCTGCAAATAGAGATTACAAATCTGTAGGTCAGCCAGAGGAGCACCAACGTGGTGTGTAAATGTGTCTTGTGAGTTTATTTCTTACTGTTGGTAAAATGTTATGTTTGCGACTTTCAAGCTATGAATAAATTTAATTTATTGTGTTTGTAATCAGCCGATAAATGGCCACAAGGAACAAACCTAGAAGTCAATTCTAACCCTAAAACCACTGAGAACACAACATGAGAACAACATCATCATTAAAGTAAAAACATTTTTTCACTGTGCCAATCAATGTTCAATCATTAAGTTATGTCTCACTGTCAAACAAACTCAAATAAACTGACAGAACCCAACACTCTTTGGAAAAACCCAGTGTTAGAGTTGTCCTATTATACCAGGGAGAGATTGTTTTAACTTTTTCCACATTTAAGCCTTTTTCAGGTGTAGGATTTGCAACAGTGCTGCTTTATCAATCTGATGAAGTGACGACAGAGGTCACTTTTAGATCAGCGTTCCTCAGAGCTACATTCGAGAAGAGTTCTGTCATAAATGCACAAATGTACATGACATCAAATCACATGTAATGCATAATAACTTAGTAATAAACAGCCTAGTGTATTAGTGATTTCTTATACAGTGACAATTCGGTCCATGTGTGACGACCATCTAACGAGCAGTAAAATAAAATCATCCCAGGAAGCTCAACCTGAGGTGAAACGCTACGTAACAAATGATTTACCTGCAGCTCCAGAGAGCATTGTGGGAGTTTAGCTGGCAAAGCAGCACCGTGATGGAGATTTCTATGAGACTTGATGACACTGAGCCAGGAATGAGTGTGAAATGAAGCTTGGATAAACTACGACAGAGTTCCTACATCCCGGTGGAACACTCAGTAGCCATGTTTGTCACAATTCTAACAACAGATATACACAAAGCAGCAGGTACAGGTTCATGATTGTTCCAGTCAGTTAGAAATTACTGTGATCGACATCCTTAGTTTTGAGAGCTTGATGAAGTTCATAAATGCACACTAGTCTCTTTGACTAGCAGCACTCATGTGGATCTTGTCATCTGCAGATATTTAATAAGCTCCGAGGAAAGACTCCTAAACAGCTGGGAGTAACAAACTAAACTTCAGCTCTTTATCTCTAGGATTTTCCTTATTCTGACCTGTTATAGTCTGGATTTATTGAAGAGAAACTTTATTTTTATGAACATTTTAGTTCATAATAGATGTGACATTGTAGGGAAAAGTGAAAGAGGCAATTGTTTAGTGATTTTAGCACATAAACTGTGTTGTTTGTGATGTCTGAGATGGTTTGAGACCAGCGTTCATCCTGAAATGTGGAAACGTCCTTTACAAGTAAATCACCTGTGCTTGCCTATCATGCTGATGTGAGAGACCACAGTTCAGACTGTTGAAAATGATACTGAAACTTTCCAAGGTCTGACCTAGTAAGAAAAGTAGCCAAGGTGCTCATTCAGACATGAAGCCAACATCTTTAGGTGTTGTCAGTTTGATGGAAAGGAAATGTTCAGTTGTGTTGTGTTGCAAACATATAGCAGCATCCCTGTATTTGCTAATGTTTTTTCCTATTCGTCAGTGTTTTTCTAACTGTGTTGTTCTTAACTTGCGTTCACTTTCCAAACATTAAGGTCCATCTCCTTCACAATAATAATCACATTAAGTAACAAGCAAATGATGACAGGAGTCGGCACTGCACAAGTTCTTTCAACACCACAAGGCCTTAAAATGCTCAAAAACCAATTCATAACTGGTTAAAAGTGTCTCCTCATTCGTTTTTGAAGAGCTCAAGCAGTTTGCATGTGGGAGGTCAAAAGAGGACAGTGTGAATCCCAGACTCACTGATAAAGTTGTGAGACATTAAACTTAAAACAACTGTTGTTAAGATGATCAACATCTGTTTCTCTTGTTTCTATCCTGCCTTCTTCCACCTCCTGCCAACATCTCATCAAACCTTCCATCTCTCTCTCCATCTTTGCCTCCCTTCTCCTGCCCGTTCGGACCAATAATTAAATAAAAACCCAACAGGAGAAACCAACCATCTGACTGGCGAGGCCTCTTGACATTTCGTGGTGACATTTGAGCCTCGTCGCTTTGGCTAGGGGAACGCAATGACGCATCATTGCCACGCCGCCAAACCCAGATTGTCCACAGAGCAGCCCATCAGGAGAGGAAGAGGAAGACGAGCAACCAAAAAAAAAAGAAAAAATTCTCTCTCTCTACCTCTTATCTCTCTGCAGATTACACCCTGGCTATTATACTAAGCTAATAGCGCATGTAGATACTTTATGAATGAATTTGCCAAATGCACCAAACACTTAAGAAGAGGGGATTTAGCAAAAAGGAGGATGGGGAGAAACGGGGGGAGAGAGAGAGGAGGGGGTGGTGGTCTTGAAAAATAGGAAATACTTAAGGATATGCAAATACTCCAGCAAAAGAATGGAATAACCGTTTCAACAGATTTGAGTAGTGGCGGCAAACAATGGAAATCTGCTCTATTTCCCCGGACGCTACTTGTCAATCAATGTGTGTTTGAGAGGAGGTGGGGGGGTGTGGAGGGGGGGGTAACTGGGATTAGGGTGACTGGGAGGTTGTGACAATGTGTAAAATGAAAGGGAAGGACAATGCAGAAGTTTAATTTATTACAGAGAGGATAGGACTATCAATATGCTCTCTTTCTCTGAGCCGAGAGAAAGACTAAATACCTGAGTGTGTGTGTGTGTGTGTGTGTGTGTGTGTGTGTGTAGGAGACAGAGGATAGAAATAAAGAGGGAGGGGTGATGGCTGTATGCTGCCCCCTAGCTGCATCCCTGTACAACTGCAGTGTGCCATTAAAGACCAAGCTTTAGCTCTGACTTTGACTTTTGCACAACACTCGCACAAAGCAGGCTGCACGAAAAAGAGCAACCAAACCTGCCTAATTATTTTCCATGAATGACTCCCATTGATTAAGTGTGTTTGTGTTGGAGTTAGGGCTGTGTAATATATCATTTTAGCATCGACACAGTGATGTGCACAATGCAGGACAGCAACTTTTTTGCTGCTTAATACAAAAAAAATAATAGCATGCACGGTTTTCATTTTCCAGGACTGATCTACAGGAGAAGTCCATCTTGTGCAGCATGAATTAATCAGATTTAAGCTATTTTATTAACTTTATTTAAAGATTTAAAGTTTGTTAACATGCCAGATCCACATGTGCACAACAGAATGCACGAGGAACAAGAGAGAAACACTGGAAAGGAAGATTTGGTGGCAAAAAGAAAGAATGATGTAAAGCAGAAAGTCTGTCAGTGGTGTATTGCAACAGCTGCACTACACAATGCAACACAACTGATGTGTTTGACCACCTAAATCATCTAAATCAGCACCACAAAGCTCTGAATGATGAGCGCAAAGCCAGATCTGAACGTCACCCAAAGAAAAATACAATTATGGATGCCTTTTCTAGTGTTATATCACACGAGAAAGCACCTTTTTGTAAAGTTTTATTTTTTATTTTTGTTGCAGATGCACTCAAAATCACCCCAGTCATTCCAGAATAATTATTTCTTTCCTATCGTTATTCAAGTTGTCCAGTGAGACTTCCTGTTATTTTTTTTTTACTGCAAATTCTATCTCAGAATAACAAAATATCACAGTGTCAGGGGTTTGTCTCATCATGCGGCCCTAGTTAGAGCAGAGTGTCTTGGAGTACCAGTCCTGCCCCTCTCCCCTGGTGCCAGCTGGCCTTGGATCGATCCACAGATGCTCCCCTGGTGGGGGGGCAGGGGTCAGGGCAGGAGGGTGCCCGGGGGTCCTGCTGAATCCCTCTGCCCTAAAATGCCAATGGGACGGGCCGGAGAGAGGCGGGGCGGGGACCCTTTTGTCGCTGAGAGATGGATTAATTAGGCTGAGTGCTAAAAGAACCTGGTTTCTTTGTCTGGACCAGTTGGGGAGTGATGAACACACACACCAATCAGCTAATGACGTTCTAACACCAGGTCACCAGCCATTTGATTTCTAATTTTAACAAACATGGTCGATGTTCCCTATTGATCCATATGCTCCCCCTTTAACTATCGATTGACACGACATCATTTATTCATTCTTAAACTTACAATGTGCCCAAACTTTTAACTGGAAAGACCTCGCAAAGGTACAAACATTAACACATGAGTTTCCTTGTGAGAACTTCTGCGTCCTCTTGTACGTCATTGTTGGCAGCATGTACTGCACAACCAGTTAGTCAATAGCATAAGTGAGTGAAGTGAAGTTTAACATGTTGTTAAGGGAGACCGGAGATAAAAACATGGTTCTGGTATCACAATGATGAGAAGTGATGAATCAGTGGTTCCACATCAAGCAGATGATTATCCGACTTAATCCTGCTGCCACAAAACAAAACAATTCTGATCTGGGGAGAAAAGGGACAACCTGAGGTCAACTCCAGTTACAGACATCAGTAAGGCCTTTTCCACCATTATATTAATCTTCCTTTTACGTTTCAGCCTGTCTACTACATGCAAACGCCATTTTAGGTCACCAAAACTGAGAATTTTTTCACCTTCTGGAGTTAAGACGTCTAAAAACTCTAGTTTAGCAAAGGTGCATTGCTGCTTTGTGTAATGAGTGTGTACCTGAAACAACAACACCACCACCACACTGGTTTCTTTATGTTCAATTTGCACAAACAACTACAGGTTTACAACTAAATTTAGCATGGCGGCACTGCTCCATCTGCTCTGTGCCTCTGCATCTGCTGTGTCCAGTATAAAGGTATTTGATGCATCTCCGACTGTCTCTGCATGCTCTTGTTCGTGCAATAACTTTGTAAACTGATGGTCATGTGGACAAAATGCTGTATTAGTTTTGTACAGAGGGGAAATATATCTGTCCAGATCAATGTTAGGGCTAAAGAGAGCAAATCTGAGCTGCTGCAAATATCCAAAATGGTCAATGACGGTGCTGAAAATGTGACAAAATCAATATTTTGAACTGAAGCATGTTGTTTTAGTTCAGTTCTTTATAATAAACGTTTTAACAAACATTGGTCATTTTTGTCTTCATTCATTGGTCATCTGCAGTCAGCGCTATTGCTTCAGACATTCGTAGCAGCTGCGAAAATAACTCAGTTCAGTGTGAAGGTTTCCAAAGACAGAAAGCTTCAACAGAAACTGATTACTTCAAATTATCACAGAACAAAAGGATGGTTTTATAGACTTTATAGAGTATTGTTGGCCTACAACAGCAGCACTAGTGCCCTACTTACATCTGTTAATTTTGCTCCTGCTCTCTGTGCTCACATAAACTGTATTTCAATGCAGCCAAATTCCCAATAAAGCCGTTTCCATTCACATATTTTTCTATCTCTCTTCTATTTATCACGTTGGAGTTGCCAGTTGAAACCTACATTTTTATACTTGATATGAAAACGTTTGTTTACGTACTGCACTGTGCTGTTTTCCAAAACTTAAATAAAGTTAATGACTCCAAAACAATAGAAAAACTGTTGTTGTTGGCAGCTCTGGTGCATTTTGTAAAGAACTGCTACACTATGGTGGGACTACAGAAGATGGATCAGAAATAGTGTGTCTCGATCATACCACTTTCTCTAACCCTAATCTTTTTCTTCCTTTCTTGTTATTAAATCTATGCGAACCAAATCCCCAAACTTTAAGGGGATAATATGGACACAGAGGCTATAAACATTCCACACAAAACTGTACACAGGGCTTTGTTATTCATATTCACAAGGTTCAGAAACAATACAAGCTAAACTCAATTTACCCTATAGAATAACCCTGAGGAAGCACCGATTAGCCCTCCCGCCCCAACGCCCAAAACCAGCCGGCTCCGTCTGAATCCAGCAGTCAGCAGATTGGAGGTGGGGGGCACGGTGCTATTCCTCTCGCCTCAAGGTCACAGTTATTGGAAATGGAGACATCCAGTGTGCTCACATCTCTCTTTGAATCCGCACACAATGGAGTGATTCCTCTGTGTCAATTTGGCCTCCCCTGATAACTGATAAGGCAGCCCTTTTTACATACCACCTATGAATGCCGCACTATAGGCGTTAGAGACACGCGCACACACACACATGCACACACACAGATTAAGACCAATTTATTCATCTGCTACTATTATATGTGAGGATTTATTTTTTTCCCCAAGCAGTGTGTATGTGTGTGTATTTTAAAGGCAACAATGGGCATAAAAGGCATGCAGTACTATCACTTTGGTTATGTGAATTACAATAACAATGGTCTTAATAATGGAATGAACTGTGCAAATGGCTTTCATGTGTATTGTCCCGCAGACACACACACTGCCTCCGACACACAAGCAGGAAAAAAGCGGCCGCAGGATTTCTCCACACTAGAAGCACACTGTGGATCAGATTTAACTTTAAAGCCTCCCCAAAATGGAAACATCTTTGGCTGACCACCACCTCGTCCCGGGGGCGTGAACAACAAAAACACGACAAACAGTCGAGGGGAAAAGTGTGAGGGGGAAAGTGAGTGAAGAGAGCGAGAGGAGAGCGATTAGTCACAACAAGAGCAGGATTAGGCTTGTTTTAGAGGAAAGGATGGCAGATTACAGCACAGTGTGTGCCGTAGTGTTGGATGAATATGGTTTAGAACGACAGCGAGCTCCAGACACGCAGCTCTTTTCTGTGTAACACTGAGAAACTGAATGTGGGACAGACAGGCGTGTGATTGCTGCCAAGTACAGTCGGTACAGGACTCATGAGGCAACAGAGGCAGACTGAATAGGGACAGTAAACACAAACAACCACAGTGTACCAATAATTGGAGATAGAAATAAGGTGAGGATTCAAGTTTAAGGCCTAAGGAAGGAAGCACAAGATTTCACAAATTATAGTATTTTCCTATCGTCATTAACAGTGATCACCGATAGAGGATCCGATCACTTCTTCTGTCATTCATTCTTAATGTCAATGTACCTGATTAATGTAGATTTTTATTTATTTTAGCAGAAAAATACATAAATGAGAGCCATAACACTGTGAATTTGGTTGCGTTATAACAATACAATACAGAAACGGGGGCTACAGACACTGGTTGGTGGAGCAATGACAGCACAAATTAAGGTGCAAAGTCGCTCTGATGAACAGTGATTGATTTTTATTATCTGCAAGGAAGAAAATCATCTCAGCTTGGGTTTTTAACTCAACAATCTGATGGCCATTTAGCACAAAACAAACTGGCATACTAAAACTGAGTCTGACCTTTAAATTCAGGCCACATGAAACATGTTGACATGAGTTTCTTTAATCAAAGGAGTGCTACGTTTTCATGTAGGCAAGGTTTTTCATAGAAACCTGACCACCTCAAGCAATTTTTCTACTTGATACGAGTATAAATCTTTTAATAAAAAGGAACCAACAGTGCAACAATGCTACCTTACAACATTCACTCCACTTACACCTGAAAAAGTATCACCTGTGCTATGGAAATCCCTGCTGCCAGGTGTAATGACACCACTTGCCAACTTCACTTCATCAGATTTATTAACAGATGATATTTTTGTCTCTGCATGTGGGTTGCTGTTACTCTGTGTTTGCCAATTAATACTCCGTGTACAGAGAAAACAGCGAGTGTGTGTTTTAAAAGAGAGGAAAGAGGGATGGATGTAGAGCCAGAGAGAGAAAGAGGAAGGAATGCCTTTAATGTAGGGTTGCCTCTGATGGCAGCAGATAAAAAGAGGAGAGTCGCAAACCAGCCAGTCCTTAAAAGGCCTAATCCTGACTGGGAGAGTTGAGAGTTTTACTGGGGGGGAAACTGCTTTCTAGCTTGCAACACACAACCAAACACACAGACATCAAATGAAAAAATGAAGTATTCTAGAGGCTAAACAGAGGGAATAAAACCTCCACATTTAATGGCCATCATGTCGACATAAAGCCAGAAACAAAGTCAGCAGGTTTACGGAGCTGCAGTAGAAACCATCCGTGGTGTCAATGCTTTCATCACCTCCCCAACGACATCAGGCTTTACTTGAGCGTGAGCCAATGGGTTGAACCAACCACTTACATTAAACTTATTCAGAATCAGAATCGTTTTAACTGCCAGGCGAGGTTTTCATATACAAGAAAGATAAAAAAAAAGTTTTTTAAAAAGCAAGTAGTAGATAGTGGAGGAAGTAAACTGCAAGTGCAGGAAAGCCGAGTCATTTTAAGTTATAAAAATTAGTAGAAGTGTTTACAGTGTGAAAAAATGTGCCAGTTATTCACCTACTAAACAATGTGCGACAAAAAAATGCTAATACTAGGACAGGGATTGTGTGAAAGTGTTCTACATGGACAGATTTAGATTATTATAAGAACAAGAAACCCTTAAAAGCCATTTTGCAGAATGGACATGAAGCAGGATGAGCTACATGGAATCCGTGTGAACACTGATGCTGCAACTAACAAATGACTAGAAAAGATCATTTAGCTGATTTAAGATGGTTATAATCATTTACTAAACGACAGAAGACTAGTGGTTAAAAAAACAGTTCAATTCACGATGGCATAAAATGATAAAATAGAGAATGAGCTGCACCAATTATCCAAACTTCAGCTAATTAACAACTATTCTGATAATCAGTGGATCTATTTGAGTCTAAATCCTCTGATTCAAGCCTCTTAAATGTCAATATTTTCTGATTTATTTCCTCCTCTGAGACAGTCAACTGAACATCTCTGGGTTGAGGACAAAACAAGACGCCTGAGGTTGTCATGTTCGGCTTTGGGAAACACTGACTGACAGTTTCCCACCATTTTCTAATATGTTATTATTTATTAGTCATGAGCAGCCACGAAAATAATCGTTAGCTGTAGCCCCAATATAAAAAATATGTGGTAAATCATTACTACTGGAACCAGGAAATATTTGCCATGTTTTTCCTGGAAGTGACAACCGATTGCGCGGATCCATTAATTGGTTCATCATTTCAGGTTTCCAGTGAAATGTGCCGTTTTCCTTTCTAATTAGTCAGCATCACAATTCATAACGAGCGAAAGTGCTTAGATGGACACCAAGCGAGTATCTCAGTCTCTCCCTTCATTTCTGTCCCTCCCACCCAGCCTCCCTCTCTCTCTCTCTCTCTCTTTCGTCTTATCAGTGTGTCCAGGGTGCCCTCCTCTTTTCGACTCTCTGGGTCTTTCTTTTGGGTGGCCCTCAGTGCCCCCCACACACACACTCAGACCCAGAGCATGCACTTCAGACAGGGGGCTAATGGGAAAATAAATTACCAGCAGGCAAAAGCCCTGGCTCTGCACTTCTGCTGGAGAGAGAAAGGGACACGGGGGGTTTCGGAAAAGAAGGGGGTTGGTCAAGAAACGGAAAGAGAGAAGGGTAGAGAAGACGAGACAAGAAGACGGGGAGATGGACGGCGGGGAGACGGACGGAAAGAGAAGTCGAGAAAAGATGTAGAAAATGAGGGAGACGGTGTGAGGGGAGAGGAAAGAGTCGCGAGGGGGGGAGGGAGAAAGAAAGAGGGAAAGATAGGTCAACGGGATTAGCTAGAGTTCATTCCTGGTCTATGAAGTGCCTGCTCATCACTTTTCCTGCCATTTTACCATCTCTGGCCATCACAGAAGCCTAAAATGGCCAATAACATCACCACACACACACACAGCTACTGAGCCAATACCTGCAGCTACTATATCTGGGATTGATTACTGCCACCGCATGAAGCAGCAGTTCAGATATCAGGAGGGAAGATTCACCGTGGTGGCAGACATCCCTAGTGGTGTGTGTGTGTCTAAAGTTTGTGCCCGTGTGTGTTTATGTGTATGTCCACGTATGAAGTCTGGTAGTTTTGAGTGCATTAAAGGGGGGTGAGGGAGGTAGAAATGGTGTCTATCAATGTTTGAGTGGCGCTGTGTGAATGTGTAGCAGAGGAACGGTGGTCGACCACCCAAGCTCTCGTGACGAACACACACACTTCTGCAGCTGAAGAGTTAAACAAAGACAACAAATCTGTACGTTTTCGTCACTGCGACAGCCAAAAAGTTATGTCTGGCAGGTAAAAATAAATAAAAATACAAGGTCTTGGAAGTGCTTCAGAATCTAAATAGAGGTAAAACAACAATTGTGCCATAACAGGGATCTTCTCTTCATCCAATCAGTAATGAGACCTGCTTTTCAGTTGCCGGTACTTTTATTGCCCTTAAAAACGGCCCTAAAAGAGGCTCTATGGATGTGTTTCCTGCAGTCAGCCTGTTCCAACACCGGCCTCAAGTTCCTGCAGTGGAAAAGGGCCTATTTATGTTCACTTCAGCCACTAAACTAACTACTCTGAGGTAGTACAAAACACCTAAATTGCAACTATAGGAGGCTCTCCGCTACAAGAACTCGGGACAGGCGTGAGGTGTCGCAAACATTTACCGAAACGACCGCAATCAGTCCTTTCTGCTTTTCTGTTTCCATTTCAGCGAAGGATACGATACCTTAGCAGGGTTTCCCCCAGAAAACTTGCTAAGCCCGGTGGTAGAGAAGCCCACCGGTCGCACACCGTGTTTTTGTTAAAAAAAAAAAAAAAAAGGTAAAAGTTGACAGGAATTTTGAAATTATGACTATTATGTGTTATTATAAGCCATTTATTAACAATACTTAAACGTAGAGTCTTATAAAAAGGCACAATCTTGAAATACGGTTTTAACAAACACAAAAAATACAATTAAAATAAATAATATCAGTTGTTTTCACTTAAGTTAAATCCTAGTGAATATTAAAACAAGCTGTTGCTGGTCACATTTAAAAGTAAAATAAATTAACATAAATAAAAAACTACAAACATGGCCAAGGGGTAAAACCAGGGAACTCAGAGGCTGAACAGGTCTGCTGTGCTGTGTGACCTGTTCTACTTATTGCTGCACATGGTTCAGGTTGGATCAGTGCATCAATCCATCTGGGTTTACCATACTGGGTCTGGTAGAGCCATCCGCTAAATTTAGGGTCAGCTAACCATTTTGGATTAAATCCACTAGTTGGATGTTTACCATCGCGGCTCGCAGAAGGCTGCTCCGACGACGTGCTAACATCCGTGCTAACTCCGCCCTCATCGTGGAGCCTCGGCTCGGTCGGCTCGTCCCGTGGATGAACTCTCCTTGGCCTGGAGGTGAACGAGCAGCTCTTGGTCTCCTCCGACTTTGGAAAAAGTTCACGTATCGACCATAAAATGTCACCGTTGCGGTTTCCACTGTATCGCGAGATGCTGTTAAAAGCTCTGTTGACCCTCTTTGCTATCACTGTTTTGGTGCATAAAGAAACTTATTTAAAATAAATAAACAAGTGATGCTTAGCCTGGCGGGGGGGCAAGGAAAGCCTGGCGGGCTGCCAGGCTTATAAAGCACTGGGGGAAACCCTGCTTAGACTCCGATAACTCCAGTTCTGAAGTACATTTTGTTGGCTTATATGGTGAATTTTATATGTGTTGATGACGATGTAAGAGAGGAGAAGACTGCTACACAACAAGGACAACCAGAGGGCAGAGGAATGGTATTCTGTGCTCTCCGACCTTAATCAGCATCGAGCCGTGCACAGCAGTTTTTCTAGACTACTCAGTAACAGGTACTTTTTTCTCCCATGGAAACAGGCCTAAAAGAGGTTCTACAGGAACATTTGCACTTGTGGTCTAAGCACACATACCCTACAACAGCTCTCAAGTTCCTGCAGTGGAAAACAGCCTATTTACACTCACTTCATCCATTAAATGTTTAGTCTTTAGACTCATCTAGTTAAAGGAAAACATCTCGATAGTCCAGGAACATGGGGCGGGATTTTCATTAATGGCCTTTTTAGCTTTCTGCTTTCATTGCGGTGTCAGATCCAACAGCTTTGATCGCAACGTTAATTTCAAGTCAAATAAACAGCAAGTTCTGGATGCAACTCCAGTTCCACGACCACACAGGAAATACAGCAATGGGAGTTCGTTTTGTCAGCTTATATGGCGAATTTAAACCCTGTTGATGCGAATGTTTGAGAGGACGAAACTGCTACTTGACGAGGACATCGAGGGGGCCGAAAAACCCACACAGCAGTTCCTCAAGGCCTTTCAGGAGTAGCTGCTCTGGAGTATGGGTATGTTTTTCTTCCCTGTAGAGGCGGATCTTGGGGTCAGAACCCACACCAAAGTTCAGGCTGCCTTAAAACGTTCCTGCAAGTTCCTACAGTGGAAAATAGCCTCTTTAAACTCCCTAAATTCTTATTTAGGAATCTTTTTTAATGTAGTACACAGCCTCTAGATAGTAAGTACGAAATGCACGTAAAATAATGATAAATCTCCATGAAACTGTCATGCAAGCATATGACACTCCCTCGTCTTGTTTTAGTTTCACTACCAGATAACGGAGAAGAGGACGCCAAGAAGCTCAAGGGTTTGGTTGATAAATCGCACTGGAACCTCTATATTACACAGATATCACATAGCGATATCCAGGTAAATACAAGATAGGATTTTTTTTTTTTTTTTGGGAAAATCATTTCCAGTCAATTCTCACTTTAAGGATCTGTTTGTTTTAGCTGTTTTTTGGCAGGCTGCTGAGATCTGACAGAGCTATGATAGGGCTCTAATCCAGAGCAAAGCTGATTTGCTTAAGGGGGATGGGGGGGGTTAAGATGGCTTGTGACAAGAAACAATTGCCCCAAGTGAGAGTCTGCCTCTCTCCCACCCTGCTCCATGACAAAGGTGTACTCTCCATGCTAAGTGACAAATCTGGGGAGACAAAGAGCATTAGCAGGGTGATGCTCTGCTTCAGTGCCTCTGATTGTGGCCAACTCAAAGAGAATCTAATATGGATTTTAAAAAAAGGAGAGGGAGAGATTAGAATGAAAGAGAAACAATGAACACCTTCTACCAAGGGGGAATTAGTGGAGGGATTGGATAAGGAGCCGGTTTGCTTTAGTGTGTGTGCATGTGTGTGTATGTGTGTGCACGGGTGAGCGCCTGTTCTTTGAAATTCCTTTTCCATGAAAGAACAATAGGGTTCCCAAATTCAGTTTGTGTGCATTTACATGTGAGATGCGCTGACAAAAACACAAACAGCTCCCATCATATTCCAAACACGCGTGATGCAGATGAGCCATTTGTGCGTCTGCGATCCTGAGAGAGCGACCTTTGATTTCCAAATCCATACATGACTCAAAACCAATGAGCATTAAGGAGATCAGAGGTCACCATACTGCCTCCACCAGCATTGTGCTCCAGTCACCTGATACTGCAGCGGTCGCTCAGAGAGACGGTGTCCTTCGCCACGTCTCCTCAACACCCGTGGGTGTACGCCTTCAAGTGCAAGCCACCTCGAATTCCTGACCCGAGCCTCCCTGTGGGTGCGGTACTCCGAAAACAGATTTATATCCCAAACAGAGAATGTTTAGGGATCAGTCTAACTGTCAGTGGCTGGCTTAGCAGTGGCATCAGAGCACATCACAAGACCCTATTCATTGCCACTTAGCAGAACAGTCGCCTCAGTTTGCCAGTAACTGTGTGTGTGTGTGTGTGAGAGAGTGTGTGAGAGTGTGTGCTCACTCCCTAAAATGCTCATACACAAACACACACTCGCACGTACTCACACCGAGCAGTTTTAAAAAGATAATGTCAAACGAGTCACCTTTCACATGAGTTTAACCTACACTGTAAAAAAAATTTAAAATCTGTAAAACCACATTTTTAAAAAAACTGAACACGTCATGTTCTTAAAACGGCAAATATCTGTAAAATAATGGCACTTTTAGCTGACTTAAATACAAGAAAAAAATGTAAAGTTATAGTAATATATTGTAAAGAACAAATTGCCATTAATAAAAATAAAATACAGATTTTTTTTATGTCAACCTTTTTTATAGTTTGACCTTTTTGTTACGGTCACATGTTAATCATTTCTGTGATTTTACTAGATATTATCAGTAATTTGTCATTTAAAATAAGAAAAATCAATATTGTATTTACTATATTTTTGAAATTAATAATATGCATACTTTTTATATAATATTACAGCAAGTATTCATAAAATAACTTCATTTTTTGCTGTTATAAATACAGTAAAAATAACTTGATTTTACAGCTACATGTTCTAAAAGAGCAAATTACCATTTATAAAAATACAGATTTTTGACTGGGACACTATTTAAAGTCTGTTTTTATACAATAAACATGTAAATTAATATTTTTTTCTTGTGGTTTTACTACATATTATCTTTAATTCCACAAAACAGGAAAATCTGTAGAACTGTTGACAAAATATTTATAATTTTCCAGTCTTTAATATACATAATATTTCTTTCATATAACATCAAGTATTTGTAAAAGAGTAGTATTTTTTGTTAATTTAAATACAGTTTTTCTTAAAAGTGTCATTTTATGTGCAAATGTTGTGAAAGAACAAATTACCACTCATAAAAATATTAATTTTTGACACCATTTACAGTTTTAGCTTCTGTATTTTTACAGTTAACATGAGGATTAATGGTTTTTTATGCGACTTCACGATATGTTATTTTTAATTTAACACAACAGGTGAAGTCTGTAAAAAAAAAAACAGTAAATTGTGCAAGAAATTATTGTTAAGACGCGTTGATTTTTTACAGCACGAGTTCATCACACACACACACACATATTCGATCACCAGCACCACCACACTCATCCCAGGTACCCACAGAGTGAGCGACCCGCCCACTCAGGCCCAGTGGGTCAAGCTTGTGGATAAACAGGGGGATTTGCGGAGGCCGGTGTTTTGCGGGCCACACAGGCCTGTCTCCATCGCTGGTAGCCATCTTAAGTCGCACAGAGGAAAAATAAATAACCACGAGACGGAGATAATAACTGCTCCGTTGTCCAATTGCGACTCACCAGAACTGTGTGGCCACCATCATCGCCATGTAACACATGACACCAAAAACAAGGCGAGATGAGGATGGAGACAAGGAGGAAAAGTCGGATTAGAGCCGGCGGAGGAGGAGGGCAGGTGACAGCATGTGAAGCCACCAAGTGATAGAGGACGACCTCAGAGATGACTGATAAGAAAGGGTGTGGCAGCCAATAACGTACGACCAAGAGCCTCCGATGAGACAACAGGACTGCAGCTCTCAGGGACTATTTTAAAAGCGAGTTCTTCACCGCATAGTCTTCCTCACCTTCAAGCTTGTCCTGCTCTGGTGCAAGACAAGCGACATGTCT
Organism: Dascyllus trimaculatus; assembly: GCA_024666655.1. Lineage (NCBI taxonomy): Eukaryota > Metazoa > Chordata > Actinopteri > Pomacentridae > Dascyllus > Dascyllus trimaculatus. The sequence goes on along the minus strand of CM045464.1, from coordinate 8,420,636 downwards.
GCTGAAGCTTTCCACCATGTGTGTTTGTCGGTGGATGTGTGTTCATGAGTCTTCTGGGTCAGCTTGGGGGCAGCAGGAAGTAACAGGAGGAGGACTTACAGCTTGTTTTGTTCTTTAGACTGGCACAAGTCTGCACACCGTGAGCTGGCGGCCTCAACAGCCATCACAATACTGCAGCACAGATGAGTTTCCACTGAGGTCCTCTGACAATTTTCACTGAAATTAATGTGTTTGCAGTTTTCATCATTTTAAAATTGTACTGATTCTTGGCTGCAGTGACGGACAGTGACCTTAAGAATATGTGATATGTGACATGAATCTGTGGGATATCAGCAGAACTCAATATTGGGGCCTTAACCCTATACCTCACCAGTGGAGGCAGACAGCTGCCCTCCCTGAGCCTGGTTCTGCCAGAGGTTTCTTCCTGGTAAAGGGGAGTGTTTTCTTCCAGATGTTGCCAAGTGTTTGCTCAAAAGGAATCAGCGAGAAACTCTGGATTTGTTGGGTTTCTCTGTATAGTTTGGTAAGTTTGTCGCCTTACTATGGGAATTTCTTTGAGATGATGTGTCATTAACTGGCGCTAAATAAATATCCGTTAAATGAACAGTGAGGAGAAGCTGTGCAATATGATCATCATCATTCACACTTTTATAATTCATCATGAAAAGAGTTGTAATTAAAGAAGTGACTTGGGAGGTGCCTCAGTTGTGCACATTGTCAATAGACGGCGCCCAAACAGTGGGAAGTTCTACATTCTCCAGAAATCCTGTGCTTTCTCTGTCCATTATATGAACAATCATCAACACGGTGGTACTATCCAGTCTGTAACCAGCTGCTACATCCAAGTTCAAAGTCGGACTGTCAGAAACATCCACGAAAGCTTTGTGTGGTTTGCTGGGCGACAATCTGATGCACACTTACTGTAACATGAACAGAACCACATGCATGCCTGCTTTGGAAGTCTGCATCAGTCAGTGAACACAGAAACAGAATGTTAATGTTAATGAAGTGACACCTTGCCAATTAAAAATGATGCATTCCTCCATTTTGGCCAATCAATCGCAATATCTGATCAAATTTAAACCCACGACACATCTTTTCGTGTGTCACATTCAATAACGTTTAGCCAAAACATTGTGAGCGTGTTATGAATGAAAAGAGCCTCTCGGTAGGATGTTTTCCAGGTGACACTTGTGTTTTGATGTTTATTTTGGGGTCAAGTGTCACACTGTATGAGGCAAAACAAAAACCTGTCTGGGCTGGTTTGGGCTCTAAATGTGTATGTTTGCGCTATAAATGTATCTTTATGTGTCTGTGAGTGACATGACACACTGTCAACCTGTGTGTGCATATATTAATGTGAGAAACTGTGAGTATGAACTGGTGTACATGTGTACGTATGACTGTGTCGGTGTTTGCTGCAGTGTCTGGTGACATCTGCTGCGTTGTTGGCTGGGAGCGAAGCTCAGCGGGCTGCAGGAGCCTCAGACTAAGGAGATGAAAGCCGAGGTCACAACCTGGACCAGTGGGACAAGACACACTCACAATACGCCGTCGCACATGCAAGCGTAAACAACATACACAGACTGTATGCACATGGCGTACACAGGACACACAACATATGTCTATCCAGCACATACACACTCGCAGCATGTGGGGCCGCGCAAGGACGAAAGACGACAAAAATAAACAGGACAAGGATAAAACGGCAAAGCAGACAAAACAATGCGAAGAAAGGCTGAATGCAAGAGCTGCACACAAACACAGAGACGAAAAAAAGATGACGCACGCATGCGAGCAAGCAAAGCCTCACATCGTCAGGGGCAACAGTTTAATCAGTTTAATTAACAAACACATGCGTGTATGCATGTAAGCAAAAACAGACACACACACAAAGATAGAAGATATGGTGTGTGCCAAGTGATTGTGTGCCAAAAGCTGTACAAAGCAGAGGATGCCTGTGTGTGACTGAGACATATGAATAGATGTGTGAAAAGAGATGCATTTTCAATAGATATATGTACCAATTATAGTTTCACTGAGCCAATCATTGTACATATTTCATCCATTAAATATCAGAACATTATGAAAAACACCACAAACCTTTAGTTTTTCTAACCCAAACTCTAAATTCCAAATAGATTTCATTTAAAATCATGCAAAAGGTAGAAAAGCAGCAGATCACACGCTGGATTATCAACTAACCGACTCAGTTTTCTGACACACACTAAATAAAGAACACACACACACACACACAGTCTCCCCTGCTCAGACACAGTCGCACACAAGCATGACACCTGCCCAGAGATGTAGTTAGAGACACACACAAAAAAAAACCTCATGGCAATGGTGGCAGTTAGTCAGCAGACCAGGCATGTGACGGGATGGTGTGGTGTGGATTAGGGGCCAGTAAGCCTATTAGGGCGACAGGAGGGACCACCCGGCCTCCACAGCCACCTACAACCCACAAACAGACACACACACAGAGCACCCAAACACATAACTGACTGGACACACGCCCAAACACACAGCTCCCCAGACACAGGTGCAGTTTCTCACAAAGACACAAATATACACAAAAGGGGAAACTGATACATGCTCCTTTTAAATTGTTGAATTTTTTCCTGCTGTTAGCTCAATTATGGATCTGCTGTATTGCTACAGAGGGTGCGCTTTATTTTCTTATTTAGAATAGAAAAATCTTGACGCGCTTTGGTGCATTAAAATAATACATTTTAGCTGCAGACTGGCAGAAAATGGCAGCATTAAGAGTTGTAATAGTGGTGTGTTGTGCCCGCATGGGGAGGGGTCTGGGCATGGGGGGTAATCACAAGCATCTGTCCTCTCTCCTCACGGTGATTAATTAGATTAAATTAATTTCAAGAGCATGTGTGAACCCACACGAAGATCCTCCCGCCTTCTCACAAACACAAACACACACAAAGAGGAAAAAACGTACATCCTTCACACATATGCACATACTAAAAATTAGCATCGTGAGCACATACAAACAACGCACAAGCACTTCTTCCCGACACAATAAATGAGGTCTTTTGAGTTCTCCAAACTATTTAAGAAATGGGAAATGAGCAAAGGTGAAAACTTTGGAGACACACGCATGCACACGAGTGCAAATTAATCCCAATTTGTCGGCCGCGGCACGGGAGAAACTTTTGGGATTTCATACTTCATACCAGCTTTTGTCACCTTTGCGTGAATAGCCGAGGGCTGAAATAATTGTGTTTTTCTTCCCCAAGGCCCAGTCAGCGCTCACAAGCCACTGGCCTACGTAATGTGTTCCAGACAGAGAGGAGGGGAGGGGGGGTAGTATACACACCACAGCTATGAGTACAATACACAGAGAGGATGTGTGTGTGTGTGTGTGTGTGTGTAAAGGTGATGGAGGTAGATGTGTGTGTGAGTGGTTGGGTGTCATGGTTTTCCACTGTGTGTGTCAGTATGTGACAGTGTGTGACTGTGTGAGTGGGTGTAAGTGGGAGGTATGTGGCGTGGAAATGGCCTTAATGGAGTTGGATGTGGTCCACAATAGGCAGGACTTCACCTCAGAGAGAGGACTGAAAGACAGACACACGAAAAGAGAGATGAAGAGGAGGGAACCGGTAACAACATGACCGAAGGGGTGAAACATCATCAGAAGCCATGATGAAAATCCCTCCATTGACTGTCCGTTTATAAAGTCAACACACTGCATTAAAGCTTGATTTTCAGGTATAATGTGTCGTTCACATACACCTTCTGTGGATGTCAAACGATTACATTTAAGTGAAGCATTTGGCATTTGAGAAACCCTTTCACCTCTTTATGGCATCCTTTAATGAGCTTTTGGAAGCTTTAATGCACTAAAAAGGCAGTTAAAATGCAATTTCAGAATCAATATTCACAATGAGCAGTAAACAGGCTGTCAAACAGAATGATTTGGCAGAGCAGCCATAGATTTGGAAATTCCTTCCTTCCTGGGTGACATTGATGTAATGTGAGTGAAAAAGGTGAAGTATGAGGGGGAGAAAGCTGGGGGAGGAGCGAGGAGAGAGTGGGCCTTGGAGTGTGTATCACTGTATATTCAATGTATTCAGACATGATAGCTTCTCACATTAAATACAAAAGTCCTGTGTGTGTGTGTGCGTTATTCAAATCCTCCCACAAAGCTTTGAAGATGAGGGAAGTTGGTCTCCCATCTCCAGCTTTGGCTGATATGCTAACGCAGAGAGAATACACACAGACATACATACATACACACATTAACCCCCCGCCATGCACACACACACACACACACAGACGGACACACAAAAGAGCCTGTCAGCACAATGCCTTCAAATATAGCCGTCCAATCTTTTGACTCTCAATTTGCCCACCTTTTTGATAATACGCGCCTGTTTGAAAAAGGGTGAAAGGCAAGGGTAGCATGCAATTTAGAGATACTACTGTGTAGCCATTTTCAGCCTTCTACCTCTCTCCCTCTCCATCGCTTTCTCTCCTCTCTGCTCCCTCTCTCTCCATCTTTTGATTATGCGATTCGCCTTGGCAGACGAACAAATAGAGGAGAGAAAAAGGTAGTGTTTGACACTGCCATTTTCAATGACAAAATACAATCTAGCCGGGGCCAGTAATTTGACGGGGAGGGATTAGCCTAGCGCGAGGTTGGGCCCCCAGATTAAGACGAAGCCAGAGCGCGGGGATCTTGAATTTCATCATCTTCGGCGCTCGGGCACAATGGCGTATTCTTCCCCTTTCTCCTCTGCCGTCTGATGAGGGGTCAGGAGAACTCACCTCTCCTGTTCTTCTGTTCCTCCTCCTCAGAGCAGCACTCACTGCTGCATTCATTCATGTGTCCTGACTTTATATTAGCTTAGATACCTGAAGGGTGGGGAGGGGGTGGCATCCGGGATCAGAGCTCGCTTTACATTCATGCACACGTGAGCAAAGTCAGAGGAGAATAAGATCAGACAAACATTCAATATGTTTGTTCATCACACATGCAAACATGCAGCTGCTCCTTTACCTACTGACACACAACCACAGACGCACATACAGGTGACAGACATACAGATATTAACATGAATGTTTGGAGAGGGGTTTAACAGATGTTAGGGTAGACTGCCCTCTTGTGGTCAATTCATATAGTTCCCTCATTTCTACTCCTGTCTGCTGTGGACCAATAACATTTTTAAAATTTACTGAACAAAAGCATGAGCACAGCATCTAATATTGTAATAAATTCAGTCTATTTGTTTAAACATAGTGGAATACATAGTTCAGTGTATGTTTTCTCTTTTTCTCTACAAGCTCAGAGGTCTTTTACAAACACACACACAAACACAAACACATACAATCACACTCCCACACATACACACACACAGTATACTGAGAAGTTAGGGAAACTATATATATGCTTATTTGGACAGAATTCATTCAAACTGAGAATTAAACTCTCTTTTCTCCAGCTTCCCTTTTGAGGAGGAGAACATTTGAGGAATTTGGGAAGGGCTACAACATCACATGACTACTTCTGACTTTTGTTCCAATGCACGGCATCTCTGCAACAGAATGGACGTCATGAAACAACAAAGAATGCACTACAATGGTCAGATCAACAGGCCAGAAATCACAAGGCAGTAGTGAGTTGCAAAGCACAGAGTTAAAAAGGTGGTTGATGCCAGGTTTTGGAAGGGCCTGGCGTTGACATTTTTGGTGAACATGATCACGTTATTGGACATCCAGAGGTGAACGAAACAATGTCTTAGTCGAAAAATAGTAGGGTTGTTGACATTCAAGTGTCTGACTATGGTCCTAACTGAAAAGCTGGATTTTAAGATGGCCCTTCACAGTCTAATGTGTTTGTCACGCGATCAAAACACTGTACTTTAAAGACACACCTGACGAGGGTTAACTTAATGTTTGAGAGTCTGTCACCAAAAACCTTTTGCACACAACCGACTGAATAGAAAACTTTTCCAACCAGAACAACAGAACTGAGGTTTTATAGTTTTCTCTAAGTCGGAAAAGAAGACCAGTTGCATGTTGCCTACTTGAGTGTATAATAAAGCTGCACCACACTCTACTTAAACTTTCTTTAGGCTCCAGGCATGAAATGAGTAACGTGAAAAATGTGAACAGTAGCCTTACTGGTTCACATTACGCCTCAAAATATGTACTGTATGTCAGGTTACAAACCCGTCTGTCACAATTCAGTATAACAACTCAGCAATTTCAAAGGTTTACAGCCAAGTGCTAATCAGTAGCAGCTAAATACCAAACTAACAAGGACACAAATGTCTCAGGAGGTTTCTAGTTGCCAATACATGTGTACTTTTTGTTTCTACATCTAAGTGTATGAAGGTGTAAGGTTGCCGTCTCCCTCCCTTCTTTCCTCCTACTTGTGTTCTCCATTCCTGCTGTCAGGAGACTGGCTTGGCTTTGATCTTTGTTCTGTCATTAGTCAGGTATGCAGAGACACAGGCAAACCCACAAACTCGTCTTTTCCTCTCCCTTTCTTGATCTCTTTCTGCTCTCTCCCACGCTCTGGCCGGAGAACACCGGCTGACCTGCTTGTCTTCTCAGCTCTCTATCAAAGAGGGGAAGGTAGAGCGGAGTCCGCCGTCGTTCCTTTGAGCTTAACGTGTACAGAAAGTGACATGTTGACGCACTCAGCCAGCTCTGTTACTGTTTTTCCACTAGCATTCTTAAAAAGAGACAGTTAAAGATTCCTAAACTACTTTCAAACTAATACGTTTTCAATGTAAAACAGTGCTTTATAATAAAAACAAGACAAGCATTTTAGTTTCAGAAATATTCTCTATGCAATCTAAAACAACTAGTGAGGCATTCACATACAACAGTCCTGGAGGTGGCAGTGTAGACATGAAGCAGGGGGGTTTGTTACTCAGCTGGAGAAAATACAACAGTGGGAGAACGGCAATGACCAGAAGTAGGAACAGAGATTTCCTTAACTGGATAACAGCGGCTAGCAGAGACAGCAAGGCAAGAGACATCTGCAGTTCATCATTCTTATTGAATTAACCGTTTGCAGTCATATCTTCCAGAAAAAAAGGTCACAAGATGGCAGTTTGACAACATGCAGGGACAACTAAACCCAATCCCACAGAGAACATGAAAGTTTGCATCACAGTTTCCATTTCTACCCATCCAGATCAAAACACATTAAAGAGTTTCAAACTAAACAAGGTCGGCAGAGTTTCCAAAAGCCTCTGTTCTAAAAGTCCTAAAACACTGGAGTGATATGGACACTATGTGTAGACACAGCAGAAGTTTAAGGCTTGAACCATCTTAATTTTAAGCAATTACTTGATGTTCTGTTCTCCTGGCACATTTTTACTCACTGTGGGCTAATTTTTTACCTCAATATAAAGTCCTCTATGGAAACAGCACAACCATGACTAGAATAAATATAATTAAAAAGTGTCTTTGTGCAATAACAAAGTTATAATTGCCATCAATCATCCATCCATTATCTATACACCGCTTAATCCTCTGTAGGGTCGTAGGGGGGCTGGAGCCTATCCCAGTCGACTGGGGCAAAGGCAGGGGACACCCTGAACAGGTCGCCAGCCTATCACAGGGCTACACATAGAGACAAACAACCAAGCACACTCTCAATCACACCTATGGACAATTTAGAATCATTAATTAACCTCAGCATGTCTTTGGACTGTGGGAGGAAGCTGGAGTACCTGGTGAAAACCCACACATGCACAGGAAGAAAATGCAAACTCCACACAGAAAGATCCCAGGCGCCATCTACCATCAAAAAGAAAAAAATTAAGTTAAATTATTTTGGGTATTTATTTATTTATTAAATTGGCATTTTTCAAGTGCCTACAGGTGCTACCAATATTGTAAAAAATGCTACAGATATTGCATTATTTACATTTCTGATTGGTTGCCATACTCGTCTCCCCTGCTCTGTATAAACACATCCTGCAGTTCAACCAAAAAGTCTTTTTTGTTATGTGACTGTTGGCTACAGCCGACTCTCTCGTGATCTCTGAGATATGTGGATGAGCATAGAATTTTTTGGTTTTTATAGAATCTGGTGCAGAAAGTTTATTTTAAAATAAAGTAATTTTGATGAAATATCACGATTTTAAGCTTTGAGTTGGTTAATTTTCCAGATGGACATACCATCGGTAAGTTAAATATCCAACAAGCCTCCCTGTTTTCCCTGTTTTTTTCTGTTTCTGGCTCTTTTAAATGGAGTCATTTTGGTGATATTTTAAAGATAACATGTCTATTCAACTCGCTGATGGGCTTTGGGGTTGAGAGGGTTAAAATGAAAATGTTTTAGTGTACGAGCTCACGTACAGCATGTCAGCTTCCAGTGAGCACACCTCATTTTTCTTAGTTAAGTTAACATTACACCACAGCAGTATAGCATTCAGTTTTTAATCAGAAAAACTTTTGCATGAACATTTAAAAAACAAAAAAAGTATCTACTTCTGCTCTCATACAACCAAACGGCATAAAACAGTGACCAAAACACAAACTGTTAAAACTACATGGTAGCCATTTCCATCACTTCCAAGCTGCTTCTCTTTAGATTATAATCCTGATTTTATAAGCACAGTTTCACCTCACAAACTCACCACACACAACGACTTAAACACAACAGTGCTGTAAATTGGAGCTGCATTTTCATAGAATTCAAAGCTACTGCCAAAGTCAAAAAATCATTACACACCGAGGAGAAAAGGAATGGTTTTAGCTGTAGCACTTTGTTTAACACACAGATTTCACTTTGTCACTTTGATAAGGGGTTGCACTACTGACTCGAATAGTAAGTCTTATTTTTATTTATATTTATCATGTTGCAGGGTTTCCCCCAGTGCTCTATAAGCCTGGCGGGCCGCCAGGCTTTCCTTGCCCCCCCGCCAGGCTAAGCGTCACTTGTATATTTATTTTAAATACGCTTCTTTATGCACCAAAACAGTGATAGCAATGACGGTAAACAGAGCTTTTAACAGCATCTCGCGATACAGTGGAAACCGCAACGGCGACATTTTATGATCGATACGTGAACTTTTTCCGAAGTCGGAGGAGCACTGGAGGAGATGATGAGCCGCTCGTTCACCTCCAGGCCAAGGGGAGTTCATCCCCGGCGAGCCGACCGAGCCGCGGCTCCATGATGAGGCAGAGCCAGTAGAGTTAGCACGGATGTTAGCACGTCGTCGGAGCAGCCTTCTGTGAGCCGCGATGGTAAACATTCAACTATTGGATTTAATCCAAAATGGTAGCTGACCCTAAATTTAGCGGATGGCTCTACCAGACCCAGTATGGTAAACCCAGACGGATTGATGCACTGATCCAACCTGAACCATGTGCAGCAATAAGTAGCAGAGGTCACACAGCACAGCAGACCTGTTCAGCCTCTGAGTTCCCTGGTTTTACCCCTTGGCCATGTTTGTAGTTTTTTATTTATGTTAATTTATTTTACTTTTAAATGTGACCAGCAACAGCTTGTTTTAAGATTCACTGGGATTTAACTTAAGTGAAAACAATTGATATTATTTATTTTAATTGTATTTTTTGTGTTTGTTAAAACCGTATTTCAAGATTGTGCCTTTTTATAAGACTCTACGTTTAAGTATTGTTAATAAATGGCTTATAATAACACATAATAGTCATAATTTCAAAATTCCTATCAACTTTCACCTTTTTTTTTTTTTTTTTTTACAAAAACACGGTGGGCGGCCGGTGGGCTTCTCTACCACCGGGCTTAGCAAATTTTCTGGGGGAAACCCTGTGTTGGCGTTTCTGGTTTAATGCTACAGTTTTTAATATGTAAAGCCTTGTTTGCATTTCATATTGTGCTGCATTATACAATGATGTACAGCTCTAAAATTAAGCTAATAAACAAAAATGTTGCAGGACATGACCGAGCAAAGTCATGCTGATTGGATAATAGCGGCACCGAAGCATCTGAAAAGCAGAAGATCTTGGTTTACACACTGTAGAGGTTAAAACTGCCACGAAAACAGGCTTCTCCAACTTTGTCTCCAACAAATCTGAGGACTCATCTTCTAGCAGATGCACCAGAAGCAAAGAGAACAACATCAACTGCACAACCTTGTTCAACTGTCTATTATTTTATTTATTAAACCAGGCGAGTCCCATTGAGATTGCAGATCTCTTTTTCAAGGGAGCCCTGGCCAAGACGGCAGCAGCACCAAGCTGCAGTTACACACAGAGAACATTAAGAACGCATACATTATGAAACATACGGTAACAACTCATACAAAAAAAATCAAAAATCATAATTGGCTAAGAAGGAAAGCAGTTACAGACTCCAGTGGAATCTGCAGGAGCGGAGAACATAAGGGACCGTCAATATAAGGACGTCATTTAAGCTACATATAAAGACTAGACTGACCAGCGACCCAATCTGAAGATTTAATGATAGGCATTTCTTGACAGCTTGCTGCATGGACTGCTCTCCATTTAACTTGAACAAATTACCCGTTGGTTTGAATTTGCTCAAACTAACATGAACTAAATGCTCTCTGCCACAGAAAGAAGTTCCAGGCTAACTTCAAGTCTCCAGCGTGAGACAAAAAACAGGGCAATGTGCAAGTACAAAGGCCTCATTTGTTGCAGATGTCTGTATTATTTAGGAACTCCATGTCACACAACTGGACACAGCAGATGTATGGAAAACGGCGCACAGCTATGAACAGAGAGTTTCCAGTTTCCTGGCAGACCGCTGGTACATGATTAAACAGGCTCCACGTCTCTTTCTCTTTGCTTCAGTTCTCCACAATCCATCCTTCCTGAGCTCACAAACAACTCCATAAAATTCTCTTTCCTCAACTTTTCCCATTTTCCTGGAATTTACTGTGAGATCTAGTTTTTGCCATTACTGTGTGCTTAATACAGGTCATACAACTGCCTTGTAAAAAGTCACTGTTTCATTAGCTTTGAACAGCCTGACATAACAGACAAAAGGGTAAAAATAAGCTGCTGATTTACAGATGTGCAATTGCTATAATCACTATACTATTAAATGAGCAAATACATTAATGGAACCTGAAGACCCTCAGCTGCACTTTAACATTGAACGAGCTTATTAGCTTTACAATCACATCAGTTTGTGGCCTCGAAATGTGACCTGTAAATGACACTACTATTGTTGAAATGCAGGCTGATACTACCATAAACACACACAGAGGAACCTGTGCCAAGCAGTCACTGCAGGCAAGCATGTACACGAGTCTGAAGGCTACACGGAGAACCCTGTAACAGCTAAAACTGACCACATGGTGGCAGAACCTGCACATGAAATTCCACAATTATGTTCCTAGTAAATACTGAGAATATGGAGAATAAGAAAGTCATGTCTTTGTATTCGCAAGTCATTGTACATAACAGTCCAAGTGCCTTTGAGCAAATGCAAACCAATATATTATTTATCTATTAACATGATTATCATTAATGTCCCACCATTTAGTTAAAAAAATTAAATAAAAATGTAGTGCATGAATATAACGAAGCATAAGTAAGACAGTATAAAAGAGTGTCAATAAAACAACATATGAATGTGTTAAAAGACAGACTGGGAAAACAGAATGAGGCATAATTTACTCACATTTTCGATAACAAACGTCCACTCTTTGTCCTCAAACTCCTCTGCATGGGGGTCCTGCAACGGCATTAGAAAAAAATCAATCAATCATGAAACTAGTCATTCAATTACATGAAATAAGCGAGTAGACTTGCAATACAGAGCTGTGGCACAGAGAGCACAGTTAATGAATGACAGCTCACCTGCCCTACCAACACACTATTCTAGTTATATTCACCCACTGACCTGGTTTGTGTGTCCCATTTCTCTTCCTGTACATACAATATGTGAAGTATAGTGTATTGCTGAGGTAACTTTACATCACATGACGACCTCCTGTCTTCTCTCAATAACTGTCTTTGTATTTCTATGGATAAAGGGTACAATTTGAAGCTAATTTGTGCATGTTTGATTAAAATATATGCATCTGCCTAACAGGAAATCCAGCAACATTGACATCAGAATGCAGAAAAATGCTAAATCATAGCTGTTTCTCTGTGTGTATTTCTGACAGGCTGGTTGCCAGGGTGTGTCTGAGTTGATATACTGCATGTATCTTCCGCTCTGTGTTGCACTGAGGTGATGAGAGCAGACAGTAATGGAGGCACAAAGACAGTAAACAGCCCTCCTACTCCGCTGCCATGGACGACCTTCACTGCCCTCCAGCACACAGAGAAGCTCATGGACCATATACACAACCACAAATCACAAATGGACACACTGCAGACCAATTTACAAAAGAGGGTTCACATGTAGTGGTGCACTCTAAATCCAAGTTGGACCCATTTATACCAGGCTGGTTCGTACTGGTTTAACCTGCGCTGTCCACACTGATTTAAGACTGAAGTCCGGCCTTGGTTCGTTAAAGCATTTCCACACGTTACTGGAGTCACACTACAATATTTTACACTCTGCTACCAGACTCAGATCACAAAGCAGGTATGGGCCTTAGTTTATTTGTGTCATATTAAATCTAAGACCACAACTGTGCAAAACTTCACCTAAATCAGACCAGTTAAAGAGGCAAACCATAAAGGACAGATTAGGGCTGCAACTAATGATCATTTCCATTGTTGACTAATCTGTTGACTATTTTCTTGAAAAATAAATCAGTGGTTTGGTCATTAAATGTCATAAAATGGTGAAAAATGTCGACCAAGATGACGTTCTGAAATGTCTTATTTGTCCACAACCCTAAGATTTTTCAGCCTCCTGTCATACAGGAACAAAGAAACTGTAATTATTCAAATTTAACAAGCTTGAACCGGAGGATGTTTACTCTTATTTTCTAAAATAAAATTACTCAAACCAATTAAGCACTTATCAAAATAGCTGGCGTTTAATTTGAGAGTTGACAACTAATCAAGTATTTGTTACAAAACATGCAAACCAAATCGACCTCCTCCTTTTATGCTCACAAATACCTGCTTATTCAAACAACCAACTTATAAAGCTTTAACTCTGTACGCAGTAAAACAAATATGAAAACCACATCTCAAGTAACTGATTTGTCAATTATACAATGTTTGCAAAATCAGCATTTCTACACAAGAAAGAATCCATGCAACACCACTGATATGTGCAATATTGTTATTTCCACATCCAGAGGAATTTAGACAATCTGAACTAGTACTTGTATATAATTTTTGTTTAGTTTAATGTTTCTACTGATTAGCGGTGGGTTAAAATTATCAATATATCGATATTTAATCTATACACATATGGTTTGCCCCTTTAAGTCTCGCGCGGTTTAGTGCTTAGTGCAACGTTATCCAAGTCAGATGATCAGATCACGCGAGATCCAGGTCATGTGGAAGACGGCGGAAGCGGACACGCAACTTCACAACCCAGCAAATTTAAAAGCTGATGTCTGGCGGCACTTCGGCTTCAGAAAAAGGAAAACTGTGAAGAGATCTTACAGTCCCTGGCAAGTAGTGATAAAGCAGTCATGGTTTTAAGGGGCCATAGTGTCGGCCGAGGCGAGATGTTCGCCCTCGGAGTCCGACTGCATTAGCATGGTTATCTCCCGCCGGCGGTGGCACAGCAGCAGTGTCCTCGCTCGCCATGCTTTTCTCTTGGCTCATTTTCCGCGTCCCGAACCGCATGCCGCTGGTGCAGATGCTCAGCCAGGTGACAGCTACCAGGTGGGGGATTCGTGGTGGGCAATCGTATCGATTTGGGACCCAAAGTATCGGAATCGTATCGTATCGGGAGGTCAGTGGCGATACCCAGCTCTACTACTCATATTTTTTAAATGTGTGCATGATCCCCTTTGCTTCTGTAACAATGCAAATTTTCCAACTTGTAACTGTATCATATCATCAGTTATTAATCAATAGAAAACACTAAATCTGCTACAAAAGGAATAAGCCATCAAAACGAGGTATTTTAATGCATCGTGACAGGCTCTTGTAATGTATGTATTGTTTTCCTTCTATCGTTTCTTTTACAGACAAAATGGTTAATCAATAAAATCCATACTGAGCATAATCTGTCTGTTGCAGCCTCAGTCTGTAGTACACCCAAGCAAACACATGCACTGATGGCCTTTTTGTCTGACTGCGCTGGCGACACACCCCTAGAAATCAATATTCCTGCAGTCTGGCACAACACAACGCCCACATGGCACAAACACAGAGCGCAAGAGATTCAGCTGCCTCATCCTCCCGAACTATAAATGCTCCATTATTTCACAGCCACATAAACGGCTTCTAAAAGCTAACAGAGCGGAGCGTTATCGGCCGTCTCTGCTTCCCAGCACAGTTCTAGTGCTGCTTGTTGGTGAACGCAAGAAGCAGACCAGAGACAGCGCAGTCGTTCTGTGGTGAGATATTGTTGTCATTAGCATGTGTCAACATTAACAAGGATCTTCATAGGTAACATATTTTCACTGTCTGTTCTTGTGCAATCAAACATTTGTCTAGCTTGGAAAATGCAAATGAAATAAGAAAACACACAAGTCAAATCCTGTCAATTTCAAACTTGTCGGGGTAAATATAACACCAGGAGGGTCGGTCTTCTCACCAAGGACTGGATGGTACTAGTAGGACCGCTACCAAGTTGAGTTAATTTTTAATTTCGGTATTTTCTTGCCATCTATGAAGCGCATCCAGAGCTACGTCTCCCTGAGGTGTAGGCTGTAATACTGCTGAGCTCGGCTGATTTCACTGCAGAGCTTCAGGGCAAACTGAGCTGAGAGTGTCTCCAAATCACTGCCGGAGCTTGTTTTCACCTTCAGTCAACACACTGCAGAAACTCAAAGTTACAGGGTGTTCGGTTGTTATAGATTTAGACGGGTATTACCAGTATTTTAGATGGATAAAGCCAAGTTGTTGCATTAGAGGCTGTAATATCCTCACTTACATGGACATTATTTTACTTGGAAAAACAGGTGGAGCGTCCCTTTAAAACAAATCACATGACTTAAAGTATTGTGAAGTCTCTCTAGAGGTAAATCCACCAAGATATTGCACCCTGCTTTTTGATTCTATGTCACTTTTTTAGGTTTTCAGCCTGTACACTGTTTATTCCGAGCTGACTGTACGCTACAGGCACAGAATGGCAAAAAGATATTTAAAAAAGAAACTAGTGAGGAAATTCAAGAGTCTAGCAAAGTTAGCTTCCACATTTTTCATAACAGCTTGTGGAGCCCAAACCAGGAGTAAAAGACAGTGAATATTAGAATATATTCGTCAGGTTGCCAGATACATGACTGCATTTATTGATCTATGCATGTCCAAAAGCTTGAGAAACTATAGAAAAGCATGAATAATAAAACATCCTTGCACTGAATGAAACTTTGAATAACATAAAGACAACAAGAATCATGAATATATCTAAAACCTGTTCACACAAAATAGGTAAAATCCAACAATATGGATGCCTAAAATCCAAAAAGAGCCAAAACCACATTCTAAAAAAAAAGAAGAATATACCTACAGATTGTGGATGAACCTGCAATTGCAATGAAGAAATTCCACAAAATGCACTGCATTTGTTCTGGAGGCTTTGATATTGACTTTATTTATATATTGTACTGGGAAGGGTGTCAAGTAAATATAATATTAACCTTTCCTCTTTGCTATGTTTAATGCCGTCTGCTTAGTTTGTGTATTTTATGGAATTTCCTCATTGCAATTACAAGTTTATCTACATATGCGACCTCCTAGTAGAGCCCTCGATGGTTTTAAGTATTCACAATTTAGGATTTTACAGATTTTTGGGACATAATTATTGTTTTTACCTGCTATATGTTATTGAAAATTGTCATTTGGGGGAATGATGTTTTGTTATTCGTGCCTTCCTATAGTATGCAGGGCCTGCTAGCTGAAGTTCTAGCATTGAAAAACTGTGAATACATGTATTAAAGCAAGTTAGGCGGTGTGTTTAGGAACTTTTAGAAATGCTCGTCCCTCTTCTATGCTACTGTCTCATGGAATAGATGTAGAAAGAGTTCCTTGATCTACATCTGTATAATCAGGCAACTGTAGTTTATCAACTTGACGACAGCAACTTGATTAGCTGGTGGTTTATAAGGACAACATTTTAGGGTATTCAAATTCTGCGTCATTTTCACTCCAGTGGATGAAAAGCGTTCTACCAAAGACCTAACACTCAGAGATTGCAGAGACAGAAGTTATTTGATTTGGGTTTTATCCAACATCAGTGGGTGAAACTGCGCCTTTGGTGGCTTTGCTTTGTGTCTCATTCCAAAAACAGCTTTATTACTTCCTCTGGGACCGGAAGTGGAAGTGGGCCCAGAACAGAGACACTGACATGTACAGCGGCGTTGCACAAGCATTGCTAGGAAACTGCGCCAGAACACACAGAAGCAGATATCGCGGTAGGTTTTTTACAAACGTCTGGAGATAAAATAAAGTCTCAGGTTTCTGTCACTATGACTCCTGTCTTTTCTTTGCATGTCAGGGCTCCTCTGTGCAAAGCCTTAGATTCACTACCTTGTTGTTATGTAGTTACCAAAAAGTAAAAAGCTACCACCAGCTTCTTAAACAGGTATGAAGGTATTTGTGGAGGGAGGTTTGGTTAAGGCAGCGAAGGAGGTAACAGGACACTGAGCTCTGAGGCGGCCTGTCAGCACAGAGGCCCAGCATGTTTAAGTAAGCCGGGCCCGGTGACAGATACTATCCATGCAAGTGTGTCATTTACAGACACGACTGTATTACTGCACAGACACTCATCAGGCAACATTTCACAAAATTAGGACTGGATTTTCCCTGAAGATCTAATCCAAATTGATTAAACAGCCTACCTTAAAAAGAGTGACGGTGATCTCAATGTTCTCTGGTACAGGCCACACCACCACTCCTCTGTAGGGGTTTTTGATGCCAGGCTGCCAGCTGTGGGACTGCAGGAAAGAGCAACATATAAACAATTAAAACTGCAAGTGAGAAACCCTCCCTTTTGTTTGTGTGTTTTGCTTCATCAAATACAAACCTTCGAGGATTTCCGCCGACTTCTGCGAGTCCAAACCACCACCAGCTTGTCTGGTTGCCTGTGAGGTAGAAGAGAAAAGGAAGATGAGTGGAAAGAGGCAAAGGTGTTCATTCATCAAGCGGCTATCTCTGTGCCTCCATCAACCTACACAACAACATGCTTCAAGGCTGTCAGCCCAATAGAGTCTGCATCTTAATGCCTCAGGTTTAAACCCCTGATAAGCCTTCTACTATACACACACACACACACACCTGCACAGTCACTCGTGGTATGAATAAATCATGACGAGACAACCAAACCCCGGCTTTGTCTCTGTGGACTGCAGTACACACAACAGGCAGAAATACACAGCGCAAACACACACACACACACAAGAGGTTAGTGTGACAGGAAAATACTGAATGAGGCTGCGAGTTACAATAGCATGACCCAGTCCAGACCAGAGTCACGCTGCACTGACAGTCTGACCAGACAGTCAAAAGTCTATTAAGTGAGACGTCCAGAAAGTCAAATATTTATCGAGATTATTCAAATTTAGCATGAAACAGATGGAAAGTGTCGGCAGGAGTGATGCACAAAACATATTAACTTCACCAAGATCACACTCAACACTAATCATTAAATTTATTTGGTGTATGTTTGTCAAGCAGAGTCGATGTATGTGAGGTGAATACAAGCTGCGCACACACTGTACTGCTGCCTTAAATTGTATTCAGGGCAGCGGTGCAATAAACTGTAGCAGTCACGAATCAGTCAGACACTACAGCAGCGTATTCATCATGATTAAGCAAGCAACTTAAAGTAATTCTTTATCCAAGTAGTCAACGGATTTGAGACACACAGAAGGCCGTTGATATTACAGAGAATTAATGGACTTTTACACACGTTAAACCTCAATGAAAAGGCTTAACAGAAGAATGCTGTGACAAATAAAGCAAGTAACTTAAAATAATTCTTTATTCAAGAAGTCTCTGTAATGATATTGCAGAAAATGGTCCAACTTTCACATTAATTTACCTCAATTTAAGAAGAGGGCTGCGACAAATTAGTGGCTGTACACATTTTACTGTTACTGACTGTCCTAAACGTAGCCAAAGAAGCTAGCTCGCTGGCAGGTTGTCAAGTCTGGACTTGACCGGTGCATGTTTGTGTTGTAAATGTGTTCGAGGTGGAGGAGGACAGAACAGCACTGAGGCTGATGTATAACTTTTCAGTTAAAAGTACCACTTTACAACAATATATTCTTTAAATGTAACATACATATTTTATGTGGGTTGCACTGGATGATGTGTGTTAATCTGATACCGTCGCTTTATTCATTTTATGTCAAATCTTCATGCAAGATGCGGCCTTTTAATTACTGCAGTGCAACACGAAATGGAAAAACTACGGTAGAAGGAAGAGGAACATGCATATTCCCAGAACACCAGTCTTGATGAATACTGGATGTTTACAAGCAGAAGAGGGAAGAGAAACAGGCAACGTGCCCCATGAATTATAGGTGATTAAAAAATGTGAGGGGGCGTTATGTGTTGGGATGTATACTTCTGAGATTTGTGCAAAACTGGCAGTCGAATGCAGAAAATAACACGGCATTTTGTGAAAAGGAAAGCAGCTCTGTCAGACTTGTACATTTAAAGCATCTGGGGAGAAAACAGTTAATCGCTGCATTCCTGGATTCAGTCGGGACCCATCTAACCCCGGCTCACCCCGATGAAGTGCCCTCATAAAAATTAATTAACTGTCAAGACAAACTTTGGCTTTTAGTCATCAACTGAGTGGTGCAGCTAGAAGGTGCCAGCGACAGACTTTAGGTTTAAGCTCTTTTCCTGCACTGGCAAGAATCCACTCTGTGCTCTGGAGCTCTCCGGGGATGGCAGTCTGTAGCTGAACTGACCTCTGACTTCACCGTGAACAAAACAAAGCGAGCAAACTGCCCTACAGGGACTCCTTAGAATCACTTTATTGTGTTCTGCTAAGCTCTGCTAAAGCCATAACAATAAATTGTCCAGTACGATAAGAAACTCCAAAAGATCAATATTGGTACCAGGATCACAAGTCTAGTTTTGGTTGGGCAAACTGTTTACTTTTACAAATGTATAGAAAGCTTGACAAGTCATACTGACAGGTGACAAAAACACTAAATTAAAATACAGTCACCTGATTAAGGAGTACCACATTTGAATGTAATTGAACAAGCATGATTTGACATTAAGCCTCCTTATGTACATGCACGAGCTGCAGTATTCCAGTGTTAAGTAACGCAAATTTACCACTGGATTTATGTGTGCGAGAAGACTTGTGTCAGCGGCTCCTGAAGAACAACAGCCAAGCAGTCATTCTAGGAAAAGAATGACAGACTGTGTGGCAGAAAGAAGACGCAAGAGAGAAAAAGACAGAAGAGAAAGGGAAGTACAGAGGAGGAGAGTGAAAAAAAAGAGGGGAGAGAATGACAGATAACAATTTCAGGCTCGGGGGAGAGGCGCCACATAGAGCAGCTATTGTCCAACAACACATGCCATATGAGAGCACAAACACACAAGTATCACCCTCAGCTTTTTTCCCCCCTTTGTACAATATTTGCTGCGCTATGAGAAAAATCTAAACCATTTGTCTGCAGGCTAAACGACTTCAGCACAGTTCTTTGGTGTTGTTCTCTCTTGTGTTGGGCTACGACCGACCTCAGGGCTGAACGCTGCCTCCTGTGTGTTACAGAGTCAATGAGACATCAGAGAGGAATGCCCCAACAGAAGAGACACATGATGAAGATAGGCACAGAGAGTCCTGAAGAAAGACTTTAAGAGTGTCCTCAATCACACAAGGAGCTACTTTAACCTTAACATGCATAGTTTATATTACAAGTAAAATGTAGTTTGAGTTGTGCTAAACAATTAATCAACATATAATGGGACTCGTAACATGCACAAGTGCAAAATACAAATAACACAAGCTGCAATATGTTGATGAAAGGTAAAAATGTGCCACAGCGTTCTGAATGAATCCAACTCTCCAGATGTAAATAACCATAATTGTTTTGCACAGATTGCAGCAAAAACCACATCATCATACTGTTTATTTTTTTGTGAAGAGGGCATCCTAAAATTACCATTCCCACTGAAATAATGACTCATATCACAATTACAATAACTGTCAAGCCTGTTTTTTGCATACTGCTCAGCCTGAAAGATGTGAAAAATAGTGTTAAAGTGCTTTGTAACAAAGTGGTAATATATATTTTGCACTCGTGAGACTGCTTCACATGATTGTACCGAATAGATTTTGCAGTGTGTAGAACAAAAGCTTTTGAATTTTCTGAGTGATAACGCCTGTGCTTTGACGCTCAGCGGCTAGGTTGAGAGAAAGGGGAATGAAAGAGACAAAAAGAATGAAATAATGAGCTTCCAAACACGTAGATGTGTCTGTTACATGATGTTACAAGAGTCAGAATGTCCTAAAAGCCAGTTTTTTTTTAAAAAGATGAATAAGAAGAAGTGAGAGAAAAAGGATGAACAAAGTGTCTGCGATTGTGTGTGTGGGCTGGAGAGAGATGGCAGATAAGAGTAAAAGTGGGTCAGCAGGCTCAGCAGGGGCCGAGATGAGAGTCCTCCGAGATTGACACAAAGCACAGATAAACCCTTCTACTTTTACATTTAAGACATTTAGCTTCTGCTCTCATCCGCACAAAACCTGCAATTAGTGAACATGTAGGTATTCGATGTTCCCTCAAAGACACACACAACCACAACAATGTCAGAATTAGCACGAGTCCATCAGTTTGCAGCTACTGAGGCTTTCCCAGGCAGCGTTTTAATTGGTATTTTTCGTTTGTAATGCTGCATATCCTTTTGAACGTGCCTTACTGATAACCCTGCTCTTCTCTCGGCTCACAAGGCGTATCAGAGAAAGAGCACTTTATTCTATCACCTGCACAGTGCTACAGTTTATATCTGCGAGTGCGTATTCCACCGTATCTACACCAGCTGTGCAACAGAGGCAGCAGCATCTGCAGTCCTTCCATCTGCACTATAATCAGTGCAGTCACAGAACCGCTAAGCACGCTAAAGCATTACAGCAGCACTTACAGCTCGGTGTAAAAAAATCACAGTCTTATGCATGCAAGTGGGATAAAATACGCTAAAATCAAATAGGCAGGGCAGGTGCAGACTGCAGAGCTGCACTGGTTAAAAACTGAGCATCTCTGTTCCATCAGTAGGATGTTAGAAAGAAGACAGAAGAAAAGTCTGCAATGTGTTCAACAGAGCTGCAGTGATTAATAAGCTAACTGATTAGCTGCCAAATAATAAATTAATCAGCAGCCATTTTAATAATTAATTGGTTTAAGCAGTTTTTTTAAAGAAAATAGTTAAAATTCTTTGATTCCAGCTTCTTAAAATTCAATATTTTTTAGTTTCCTTCCTCCTCTATGGCAGTAAACTGAATACCTTTGCAATGTGGACAAAACAAGACATTTGAGGACGTCGTCTTGGGCTTTTTTCACCATCTTCTGGCATTTTATGAACCAAACTGATTAATCATCAAAAAAAATCACTAGTTGCAACCGTATTAGTCAACAAATTATTTAATATTCATAGAGCTCAGGAGAAGAGATGGATGATTCAATAAAAACCCAAAGCAAAGCTCCAGACTGCGACTAAAATGGTTGCATATGTGACCTTTTTTTTCAGAGAGTGTAAGTTAAACTTCCACGTGGTCACATTTGTGTCAGTGCATGATGATCATTAGGCTGATTTGGATCCCCTCCGGCTACTGCATTAGCCATGGTGGTGGAAAATAGCACTTCTTGTTCCTCGCTGATTTGACTCTCCCTGTCTGACATGTAAAGCAATCCATTAAGCTGGTATCACGTTCCACTGGTGAAACAATATATAGCTGATTATTTTAATATAATAAAATGAGGAGAGAGGAAGAGACTGGTCTGACACACATGATGATACAGAGTGAGCCAGTTAAGAAGAAAAAGTAGTCCTCTACTTTCAGCTACATTGGCTAGCACAGTGCTAGGGCTGAAAATTAAACAAATATTAACAGTGATTATGATTTTGACTTCCTGCAATTGAATAAAACAGCCCATTATTTCACTCTTTTCCAACTAACTTTTGGCCACACACCAGTCTGAGTAGCTTCCCGGCAAGCGTACCTTACTGAGCATGTGAGGCGTTCAGGGAACATTAATAAATTGTAGTGGTCAACAGTAAGCAGATGTTGAGGAAGTGAGGAGTTCAACCTGTGCCCAGTTCATAGAAGTGATATACAACCACAAAAATAATAAACTTTCTGATCATCAAGTCTCGAGTCCCTGATAATCTTTACGTCAACGCACAAGTAGGGTATGCAAACACAACTGCAGTACCAAAACAAGGGCGATTAACCAAATCAAGTGCTGGTGGATGTTGGCAGCACCAGTGCCACCAGAAGAAAAGTTAATCTGGAGCCCTGGACAATATGTGCCACTTAAAACAGAGACACTGCTCATTAAAACATTGTCTGGAAAGTGTAAATGTGCTTGTGGTGTAACACTGAAGTCCCTGTGCACATGTCCACCTCCCCGCATGGTTGGAAGTGATGGGTGCGCCAGGAAGTTGCGGCTGCCCCTTTCTTTCCTGTAGGCAGGAGGAAGGAACCACTTCACATTTGATACGACTGTCCCCAGACCAGCATTACACACAAACATACACCAAGTGCTACACGCAGAGTGCAACAAACACGCAGCAGCTCAGTTTAGTTCAGTGGAATGTGCAATAAAACATAGCCAAGTGATAAACACGGTGATAAAGCATCGAGTATTTTTAAAAACACAATAGCGACTTTGGCAAATTCCAAGCGGCAAAGCTGTAAGCTAAATAAAGATTTCCATTTTTATCCCTGAATCAGCTGAAAGAACATGTCACACTTCTAGCAATATCCCACCTAGCAGCTCCCGCTTTGTCTGAGAGATATGACCACAATGAGATGAAGAACTCAGAAGGACATTCAGGGTAAGAGGGAAAGGGATGAGAGAGCACAGAAGCATGGGTGGGAGTGTTGAAGGGAGACAGATGACCAGAGGAGGATACTGTATCATCCTGACCAAACGCTGGCATTACTCAGCAGAGGAAGCTTCGACGTCTGCCGACAGACTGCATGTCTGCGAGTCAATCACTGGCATTAAGCGGGAGGAAAATGTACATTTGTTTGTGCTATCCTACAGCAGTTTTGAAAGATGAAACACCACCGACTACACCACTGCATAATAAAACACTCTGCTGCAACACACGCTGATATGTAACCTCCCTGACTAATGGCACAGACTGCAACACTGCAACCCGCGAAAGCTTATTGTCTTGCAGCACATAATGGAAAAGAGGACTGCAGTGTGAGACATGCAAACAGGCTGCTGGATGTAGCTGTGAGGCTACGAGAGGTGACATCAATTATTAATGCAATTTATTCTGATTTATATAATCTTGCAGTGCATTATCCATTCACTCTAATGCTGCATCCCTGCTTCATATATACCATCCTGTTCCATGAAAGCATCTTACTGCGCTATGGGAATGGAATAATTTGCACACATTTGTACTGAAAAAATCCTGTTTTACTTTTCCATCCTAAACTGACAGAACACAATAGTGATTAAGTGGAAACACAAAGCAGCTGTGACACCAAAACTCTCACTTCAACGTGATCCCTGCCTAAATGTGTCGATACCGATACTGAAACGATGCCAAAGCAAGTACCTGAAACATCATGGAAAAGATCTTTTATAGATGGGTTTTGTGGTATCTGTGGGCTCGCCCTGACTGCCATCTGCTAGCAAAATAATAAAGTTTTTGCTTGTGTGTCACCGTCTTGTCACTATAAAAGCTGCAGTGTGTTTACGAGAGAAGGTGAAAGTGGTCGGCACACCCACTATACCTGCAGGTAGTGGAAGCACAGTGCTGCAGACATAAACCGCCTCACTGCTGCACCTCACAGTTAATACTGTCATTCTGAAAACACTCATAAAAATTATACTACTCCCCAGTTTAACGGCCAGGTACTGCAATATTTTTCTAGCACTAGTATGCAGTGCAATACCAATCAAATAAAGGAATTTTTTACATTTCCTCTTCTAAACACCCCATGTCTTCTATCTTTCAAGCAGAAATAGTATGTTTTATGTGTTTGTAAGTGTTTACAAGGGCAATAACTGTTTATATAGACTAAACAGTGGGATCCAAACCCTGCATGTTTAAACGCCACAAAGCTTTTTAAATAAGCTATTATTATTCTTTGCACAGTTGTTTACACCATATACCATGTAAATTTGCATATTCTCAAGTGAATAATTTGCAAATTCCTGCACACTGTAAAGACTTCTGTTGGTTATTGCTACTGCTAAGCCCTTCTATTTGCTGTTTTTTTGTTTTTTTACTTGTATCACTTACTTCTTTTTCTCTCTTCATACTTGTCAGCGTTTCCCGTAATGCACAAAATCACCACGTCAAACTTCCCACATGCGAAAACCTCCTTGGCATTAAAACTGATTCCGATAGTGCAGACTCAGCTGTCCTACTGAGGGACCTCTTTCACTTGGAAAGCTGAAACTTCCTCCAGTAAGACTGTCTGGGACGTTTTCCGTGTCTTGCATAAACAGAGGGTCTAATATTGAAGCTGTCAGGTAAACTTCACCGTGATTTTAAAGTTTTATGCCTTTACAAAACGCTGTCCCTGTCACTGCTCTGCTCCTCGTTTCTTGACAGAAGATATTGCTAGACGTGCTTGTGATACAAGACGGTTTACAAGGGTTATTATAAAACACTTTTGCAGTTCTCTTTAAGTGGTAAAAAAGAACTGCAGGAGTAGTCAGATTCGCCAGCCGGAGAAAATCCAAGGATGATGATATTGCTGGACATTTTTAAGGCTCTGCTGTGTAAATCACTGCCACGGCTGCTTAGTGCCGACGATCCGGTGAAAATGAAAGAAATGACACAGCAGCAGCAGCAGCGCCACCATGAAAAGCTTAAATAAAGAATGTCTTTTTCACACCTGACCTACTTGGCAATTTCTGATTCAGCAAAGACAGCGAGAAGAGGATGGTTGGGAGCAGGAAGAGAAAAACGAAAAAGAGGAACAGAGGGAGGACTGCTTTTACTCTGCTATCAGACAGACTGTGGCCTTTTCTTTCAAGACAGATGTAGCGACGCAAACACAATCTGGGACTGTCACACTCTAGACTGCTTTATAAACTGAACACACACACAAGCGCACACACACTGGGCATAGAAAGGCAGACTAGCATGATAAGTGTAATCAGTTAATCCTGCACCGTAAAAAATAAGATTTATAGACCATTTGCAACAACTTCTAATGAAATTATGTCGAGTTAGGGGAATTAGCGTTTAAAATTAAGGTTCATTAAGTTACTTCAAATTGAATTTAGTTGTAAACCAACTAACGCAGAAATTTGACTTTAGATTGCACGCAATATTTAGTTGATGCAAAACATTAAAATGTCAACCCAAACCATCAAAATAAAGCTTTGCAACTTGAAAGATTTATCTAAATCAGCAAATTAGGTCAGCTTTTGAGCCCTTAAGTGGTGGGAATGCGTCCCTTGATTTATTTTTTACAGTGCACTACCCAATTTCTTTTGATATAATTGTCAAAATTCTAGTAGTAATAGTTTGTTTTCATTTGTTTCATAGATTTTTGTGAGCCTCTAGAGTTTATATCTACGCCCCAGCATACATCTCATATACATCATCTGATCTCTTGTCGTTCTTAAAATTATTCAGTATTTAGTATAATTGTATCATGTCATACTATAGCCCTACAACTCCACAGCGTCTGTCTTCATTTTATTTCTTTACAAGGAGTTACTGGGCATAAAAAAGCAGATTGTGCTGCGACAGTGATTTAGGAAGTTTCTGTGGGGATTTTGTTATTTTCAGCCTGTCGAGTAAATTTATAACTTCTGGAACCCCTTGTAAACATCATCATTTAAGCAGCTACGGGTCTCTGACAAGGACAAAAATTCACAATCTGGCAAACTTTGGCCAGCCAGCTTTGAGGCCCACAAACAGAACTCTGAGTGCTCTACATCCATCTTCAAGACACCAAGATCCCTGTGTGCATTTGTGTGACTGAGAAAGCGACTGCAAATTTAGAAATATGTGTGCGTCACCTTCTTCCTTCTTCCTTCTGGCCTTCACTGACAGTCCCCTGACCTCCAATTACAGAACAGTGGGTCAGTGTGTGTTTGGCAACCCGGAGCTGGGTCAATGACACAGAGTTAGCAATGAAAGCACCAAAGCCAGACAAGAGCGTCTGGAGTGAAAGCTTAGCACTTCACTAATCAGCTTGTTGGATTGTGTCTGTGCCTGTAGGTGTGATGTTTGTTTGTAGCTACTGTAAGGGAAGCTTACGACGCCAGTAACATCCTGTTTTTGGATAAATTAATTGAAATAAATTCACTTTTACAGGCGAAACTACATCAAAACTGTATGCTTTAGGACCAGAGCTTAAGATTTTAGTCACTCATATCGCCTATTTGAGGAAAGACTGCTACTATTAATGAAGTATCTGATGTGAAAAGTGATGTATGACAACAAAAACTGCAGAAACTGAACACTTGCAGACTTCCATTATTCCCAGCGAGAGCCTGAAGACATCAAGCATGACGATTACTTCTGAAGCAGCTGCGTTTTACTTTCAGTAAACAGCTGGGTTTGTTTCAAGTCAGCTGCTTTTACTTCCGATAGATTTTGCATGGAGACAGTCATAGCTGAGGGCCTAATTGCAGACTCTGGTATCACATGGTGGCCAATTGTGGGTCGACTATAGCCGAGGAGAGCGGCTAGGTGAGAGCAGGCTGCAGGTAATAAAGCAGGTAGGTAAGAATGAAAGTGAAAATCAGAGGCTCCAACTCCACCTGAGGAACAGAGGTCACTTATGAGGTATTCAAATCTTACTTCTGGAGAAAGTCTATAGGGAGCCGAGAAGAAGGAGCTGTCAAAAAGAGGATTCTTAGTGGTGAAGGATGACAGCCAGTAGACAAAAAAATGAAATGCTGTTTGCTGACAGAGCTAATCTACAGGTGGAGAGGAAAAGTTTCTCCACAGAAACAGTTTGGGAGCTGCTGGAAAGTAAAACTGTTCTTATTTGACTGTGACCAAGGTCTGTGAACAGCATCCAATGAAACTAATTGGCACAGTCTGCAGTTTGTGACCAACATAAATGAGAATGTTATGCATTTTTGGTCCTGTATCTTCAATTTGCTGGCTGATCTCTAAAGCTCTTTCATTCCTTCCTTATCTCTCCCTCTTGATATCTGGAATGGAGGGGGAGTCCACTCACAACATTCACTCCATAACTGTTTTTTTAATGGAAACACCAGACGACATCCTTCAAAACCAGGTCCCATTTGCACATGTAGCACATAGCAGGAGACTCTTTGTGCCAGACATACTCTCAGTTCTAGAAATGCTTGAGGGTTGCGCCTGGAAAGAGCATTCAGGAGAAAGAGCGCGACAAAGTTGGTCGTAATTTTGGCTTTAAAAACCCAAGTCTCTTGCCTCTTCTTTGAATTTGACAATTTCTGTATTTGAGAATCTGATCATCTCTCATTTTCATTGGCATCTTCGTACTAACAGCCCTTCTTCTTCACCCTCAGATGTTTGGATTCGGCTGATTTTGCACCAGTTGTATGAAAGAAACGTCACCAAAATGCTCTCACTGTAGACCAGTGGTTCTCAACTGGTCCAGCCTCAGGACCCATTATGTCTCTATTAATATTGGTCGCGACCCAAATTTTTGAAGTTTGCTGTTTCTGTTAACAAATTAAAGGTTATTTGGGTGTAGTTTTAATGCATTTTGATACAACTTGGGAAAATTTTGGCTTATTTTTTGTTCATTTCGGTATATTTGGACACTTTCGCCTAGTTTGGGGCATATTTTGGCCCATTTTTACAGATTCTGAGCACATTTTGGTTCATTTTTGACACATTTTAGCATAAATTTCTCCAATAAGCTGTCAGAGCCAAATCTAGAGGTTAATAGTGGGCAACTACTGGTGTCACCACCACGAAATATCCTGCTATTGAAAGCAAACTGTGTCATAAGAAACACGTCCTTTAAAATAAACTGCGACCCTCTAAAAATGGCTTCGCGACCCACTTTGGGTCCCGACCCACCAGTTGGGAACCCCTGCTGTAGACTGTACCCCTGTGGAAAAGGCTGCATTCATACAAGGGCTCAATCAGACTTTACACTCGTGAGCTGGCAGCTTGTAGCCCGTTTAATGTCCGATCCAACTGATTCGGACATTTGCATTTTCTCATGCAGCTCCTTCGGGCAATATCTAGAGGAGTTCAGAGCTGCGGAGCATGTGTGAAAACCATTAATGTCTGAGAAGCCTCAAAGCTCAAAGCATCGTCCATGCAAACTAAGTGAGTGTTGACTTCTTAACTCTCACGAGAAAGAAAGAAGTGAAACTCTCATGCAAACTTTGGATTCTACAAAGACGGGCAAAAACAACACTGAAATGGTTGATCTCTCAATCTAGCAACAGGGAAGGAGGAGGCAAGTACTTTCCTAAAAACATAACTTCTTAAATTGATGTAAAAATACTAATTAGAAGGTATAAAGGGATTCAAAGTGCAAAATCAGTGCAAACTGTAGTCAACATCTTACTTCCACTCAACAAGACAGCACAGCGAAAGCCCGAGGCAGAGATCAGGCACAGTAGGAATCACTTGTATCATGTGTTTAGGAGCAAATAAAGGAATGATAGGAAAATACCTTTCAGTAGAGTAAATAAGGCAATAAAAGTCCCCTCTTACTCAGAAACTACCTATACCAGCTTGCTAACAGCCATCAGGAGTGACTGACACTATGAAAAACAACCATAATGTGCCAAATAGTGTCAGAGAAACTAGGAGCAGCAACAAACATTACTTAAATGAGAATAACAATTATTTCAACCTGGCATTGTTTCCCCTGTATGTGGCTATTTTTGGGTCATACAACCTCTGCACTTTTCACCTCTGATGCAGAGATTTGAGGAAACGAAAATGACGAGTCGCACTAATCAGCGTGTGAACAGCAGGGCGACTAGCATGAGCTACATGCAGCTTTCCAAAAAGTTTCACATGAATTGTTTCAAACCTTTGTTTTCAGTCGAACCAAGGGTAAACAGATATCAGCAACTTGGAACAACCATTTTGCTAAGTGCTTTAGGGTGAGGCTGACTTTCACCGTGGTCAAACTGTCCTCTGAGGAAACCCAGCAGCTAGACGCAATGTTGAAATTTCCCTGCAGACCTCTAGGAGTACAGCAGTAGGTCATTTAGTTTGGTGGTCGGTTATATTTATTCACAAAAGCTACATCAAATGGAAGATGAGACATGGAAGACGGAGGCAGAAAGACAACGTACCACGAGAAACTAGCATAGTTTGTCTCGTCACTGTTCATCTATTCTGAAAAGCAAACTAGATCCATGGATGAGAGTAATCCTAAATGTTTAAGTACCACTAATGGATTTTTGTGTTTACTGTAAATCGATTTAAGTAAAAGAAAAATACGGTAACAGGCTAGTCAAACCGACAGATGCTATTCACATGTCGTTTTGTGCAACTCCTTATAAACCCAAGTCTCTATAATGGAGTTAAAGAGTGTAAAGTTGTCAACTAGAATTTCTTCAACAATCTACTGTTATTTTACAGATTTTCCCTGATTTGCTAGCAGATAATATCTTCACAGAAAAAACACAGAGGATACTTTTGATTTACACAGTGATTGTTAAAAAAAAGGAAGAAAAAAAAGTCAAAACTGTAAAAAAAAAAAAAAGTCAACATTAAATTTCTGTATTTTTATAAATGGTAATTCATTCTTGTGCAACGTTTCACTGTAAAATGACACTGTTTAACTATATTTTAAATAGTAAAACATATTATTATTTACAGATATTTGTCTTTATTTGAAGGAGAAAAAATGTATATTAAGAATTGAAAAAATGGTAAATATTTTTTAACTAACAGATTTTCTACATTTTGGCAAAAAAAACAGATAATGTCTCAGAAAAATCACCAAAAAAAGTAATAATCTACATGTTGATTGCAAAAAAAACATGCTAAAACTGTATACACAATGTCCACATCAAAATTCTGTTTGAAATATTATTTTTTTACAATGTGTGATCATAAAATTACCCTCTTTGACCGTATTTAATGTTGCTAAAATAATATATAAAAATCACTATTTTTACAGATAGTTGCCATTATTTTCACAGATTTGGACCATTACAGTGTTTCCTGATTTATTTACATATTTTTTCTGGCACCCTTACTGCCACATTTTCCACTTTTACATGGGATAAGTTTTTTTGTTGTTGTTTTTTTTACAGTGCACAACAGTCACATTAATTGGAAATACACACGACTGAAATTAATCGTTATTCTTCTTCAGTCAGGTGACCACTGTTTGAGTGATAATGTCAACTAATAATCAGAGTTATTCTACTTGTAAATCAAACTGAAGAGAAATGTATATTTACAACAGAGGAGGGGATTTGAAGTTTGAATGCTGCTCATGTTTGCGATCAAATCTGGTTTTGTCATTAGGTTTTTGTTTGTTTTTATTTTGACAGCGAACCTACAATCTAAAGTTTGCAGATTGTGGTCGACAGCATTCACATTAGGAAGTGGGATGTTTATGTTGGCTGCACAGGCCACAACTTCTTGTCAGAATATGATATTAAATCTGAGAAGAAAACGTTTTGTACTCTCAGAGAAGAAAATAAATCGTTTATCAAATATCTGCAATAGGTTGTGCATCATAAAATCCATTTACACCGACTACATTTTTTAGAGCAGAGGTTTCCGAATTGCAACGCCAACACACTTATGATTTGTGGCGCCGTGCTTTGCCATCCAGACACACATGAAGCAAGAATCAGCCTGCAGATGCTGCAGCACCTCTCTGCAGGCTGATAAATGAAGAGCAGTCTCCAGGGCCATGTGTGTTTCTCCGGCTGACAGCGGCAAAGAGAAACACACCAGCAGAGGTTTCATCACATTTAACACCTCATTGACTGCTTCACAACCCTGCAATGTTTCATGTCTCTTGGTGTGTGTGTGTGCTGGTGTGTGGGAGGAGTGTGTAAATGCCTGTTTGTGTCCATAATTGCAGCACAGAACAACTACAGTTGGAAAGGTTCCACTGCAAAGCTGTTAAAGTGCCATTACTGAAAAAAGGGAAGGGAAAGAAGTGAGGGGAGGCAGACAGCAGGCTGATCGAGTAATCAGGAGAGAAGAGACAAGAGAAAGAAAAAACAGAGCATTAATGATAGTCTCAGAGCTGGCCCGGATGACATCAGTAGCCATGGTGCAAGAAAGCAATTAGAGAACCAGAGGAGGAGGAGGAGATGAAGAGCTGCAAGCTGCACTGACAGCACAAAACAACTGGCAGAGTCGCATCAACAGCAAATGTTGTAATTAGGCGAATGATGAGCAGGCGCACAAATTATTAAAACTCAGCGATAAACACTGGTATGTTTATCCCAATGTTGGCATTTTACACACACTTCAGTGTAAACCAACAAGCATGAACCAGACTACACGGCTGAGAAAACAAACGACATGTAAGCAATTAAGTCATTTAATCCAGAGAAAGACTTCTGTATCCTAAAAAACTTCAAAGGCAATTCTACTGTTTCATCCAAAATTCCTGCACAACAGAAATGACTGCCCTCTACTATCAGCTGGCAATGAAAGTGTCTCCCTTTGCCAAACTTATACTCAGGAATCTGTCAAGGCCTTCGAATTTGAATAGAATGGAGAGCCACGTCAGACGAGTTGGCAGGAACATGTTTCTCTGGCAGAGGCGTGATGGACACTTGCCATGATGCACACATGCTCAACAGAAGACGACATGTCACAGCCTGACACACGCCGGTCACTTCCACTGGAGCCGTTAGTCAACTGTCAGCTTTGCTCTTGAACTGGGTGGGGGGAGTTCATTTACACACTTCTGCACTTCTGGCATTTCGCAACACTTTAAATTAAGTGATACGAGGAACGAGCGAGTAGAGATTCAGCATTTAGCTCAAGGACACGTTGATGAGATCGGGCTGGTTAATACACCGCTATTGACAGTTCAAGAGTCTGCCCCTCAGGAAAACATGATAACTTGGAGTGTATATTAGCTGTGCAGCTTAGAATTAACTCCTTTTCAACGGCTACACATCCGCAAAGCTATTTCCTCTCTCATCAAAGCATGATTAGGTGTAGATGCTGCTACAGTTCACAGGCTTAATACTGAAAAATTACCCTATTCCTATGCTGCTGGCATCCACAGTAGGACCACTGAACTCTACAAAGCAGAAATGCAAATCCGGTTGTCTGCATGTTTATCTGCTGAGAGCATGTGTGTGTGGTTGTTCAGAATTACTAAATCCCTATGAAATGGCTGATACTGTGTTGTGTCTTCAGGGTATCTGCAGAGTCTTTGATTGATATGAAACTTGTTCCTCGAGACTCTTGAACCTCCCCTGTCTTGTCAGGGAAGGAGTCACGATCGGCCACGCTTGCACGAGCCAGACAGAGTTACCATGTAATCAATAGTGGCTCTGTGCTGATTCCGGTGTGCAACTCCCAGATCTTCGCCTTCTTGTCAACAGGTCTGTTAGGCAACGACACTCTCAGCCTGTTTCTAAACCAACATTTTATCACACGGGTTGATGAAAACACACTCTTGCTCAAAAGCCTCAGGGGAATACTAGCACAGTGAGTCAGGGTTATATTCATGCATTATTTCATGCTGCGTTGCCTTTCACTGTTGTGCACCTTTATGATGGTAGCAGGACAAAGCAGCGCACCTCACCTACTGCACTCCTCCAGGTATTTCTGTATATCTGAGAGTCTGCACCAACAACACAAGCTAATATTTCCAGACATTATGATACAGAACAGTCTGGAACATAATACAACAAATTACTTACACAATAGTTACATAACAGAGTCATGCACATCAGACGAAAGCTGCAGACGACAGAACAGGGTTCACATAGAACACAATCCCTTCTGTTGACAATCACTTGAACACAAGGTATGACACCCGCCCTCAAGTAAACCTTACTGACTGAAAAACAAGCACAGAGCCGTGCTTCGACTCCTTCTTGTGGTTTGTGCAACGTGCACAGAAACCTCTAACTTAAAATTCTGAACTGGATGCTTGACAGCAACTTTGACATTGTTATAGGAAAAATAAGTAAGGATAAACAAACAAGAAAATGTGTGGGTCTTACATTTAGAGTGCTGCTGTGCAAACAATGCACAGGAAAAATCAAGTAATGGGTTGAACATGATAAACAACAGATGCTGTCCTTGGGCAAGTTATAAAGATGCAAGAACGAACGATGTGGACAAGAAACTGTCTGTTCTGCAGGAAAGTGTTTGACTGCAGCAGGAGGAGGGAGGCATTTAACAATTAAAGCAGGTGGACCTTGTACTGCTGCATCACGCCTGTATGTTCTGATAATATTTGCTTAAGCCTTAATGAAAAATGATGTGCGTCTCTGTGGGCCTGGACAGCAGCTATGTTTGAAAAGAATAATCATCACCACAGACTAGACTACTCAGCTATATTACTGATGAAGCAGACTTAACATAGTGACAAGAAGAATATGTTATCATGAGAATCTCTGTAGTATCATCTGATACCAAGGGAGGGGTCACAAATCTTTAGCCCTAAAGGCAAAGCTTTTAAGAAGGACTGGATAATGCTGTTCAATATTGATTCACAACAATTGGATTCTTGATGTTTAAGTTACATCAGATAACTACTAAAGTTACATAAAGCAGTTCTGAGAATTTATCCCAGAAAGGTCGATTTCTTGCACATTCAACAAGTGATCAACGCCGTTGTCTGCACATCACAAATGCACATTAGAGGCTAAACTAAACTGCTGACCAACAGTTTTTCAATTAATGTAATTATATTTTTCAGCCAGCAAGTGCAAAATGATTGAGCAAGAATAATAAAAGACCTGTCCCACTGGCAAAGGCATCCTCATTGTGAATATTGTACAAAAGCAAATGCTATTCCAGACAGCTACGTATGACCTATCAGTATGTGATGCTTCTACTTATTACAGACAACCACCCAAATTAATATGTAAAGTTTAAACGACAGAAGCTCAAAGTCTGCCCACTAATTGATGACACATCAGAGGGATATCAGCAGAAAACTAGCATTAGCTAACCGGCAGGGACAGACTGAATCAAACAGAAGCCAGACATGGTTAATTTGACTTCCACAGCTTTCATCTTGTAGCCAGAAATCACATTTTATCAAAATCCACAAATAGACCTCAGGAAAATGCGAGTTTTTATCAGTCTATTCTTCTTGTAAATGCAATTTCATATTGGCTATTACATGTCCAGAGTGAGCAAACCATCCTGAATTATGACAGTCACAACTTAAAGGACTGTCTTCATTGAAAGCAGCTAATCTTATGTGTTTGTTGGAATAACTCAATTCCCACAAAGCAGACATTTTACACATGACGCCCTACTAAACTACCACAAGTATCCACTGCATAGATATATATACATTCAGCATACTGAGAAAAGGCACAAATGTACAGCTAGATGTAGGATTCAATATCAGAACACTCAAACAGCAATGAAGAATAATTAGAAAATCTATTTATATCCAGCCCTATCATTAAAAGTGCAGTGTACCTACATAGTTATTATTTTTTACAACTTGATTATATGACCAATTCATCAACATTATTACACTGAAACAGGTCGCACTTTGCAATAACTTGTCCTCTCCATCACATGATGTTGTCTCGGACTGAACTTTCCTCTCTTCAGCCTCTCGGTGTTTGTTAAATGTAAATGTTTCATTAGATAATGATAGCCCCGCTAATGATAATTATAGAGTCAGTCAACCAGTCAGGTGCACAGCTAGGCAGGACACATAAGCTGATCAGGGATCTTGTGATAAAGTCGCTAAGCTATTCCAACAGTGAGAAAGTCAGACGGTGATGTTATCATGAGATTAACAGAATTATAGATTAGCAGCTTTCAGAGAAATGTGTTCGGCAAACACAAGCATCTAAAAGAAAGTATAAACAGTAGAAAGTAACCAGAGTGCATGTGTATAATTATAAACGGCCTGCACAAACATTGAATGTGTATAAGAAAACCTTTAATTAAAACACAGACTGAATACAAACAGAGGTCAATTCATCAGTTTGCAAAGAGGCAAATGATAAGATTAAAAATTGCGACCTATTATGTGTTGAGGAGGTTAATTTCCAACCTTGGCATGAATGAACTTAATTATGTGCTTTAGATGAAAGTCAACAAAAAATACTGTTAATTTTTCATGACAAAATGTCCTATAGTTCTAAAAGGCCACGCTGCAACACTGAATGGTGCCTCATTTCACTGGCAAACAAAAACACTGAACTCATTAAAGTTTTAATGGCCGGTCGGAATTGATTCTGGTGTCTAAAATGGGTGTGTGAGTGGACCGTTAACTCCCTGAACTCTGCACATCAGCTGAATGGAGCAACAAGGGTGCAGATACAGACCAGACTTACTTTAAATGCATAAATTATGAGAGAGAACTTCCTGTATCACCACTGTCCTTCCATCAACAGAATGAAAGTAACAATGTGGAGGAAACTTCTCCCAAAAAAAGAGGGGGAAATTAGCTGAAAACTATTCCAGCTCTTTCTCACTGACTGTCTATCAAGTCAACCACTGACAGCTGATTAAAATACTAAACAAACTGACTGCTGGTGCGTCGAGGCTTAGAGACTTCCATCATCTTCTGCAGGTGACATCCAGAGAGATGCTCCAACTTTATAACTCTTCTAACGACTTGGCTCATTTAAGATTTCAGAAGTGTTGCCTTAGAAGATTAGAAAAAAAAGACTCAAGCACCAAAACGTTTATTCTGCCTGAATGAAAATGCTCGTAGAAGCTCAACCTACATTCACATGACAGGAGGCGTCGAGCGGCTGATCACCTAAGGCGCGGGAATCACACACGGAGAATCACGCACCCTTGAACTTCTTACCTTTGTTTGAAGTGTTCTCCGAAATTATCTAGACTTTAGAGATTATTACGCTGATCCTTTGAGTCCCAGCCAAGAGTGCAGAAATGCTTTACATTTCACACAATGCACATTCAAAGCGCCCACACCTTTCCAGAACGTATGGGCACACGCACGTGCACGAACACAAAATAAGCATTCAGCCTTTCTTCCTGTTATTGATTCCAGAAATTAAAGGGCAGTGGGTTTTCAAAAAAAAAAGTAAAAAATCACTTCTGAAGGCTTCAGGATTTGTGATCCATTTAAACTCTGGGGGCTGTTTCCAGCGTGCGCAGATGGAAAATTTCCACTGCAACAATAACATACCGCGCTGATGAAATCCAAGGAAGGCCGAAACCGTGAGCCAAAGCTTTCTCACATACAAACATTCACTCGAAGACAAGCTGAGACCCTGAGGCGACGCGCTCAGCACCACTCTGGATGTAAAGACTGACACTTCTCACATCAGTGGGAGTTATTCAAAACACCATTTCAAGCAGTAAAGCTGACATTTAAAACGGTAGCTTCAAACACTGACCAGTTGCTTGCTAAATGTAAAATATGAAAGTGATTTGGTCTACAAACAGCAAAACACAACCGCTCTTCATCTCAGGAGGCTGATAAATGTAAGATTTCAGGCTTCTTCATATCACTGTAATCCTGAACACCTATAGAAATAACCTGAATTATACAACCACAAACTGCTACATACACACATTTCTGATATTTAATAGCATGAAAGAGCCCAGCTTAGATTGCAAAACAAAGTGTACTCCTGACTATGTGCTGAGCCCACCCACCCTTTGCTCTGGGAAGAGATGTACATTTTTCTCATTCCATTCTTCCAACACGTTAACATCTGTCCCAGGTCGAAGCTCGGTGGGGCTGAGTTAGTCACGCCTACGGCAAGCCACTTGAGAATCCGTGTCTGCAGGCTACATCTTTTCTTTTACAAGCCCCGGCTTTTCCCTCCTGACAGGACAAATAGCTGCAGGCAGGAGCGTAGCATACGTCCAGCTATCTCCGCACTTAATCTTCACCTCTGAAAACACACCCGAGAGCTCGACCACATCTCCGTATTGAATTTCATTCATTTATTCATCACTTTGGACGAATTTTTGGGTTGTACTAATACACTTAAGCAAATATAATAACTGCCTAAATCAACATGTATGTTATTTTTGTAGATTATGTCAGGGTGTGGAAACATGCTGTCAAGAAAGGAAGAAGAAGTGGAGAAAACAGGGTGTTGTTGGCTTTTTATAATGTGTTACTTAAAAGTCTGGGTCCTTGCATTAGTGTCAGTAATGAAGCTACAGTCAATTAATTTGGATTGACAGGAACTGGAAATTCGGCAAATAGTACTGGTACATAAGGACAGAGAGAAAACTGTACAAGACAGCTGATAACTGTAGCTCATAATTTCAGTATCTTAATAGAAATTACAATAAAAATGACTTTTAGATTGGCATATTATGCTGTTTATACTGTGTATATGCTGCATATATATTCCATCTCATATCCTACACATTGTTCATGTCATTCATCCTGTTTATATACACATTAATAGTATCTACACTGTCATACTGTCTATACTGTTCTCACACAGTTTATGCTATCCATGCTATTTATACTGTTTATGCTGCTTATACCACTATTTATCTCTACCTGCAGGTTTAGGTTATCTATTTTATATTTTATCCACATCTGTATGGTCATAGTGCTCTGGCCATTCTGTTCATTCTGTTCCATACAGGAAAAAAATGCACTTTACTGCTGCTTTTGCACTTCTGGTTATGCTAAACTGCATTTTGTTGTCTTTTTACTCTTTGCAATGACAATAATGTTGAATCTGACTAAATTTATACATTCTACATGTTATCGGCACAAGCACAGAACAGCAAGACCACAATTTTAAAAGAATACTAGTTCCAAAATTTGCTCGTAGTTTGCCAGGTTCTTGCGAGGTCAGAGGTCGGAGGTCAAGATCAGATTCAGTCTCCCTAAAGTGGGCAGAGGTTTGCTCAAGAACGGATCAAAAGAGGGAGCTTGAACCCGGCACATCTGGATGAAGGGGAAACCTCTCCGCCTGTCAGCCTCTTTACTGAGCAGTCAAACCAAACAAATCCAACACTGGTGCACAAGAAGAAAAAAAAAACATAGCAATTTTACAAGGCAGCCGGGCCCCTCCCAGAATACAGACATGCCTGCACACCAAGGAGACTGTGTGTGTGTGAATTATGGCCACCAGGAACGAGCTCAGCATTCCAGCACAGACAGAGACACTCAGTTTCCACGGGGGCTTCAATGACAGCACTGTGGTCGCCCGTTATTACCCCAAAAAAACTCACCATTTCTTAGTGCATTCCACCATCAGCTCCTGATAGGAAGCCACGAACTGGAATTTGGACGCATGCTTCCCCACACGTTGCAGTCTCTTCCAAACCGAGGCCATGTTTCTTTGGGAGCGGGTAGTTTCTGTGCGCCTATCCCGTCCTGGACTTCCTTCTTTGGGCTTCCCTCGCACGAATTCACGCTACTGTTTATATGTATGTGAGCATGTCCGACCCGCATGCACGCATAGTTAATGTTTAACGGGAACCACGCTGATAAAAAAGATAAAAATCAACACATCCAGTCCCGCCTTCAGAATAAATCCAAATGTAAGGACGTGAAATCTCTGCAGCAGGAGTCGAGGTCTGATTTGACGGAGCGCATGGTGCTAAGAAGAAAAGCACTCCATAATTTCAAAAAGGCATGATGAGTAATCCACTGAGTGCAAATGTTATGTTTCCATCTGGTGATGTTCCTGCAAAAAGAAGGAGAATAAAGACACAGTCAGTGGAGGCAGACTGAGCAGGATCCTCGGTGGTTTCTACGTTAAATAACTCCACTGAACAGAGATGCTGCGTCGGTGTATCTGCTGCTCCGTTATCGTTGTCTGTAGCTCTGCAGAACAAACCCAGTTTACCTCCAACCAAAACACTGTTAACGTGCAAGAATGTGATGAGGAGTCCGGCTCTGCTGCTGCCAGCACGGCGTGCCGGTGGGCTGTTTACTGCCGAGCCGAGCTGAGCTAACTTGGCATGTTTGGTGATAAAATATGAATTTATCCACTGAAACACTCACATAAAAACAGTGACACCGTACTCAAAACAACTCAAGTCAGCTACACAGTCAATAAAAACCTGCACCACAAGCACACACCGCCTGCAACCTCCAATAAACATGAAGTAAACATGGAATATTTGGTGGAATGTGTATGAATCCAGGGAATAGTCTGAGCCGTTGTGCTCCGCTAACCGCAATGATTCAGCTAGCAAGCTAACGAGTTAACGTGTGAAACTGGGTTAACTGTACCTGTGTGACACTCACCTTAACGTAACACCCGACACGTTTCCTGTAAAGCGGCTTTATCGGGGAGAGATAGCGGACTGTCTGTGACAAACTAGCAGCCGAGGCAGCGTACGTAGCACCGCTTGCTAGCTAATTATCGCCTTCGATACAGCACCAGCCATACAGCTAGCTAGCCGAGTGCTAGTGTCGACGGCTAGCCGCCACAACACGGTGCGAGCGGAGACCGTTGCTCGCCAGTTGAGACATTTGCTCCACAGGTAAGCGGCGGCTCCCGAGGCTCAGGACCGGGGCAGAAACCGCATGTATTCGCCCCTGTCCCGCTGCTGAGTTGAACAGAAGTATTCAGACCACCCAGCAGGGATTCCCTCAGCAAAGTAGTCCGATAGTTAACTGATAGTTTCACCCGATCTGCTTCTCCGGAGTCCGTAAAGCTACCCAACATTTAAACGGATTCCCGCTCCAAGCAGCGAAAATAAAAACATCACCAACTAGCATTTTTAGGAAACCAACATAAACTACTCAATCGAAAGGCTAACAATAATTTCCATTTTACAGAATAACACGTTTGAAACACATACACGTATAATTTCTTCTGCTTTAACGAAGCTCACTTGATTTTATTTTGAAGGCTAATCGCCAAACTTCCGGTCCTGCTTCGTGTTTTGTCGGCGAACTTGACGCAGCTTCAATCTCCATCATTTCTGTGCCGCCTGGATGACTGAAGGCTGAAGAAACGCCCCCAGCCAGCAGCCATTGGAGGGATTCCTGTGCCATTTACGGATTGTTTACCGATTCATGAAGCATTTTCTGGGTTGTTGTTATCACACTGGTCAAATCCAGCATCCATCAAACACATTTAGTCCTTAATTTTGATGCATGGGCGTAGGTTTTTTGGACATTTAAGGGACACATCACTTTTCTTGGAAATTTTCCTGCGTTTTGCACCAATTTGTGCCATATCTGTGTTCATTTAATTGTGTTAATTAAAAATATAATGGAATGTAATGCAGTAAGGTTCCCAGGTATCTATGCATTTATTCCCCTGTAGATCAACTTTCTCAGTTAATTTAATCATTTATGAGTCAACATGCATCCTGTAGGCATGACTTCTACTTCTGTCATGTGTTGTGAGTTTTGTTTGAGGATGTACATCTGTGTAAATCCTTAGTTATCCAGGTCATGGCAATCTAAGTGCTTCAGTAGAAGTCAGATGGACTTTTTTGAGTTCTTGAAGATGTTTTATGTCTCATCCAAGAGGTTTAATCAGTTTTAACTAACTGACAGGGCCTCCCAGGTATTTATCCAATGGCTCTAGACTCACCAACAACCCGAGACTCACATGCTTTAAGGACATCAAGACTGAATTATAAGTACCTGATAAGTGGTGCCATAGACCCACTACTCTGTTTAAAGATGGATGTCCTGTTAAGCAGTTGTTGGAGAATTGATAATGACCTGTATATAGTTCTGTGCACTCCTTGCTGCATTAGACTGTATATAATTCGCTTGTGTTTAAGTGTTTTATCGTCAGAGTGTGTTGTTGGATTGGGATGTTGTGTTTGGAGAAAATCCTCAGGACACTCCAGCTATGTACAATACCATACCACATGTGCTTTTTTCTCTCTGTGTTTGATTTCAGGCTGTTTTTTCCATAACTTCTTTCTAACTTAATGAATGTCCCAGTCTGGATAGTCACAGGCTCGAAGTGCTTTCTTAATATGCGTTTAAAAAAACATTAGCAACTGCACAAAAGACATACTTTTCTCACTCACTTTGATATGCAATTTCAACTCTATTAGGCTAAAATGAAATGTCCATAATAATGAACTTTACTGTGATGAAAACAGACGCTAACAGCTTAGATTAAATGTTACTCACCAATAACTAATATCATTTTTCTTCCCAACAAGACGTTAAAAGGAGATGAAGTTGGTTGCTTCCAGCTGTTTAGGAGTATTTCCTCTGAGTTTATTAAACACCTGCAGCATCAGATGGCAGCATGATCCATATGAGCTTCTTTAAAGAGAGAGAACTGCAACATTTGTGTACAGAACTGCAGCAGTAACTTTATTTATCAGTTATAATTCACTACCTGGAGCATCTCCTAAATGGGCCTGGGTCAGCTGAACGTGGCAGTGCTGTTTGAATTAGCAATTAGCATTAGAATTTAGCAGTTCGCTAAATGGTAGCATTGGGACTGGTCACTACCTGGAGCATCTCCTAAATGGGCCTGGGTCAGTTGAACGTGACAGTGCTGTTTGAATTAGCAATTAGCATTAGAATTTAGCAGTTCGCTAAATGGTAGCATCAGCACTGGTCACTACCTGGAGCATCTCCTAAATGGGTCTGGGTCAGTTGAGCGTGGCAGTGCTGTTTGAATTAGCAGTTAGCATTAGCAGTTAGCAGTTAGCTAAATGGTAGCATCGGCACTGGTCACTACCTGGAGCATCTCCTAAATGGGCCTGGGTCAGTTGAACGTGGCAGTGCTGTTTGAATTAGCAGTTAGCATTAGCATTTAGCAGTTCGCTAAATGGTAGCGTCGGGACTGGTCACTACCTGGAGCATTTCCTAAACAGGCCTGGGTCAGTTGAACGTGGCAGTGCTGTTTGAATTAGCAGTTAGCATTAGCATTTAGGAGTTAGCTAAATGATAGCATCAGGACTGGTCACTACCTGGAGCATCTCATCAATGGGCCTGGGTCAGTTGAACGTGGCAGTGCTGTTTGAATTAGCAGTTAGCATTAGCATTTAGCAGTTAGCTAAATGGTAGCATTGGCACTGGTCACTACCTGGAGCATCTCCTAAACAGGCCTGGGTCAGTTGAACGTGACAGTGCTGTTTGAATTAGCAGTTAGCATTAGCATTTAGCAGTTACCTAAATGGTAGCATCGGCACTGGTCATTACCTGGAGCATCTCCTAAACAGGCCTGGGTCAGCTGAACGTGGCAGTGCTGGTTGGATTGTGTAGGATCAGTGCGAACTGCCACTACAGGGGGGTGACTCTGGGACGCCAGAGTTCACCTCCTAGCCTCCTGGAGGTGACGTGGGACTAAGTAGGAGAAACAGCGTTGAAGGGAGGTTTCCACCTGATGACCCCCAGAGACCTGTTAGGAATCACTGCTCACTGTGAGGTATAGAGACAGATTAGGGATCCTAGGTCCTTCACTGAGGATGAATCCTTTCTTTTTGAGCACAAATGTCTTGTGTTTAAATTACCTATTAGTTAAAATTATAAATTATCCTTGACAGAGACAGGATGGATCAGGATCTAACTTTAGCAGATCGATGAAGCCAGCAATGTTGTGGATCCAAAGTCTGAAAAGGGCTTAAGTGAAGATTCAAGCAGTTTTTCCAACATATGAAAGGCTTCTTTCTTGTTTTTATTTGGGGGGGATGAATGCCTGTGTTCTAAATATGGAGGGAGGCTAAAATCATAAGTGGTTACTGTTCACTTTAATACTCTTTGTACTCTAGCAGCTGTTTATCTGTCAGCTCCTGCGTGATTTGACAAATAACTGAAGTTTTTCTTTAAATTTTCTCATAAACTTCAAAGATTGTGGCTGAAAACAACACAGTTAGTTCAGGACACCCAGTGGTAACGCCGCTCGTCCCCTCAGGTTCGCGCTAATGAAGATGAAGCCTCCATTTCCTGGTCCTGTCAAATTAATAAGTGGGTGTTAGCCTTGTACTCCCGCATGCCGGGGGGTCTTTTTCACATGTCGAGAGGAAATAAAACACCGGCCGTCCATCAGAAATCAATACCCCCCTCCTCTCTAAACACACATCCTACCAGACTGCTGCACATCCTTCACACCCTCTTGTTAACCACAGGCTTGTAAATGCAGAGCTGGAGAGGCAGGCGGAAGGAGGCCAGCGCTGCAGAGGGAAACCCAATATGAAGCAGATTAAATTAATCTCAAAGAAGATATGCGCATAATAACAGGAAATTGATATCTTATCCTTTTATATGTCGCTCAGGGTTATAAGCCTCATGCTAGATGGTGGATTTATTCCTCTTTTTTCCTGTTTTTCCTCTCTGGACTGTAAATGCCTGACTGCAGACACAATAAATAAAAGCTAATTCAAATTCAAATGTGTTCCTGTTTAACAATTTGGCTGTAAAGCTTCACCCAGGAGTCGTGTGTCTGCTCTGTTGGTGAAGCCACAGAAAAGAATGGAACAGTAATGAAAAATCTCCTTTGTGTTTTGCTTTGAATTTAGGTCAAAACTGGGAAAGTATAGATTTTTTTTATCAACATATTCCTTCAAACCTTAAAGATGAATGTTTCTGATTATGTTGTGAGTTGATTTTTAAGAATATTGAGCAATATTTGTTGTTTTCTACGAATCCGGGATCAGGTTACGGCTGATGAAAACCCTCCATTTCTCTTCTAGCGTCATGACACAAAGCGGTATTTCACATCAGCTTCCATTCAGATCCGCTAACTGAGAACAATTCGGGGGTTTAGGGTCAGAGCCGATTTGACAGCGGGGGTCCTGCTGATCCTGCGTCGCCTGTTTACATTCTCCTCTGACAGATTACAGGGAGCCTCCCTCCATGCGTCAAGGAATGCTTTGATGTGACAAATGACCCGGTGCTAAATGACGCTTTGTGTGTGTCTGCCCACATGTCAGCGAAGGCCTCATTTCATAAATAACACAGGGGGGCCTGAATGAGCGTATTACAGGAGGACAGTGGAAAGGATCAAGTGCAGACCTGAACGCCTCCTTCTTTTTTTACATTCCTGCAAACAAAGGAATGTTAATTTGCATCCCCTTGTTGCCAAAATGATGATTTCCCGCTTTCCATTTTATGCTTTTTTTAATAGCAGCAAACACAGCAAAGCAACATTTCATCCCTTAATCACTAAAACATCTTTAATGCTGCACCAGGGAGTCGTTTTTATGTGCAAATGCATTCGCCTCAGCCCCAAAACACAAAGTGAGGCTGCGAGAGAGAAATGCATCATCACCCCCCGACTGAGATTTGCCCCATTTGGCCAAAGATATATTCCATTTCCTGATACAG
This sequence comes from Dascyllus trimaculatus, assembly GCA_024666655.1. Taxonomy (NCBI): domain Eukaryota; kingdom Metazoa; phylum Chordata; class Actinopteri; family Pomacentridae; genus Dascyllus; species Dascyllus trimaculatus. The sequence goes on along the minus strand of CM045464.1, from coordinate 8,376,112 downwards.
CCGGAAGAAATTATGAAGCGGGACGGCGTCCAGAGAAAGACAGTTAATGATTAGCTGGATTATTGGAGTTAAAACAGGTCATCTCTGCTGCAACTTTGACTTTTTTTTTTTTTTTAATATTTTTTGGGGGGAGTTTTTTCCATTTTATTGATAGCAGGAGAGAGACAGGGTGAAAGAGGAGAGAGAAAGACATGCAGCAAAGGGTCGTGAGCTGGACTCGAACTCACAACCACTGCTGGCGACCTGCGCCCACATGGTAGCGCCTTAACTCAGTGAGCTATACGGCAGCCCCAAAACTTTGACTTTTGATTTTGTTTTCCTCGCCTTGTTCCATAAATAATGAGAGTCTCTGGCTTTTTGCTCCGTGTGAAGCACATTGCAGCTCTGTGTTTGCAGGCAGATGGAATCCATCAGCAGCAGCAGCAGCGGAGAGCTTCTTATTCTGGACTCTGTATTGATTGTGCTAGCGGTGGTTTTTGCGCTCGGCCGGCCGTGCAGAGGGAGTGCAAGTTTCTCACCTAACTTCTGTTCCTGCATCCACCTACTCACTCTGCTTCCCTTCTGCGCAGAGAGCCAACAACAACACGTCCTCCAGGATGGAAGCCAACTCTTCAAGTGCGGAGTCTCGGGCGTTTTGTGTTGGAGCACTTGAAAAGAACCTGTTAACAAAGCAGAGTCCTTTAGATATAAGCCAAGTGAGACTGAACCACTTCAGATAGCCAAAAGTGTCGCTGTTGACAGTATTTGTGGGGCGAAGAGGGAAAACGTGAGCTGGAGCCTTTTGCTTTCAGAAAACTGTGACTCTCTTAGCGGAGAGGTTACATGAAATCCAAGAAATGCACCATTTTTTTGGATTAATTGTGCAGCTGTAGGGCAGTATTAGGTGTGTGTTGCTAATTAAATTAAATTGTTAATTAAAGTAAAAAAACAAATAAAACTTTGATATATTAACGTGAAAATGCTGTTAAACCAAACCTGATGTTTAATAATGTTTTGTCATGATGTCTGTGCATATCGACCAAAGTACTGGGAATGTTATCAGACAGGCAGCACTAAAATATGTGCAAACATCAAGACAATAGTAAAGAACAGCAAAATAAAACAGTATAAAATGCTAAAACTCGTGAAATAGGATACCATCTTGTAAAATCAATTCCTAAAATACAAATAAATATGAAAAATTAGGACTGAATTCATGTAAAAATACAACTAAATTCGAAAACTAGTGTACTAAGTTTCTTATTTGTGTCCCTACATTCTACAAAGTAATTCAAGGGGCCTAATCCTAACCCTTAATTAAATGCATAGTTGCAGGATAAAATCACAAATTACTGATTTAGATAAACCATTAAAGTGGAAAACTCTGTTTTTTATGGGTTGTTTTGACACAATGATGTTGGTAATTGCATCAACTTAATATTTTTGCGTAATTCAAACTCAAATTTCTGTGTCAGCCGATTTAAAACTACACTTCAGTTGAGGGAGTTTAATAAAATGGGTTTGATTAAATTTTCTTCATCTTGAGGTCAGATTTTGATATAATGGAGCAGCTTAATTTTTAAATATCTATATTTCTATCATATTTATTCTATTTAAGTACACAACAATTAAAAATCCTTTTAAATAAGGACAAAATACTATTTGGAGAACTTAATTTATCGAGCACACACCTTAAAAACTTGTGTTTATGCTACTAATCATTAAGTTAGTGGTCTCAGTGTAGTTAGTTGGTTGAAAATAATGCCAATAAGTTGCCATAACACTAAAAGATTGATGCGAGCTGTTAATATTGTAAATGAAGCTTTAATATTTAATCATATTCTGGGTTTAAATAAAGGTTGGATGAATGTATTACAGTCTATGATGGCTGGACGTGAATCTTTTGTGTATTTTTAAATGGAAAAATGATCTAGTGTTTGGAATTTTAGGTTGGAGATGCACCAGATATCTATACCTCCCATCATTCAACAAGGCAAACCCAGAAAACAAACACAAATATAACTGATTGTGGATTCGCAGAGGCAGCTCCAACCCTCACATGATGTTTTCGTCTCCCGGTGGAAATGTGAGCGATACGCTTGCGGCTCCAGATAAACATCTTCTGTTTTGAGCCGTGCCATCCTGACTCACGGCCGATCCGTATCTGCCGCTCACTTTACAGGAAGCTTCTGTGTCTTTTCTGGCCCACGCCTGGATCCACGGACGGATGAAGGGCGTGGCAGCTTCCTCCTGGACCGCTGCCATCAGAGCCACAGCTGGGCTGAACGTGGACGTGATTCATGTGTGATTTGGGTACAGATTTGAGGATGGAAATTTAATCACAGCAGCCTTTTCCCCTCAGTGAACTGATAGCTGCCATCATTCATACTTCTGCTGTTAGTCAGTGATAAATGCAAAAGCACTACTGATTAGTCAGCTGACAGAAAATACATTTTATCAACTTTTTCAAGCAGAAATGTTAAATATTTAATGATTCCAGGTGCCTGTATGTAAAAATCTGCTGCCGTTTAAACTTGTGCCACAGTAAATTGAATATTTAGGGGTTTTTGAGCTGACATCCTTAAAGGTTTTTGAGATTTTATGGAAGAAACAATCAATCAAGAGTGTAACTGTCAGGTTAGTTGATGAAAATAAATGTTAGTTTCAGCTTCAATTACAGTTGAGTCCTCCTATCTCCTAAAATAATGTCCAATGTTGGCAAGAAATAGGAAAACCTGACACTACGGACAGGTGTGTAGGCCAGAGTTATACTTTCTGTGAGTGTGCGAGGGTTCTTTTAATGTACATTTTGTCATCTACCAAAGTCTGCGAGAATCTGCAGCCCAAGATTTGCATCCATGTAGCTTTGCTGCTCCGTGGAAGCAAATCTTGGGCTGCAGATTATAGTGCAACACTCGACGGTAGTATGACTTCAAAGATGTTGATCTACTGCACATGTATGGAACTGAGTCTTCCTAGTGGACTACAAAAGCAGTATAATAACAACAATGATGCATCTGTGGCAGCCATAAAGGGGTATGGGTTCAGGCTAAGTCGTGGTTTCTGCATGACCAATGCCCACAAAATTTTATTAATGCTACAATAGGTTTAGTCCTCTGTTCATACCATCAAGTTTCCTTCTCATATCAAACATAGAAAGGCACACAGGCCTGTGACTTTGCTTTTTTTTAGAGAAAATATTGGACTACAGCATTGTGTCAGTGATTATTCCTGAGGTCTATCTATCACAGACTACCTGGAGATTTTAGAAGTCCCCACTGCTGTTGCACTGGAAAAAATGCCCCTCCCAAAACAAGAAAAAAAAACTTATTTCAAGGCACTTTTACTTTGAAATAAGTGAAAAAAATCTGCCAATAGAACAAGTGAACATTTGCTTGGTCAGATTTCTTGAAATAAGACATGATATTTAGAATATTGAGGTCTTAAAATTAGCAGGGAAAACTTATTTTAAGCTATATTTTAGCAGCATTGTCAAGCTGAGGTGTCTTAGAATAAACCAGACATGATAAAGAATAAATAGTTTAATGTCAGCTTCTTAATTTGAGACGTATTCAACTTATTTTAGTTGTATTATCGTGGCTCTTCTCTAGATTTAAGACCATCTTGTACTTGAAATAAGATCACACAGATTAATTGAAGCATTCTGAGATATAATGTCTTCTCACAGTAGCTAGAAATCCTAATATTTAGTGGTGTTTGACAGCATTTGAAGGTGTTGTGTTTTAGGTGAAGCCAGCTACGCCCAAAAGGAGGTGTTTGAACTCAAAAGCAGACATTTGCTTTTTTTTTTTAAAACACATTTTACACATGCAGCTGTTTTCTGATATGAATTGGTGATTTTCCAATAAAATGCATTTACTTTATTTCTTAAATCCAGATTATTTATCTGATACAAACAACAGCTCAGCTTGAAACATGTATGAAATGAAATGAACCTTGTTTCTTGTAAAATACAACTAAAACAAGATAATTTCAAGATTGTTTGACTTAACAAGATATTTGAGATGCGTTGTCTTAAAACACGTCCCTCCATCTTCTGAAATGTTACTTGTAAAGTACTCACCCACTTCACCGGACTGTAGTTGGGCAAAGGAGCTCCTTCTCCAATAGGCTCTTACAGCTGCGCTGTCACAGTGAGCGCTTCAAGAACACATTCATACCATTCTCCATACAGCTGTACAATAACTCCCCACTCTGTGACAGATAACTCACATCTATTTCACCACTGTGTAAACTGGCACTGCACTATAGAAATCATTTGTTACAGGTTGTATATATTGTAAATTTCTAAATTTCCATATTTCTAAATATTACTTCAGATTGCTTATTTTTATTTTATTTTACTTTTTTGTAATGTGTAGTAGATAGTACCTATTCTATTTTATTATTGTTATTATTATTATTATTATTATATTATACTATTATATTATTATTATACTATTATATTATTATTATTATTGTTATTATTTTTATCTTTATTTTTATCTTTACTATTATTATTTATTTTTATCTTTATTATTATTTTTATCTTTATACTGATTACTTTATTACTTTATTTCATATCTTACTTGTGCTGTCCTTTTCCTCTTTTTATCTCTGTCCTGAGCTACTGTGACAACAAAATTTCCCTTGTGGATGAATAAAGTCTGTCTAAGTTTAAGTCTAAGTCTAAAGTGAATTTATTTTAAATCAAGTAGGGTTGAGACAATTTGACTAAAAATAAGACGAATGAACTTGTTAAGATGAGTTGAGTTTTTGCAGTGTGGGCTCCGTTGATTGATATCCCGTACGAATCAAAGCGCCTCCAAAGTCCCTGCAGTGACTACTCCAGCTACATCTCTTTGCATGATGAATTATAAAGGTGAACAGCAACACAAGAGTAGGGAGGTGGTTTTAATGTAATGGCTGATTTGTATAAATGACAACGCATGCACGACTCATCTGCTTTCAGCTTTTTCTCAGGCTTAAAATGGATTTCTGTCAGCTCTACTCTAAACATAAATAAGGACACTGAACTGCAGGTCACTGAAATCGTTCAGAGCCGCTGCACTCAGCAGATGATGGGATTTCAAACTACGACGGCTCGAGTAAACATTTATTTTGCAGCCATTGTGAAGCGCTACTGTCCGCCGTGTTGCCCCCGCTCCTCTCCGCTCCGACAGTCAGCATAAAATGGAAATGTGATGTATTGGCTTTCACTATCAGCAGCCAGCAGGCCTTATGTAATCAGCACCGTGTTTCTCCAGAGGAAAAGTGATTCTTCAGACCGGGGATCGTTGTGCAGTCTGAGCACAGTCCAGGCCGTCGCTGGTTGAATGTGGGTTTAATTTCACACAGACACAGATCTGATAACCGCTCAGATGAGTGTAAATGGGTAATTTGCTTCCCCTGGAACTTCACTCCTCAGCAGATGAAAAACAGATTAATTTAATTCTCATTTCAGGGCGAGCGCCGGTGTGACTGCGCCACAAAGGCAGCTGTAACCGAGTTTAATGCATCCATAAAGGGACACTGTCTGAACATCCTAATAGACACTGTAAAAGTGGTTTACTTCAGATTTCCTGTTCGTCCCAGGAGTTGCTTATTGACAAAGTGCTTTGTAATAATTTACATTTTGCGGTTTGCCTCCACCTGACTCGTCCTCTGAGAAATCACCCTCTTTTCCCAGAATGCATTTTGGCAGCCTCCAGAATGCAGGTGTGAGCTTGCTGCTTTCTGTAAATGGCACTTGTATTGGCATATTTTTATGATTGCACCTGTGTCTCTTACTCTCATGCAACATGCCTTGTGGCTGCTCTGCATTCTTGTCTGTTGTTGTCTGAGAAACTGATCTCTCTGTTTGGGCTTTGATGGATTTCTGCATTTATGCGTGCTGTTTGTCAGAGGAAAAAGGTTCCCCCGAAACAATCATTCAATACTGAGAGACTGACACCAAAAAAAGTCGATGTTTTACATTTCTCTGAAACATCTTTCTCCATTTGGCCGGTGGTCTCCCACAGACACTAAAACAGAGTAAAGTGGTTCCAGAAGTGCAGCCTGCATTGCCAAGTGTTTTTAACAATGCTGTTCTTGCAGACGTGCACATGGACAGCTGTGGACACCATAGATGCGTAGCTCTGGCTAATGCACCACTTTTCTAGTCCACTGGAGCCTTTTTGATGGACTTTCTTTCATATTTGCACTGCAGGATGCATCTTTCTCTTCCACACATGTGCAGTACAATCCTAGTAGAGGAGTGCAACACCAACACTTGGCTGCAGACGGGCGTCCTTGGACGAGTCTGCATGGATTCTCGTGGAGATGACAAAATTTACGTTGCATGTTTCCTTATGAACATGTGGATGCAGAAAGCAGGAATTGGCCTTTATACTTTCAGTAAGTACATGAGGGTTTGTGGGACGTGAATGCCCAAAATTCATGATTGCATGGACAAATGTGCTCAAGGAGATTTCTTAGTTGATGCCGGATCATGTTTGTCGTGTCTCTCAAATATGTTTCAAATCAACGCATCTTTTATCATTTATTTTATTGCTTTACTGTGCTCCTTTAAACCAACCAGTCTTATATTAGATAGGGTGGAACTCATCACCATGGAAACCCAGAAAATGGTGGAGAATCTTTGAACGTGTAGCGACAGGTTCGTATTTTAATCAAAACTGTGCTATTTTTCTGAACCGAACTGAGTATTTTTGGTGCCTAAACTCAACCAAGCCTCCAACATGTAGTTAAAGTTTCAAACAAAGTGTTATATTTTCTTTCCTGAGCTTTTTTTTTTTTGGTTTGAGAAGGATTACACTGTTTTTCTTGTAGAGGCTGCTGTGATCGACAGCCCCACCTCCAAAACGTTACACTAACAAACAACCAAACTGCATTCTCATTTACGTTTTGAGGAAAACTAAATTATGTTTGTTAAGTGTTTCAAATGTTTCAGAGTGACGTATCTTAGTTGTTTATTTTACTGTTCATCCTTTTCATCCAGCCAATCATGCATTAGAAGGGGTTCGACTCGTCACCCTGGTAACCCAGAAAATGGTGGAAAAGCTTCCAACATGTTAAAGAGATCCAGAACTGTCATATTTTCCTAAACCTGACCAAGTAATTCTGGTTCATAAGCCTATCCAAGCCTCTACCATGTAGTTTACAGTGTAAAAGTGTGGAACGCAGTGTGATATTTTCCGAAACCTAAACATGCACGGCTCTTGGTCGTGTTCCTGGAGCCTTTACCAGTCAGTTTTTTCTGGTTTGAGAAGAATTGCATTGTTTTTTATTAGAGGCTGCTGTCATCAGGAACCCCATCCCCAAAACATTACACTAATAAACTAGAAAAGCAGTCATAGAGCGCAGACCTCCGCCAAGCAGCTTCAGTCCACCCCCGAAACAATCTCACAATGACAAAGTATCATTGTGTAGACCGGTGAACTCAACACTGCACAGGACACATACATATATGTTGGTTCTTTATTCTGAACAGATTAACTGGAGGATGCTCAATGAATAAAATAAGTAGGATAAAACAAGAAATGTTCCTCTTGAGAATTGATTTGATTTTGCTAAACAGGACTTCTGTTGTAGCTGCGTTTGAGGACAAACAGCTCTATGTCAAAAACAACTACTTAGTTTTAACAAGACGTCCTAATTTACAGCTTTGTGACAATAAATAAGCAGCAGGAGGTTTCATCCAGATGAAATAAGGCTAACCTTAAGGCCAAGTACGGTGTAGCTCCAAGTAGCCTAGAGTGGCTAAGTTAGCTAACCAACAGTATGGTAGCTTAGCTGCTTTACAGACGTAATATTAGGGCTGGTTCCGAAAATACCAATATCTGAATATTGGTTGGTTGTGGTGGTATTCGGATAATAATTTTGATATTCGAATAGTCCTGCGCGCCGCCGCCGGGCGTACAATGGGCTGTAGAACGCCGCTGTGGTTCTAGTACACAGACCTGCCAACTCCGGTGTCAAAAACTCAAAACGCTTTCCAATAGCAGTGTGTAGAAAAACACAGAGAACACAGACCTCCACCAAGCAGCTTCAGTCCAACCCCAACACAATCTCCCAATGACAGAGTATCCTTAAAAAAAGTTAATTGTCCGGTAATCGATCTCACACCGTAGCACTGCTGTAGTTGAACACGAGCGGCCGACACCCACCATATATGTGCAACTTTCCTACCACAAGGCGGCACCGCAAGGCTTTCTAACACTCCCAATGTTAAAGAATCTTTTTTTAAAATCCTGGATCCAGACAGTGATCCCGATCACTCCCAAAATTTCATCATTTCTTCCTTGTCCCATTTCACACATTTCCTAAAAATTTCATCCAAATCCGTCCATAATTTTTTGAGTTATTTTGAACACAAACAAACCAACGCCGGAAAAAACATAACCTCCTTGGCTGAAGTAACAACGAAACCACATTCTCATTTATGTTGCAAGGAAAACTAACTTTCTGCCAGATTAACTGAGAACGCAGTTTAGCTGTAGGGGGACATATGTTTTGTAAAACAGGGCTGCTATGTAGAGCTGTCATTGGTTTGATACGACACTTAGACTAGTCCTTCAGATCAAAGTAATGAATGAAGGGCAGAAAGTTTCCTGGCAGAACATTACGCTGTTAATGAGAAGATCAATGCTGTTCACTTCACCTTTAAGTGGTTTTAATGTTGTGGCTGGTCGGTGCATATTATTCTGTGATGTGTAATCTATACAAAGCAGCCTACAGGAGAAGCAAACCAGATAAAAGCCTGTTTAATCCAGAACATGCTTCGGATGTTTCTGGCATTAAAAGACACTCTTTCTGTTTTATTCTACAGAGAAATGGCTGAAATAAAACTGCTACTGTGTGAATGCGCAGTAGAGGAACATTATTAACCTCCTCTGGTTTCTGAAGAAGTAGGAGGCAGTGAGGGAACCAACCCGACAGTGGAATCAGCTCAGTGCAGCGCTGCGAGATCATTAGTGAACCAGCGTCGAGTCGGTATCAGCTCAGTGAATGAACAGTGACAGTCCAGCAGACGAGTCACTCTCCAGTTACTCTCCCCAAGAGACTCTCTCCTCTTCCATTCACACAACCTGAACAAAGGATAAATTAGTCCCTGGATGGCTGTCTGGGGGCTTTTTGGGGGCCCAGTCAGGCGTGCCGAGCTCAGAATGACTTCCAGTGAGCTCCACCTCCGGCAGCCTGGATTACACTCCTCCACCTGGCTTTTAATAGCTTGTTAATTAGCAGCACGGCGGCTGGATGAAGACATTAAGGTGTTCGTTGCCAGAAGTAATTAATCAACACCTCGGGGCTTGTTTAATATGCTGAAATCAATACGGCAACCGTTTCCCTTTGGTGTTCCTTATTGGTTTTCCTTCTTGTGGGGCAAACAGGAGCTAAATCACTGCACTACTGGTGGCACAGTTTCAGTTCTGCTGTTTAAACTGATCATTGTTTCAGCCTCATAAAGTGGTTCTGGTTGCTCTGTTTTTCCACCACATCGTACAGACTGAACCATCTCAACTTTTTCTGGACTATCTATTACAATTTCCTGATGTTTGGCGTCGACAGGTTGACTTTTATGGCTTCAAATGAAATATCTCAGCAGCTACATGGTGCATTTTCAAATCCCCTTCAGGGTTAATCGTCATAAATTTGGTGATTCTAATATTTTTTTTGACCAGTTGAGCAAAATCCCAGTTTATCCAGTCGTCTAGTTCATGATATTGAACCCATTCCCATCAGCCTCGGCTCTATTTTGCATTTAATGCCAATTAAAGTTCCTCTTGGCATTGATTAAACCCCTTGAAAACTCATCTCCATGCATCTTAATCGTAAAAATCGTATTATTGGAGTAATTCAGTCGTACAGAAAGTCCAGGTTTCGGTTCTTCAGTTTTGCTACAAATGAAACAATGGAAGTCTGAATCTGTGTTTTTAAGACTGTCTTCGTCATTGTGCTTATTTAGCTCATGTTGCGTCTTCCAGCATGTAAAAAATGGTCCGTGTACGTCGTGGCCATTCGTTTTCTTATTTTGAGATTTCAAAATAAAAACGAAAAATAAACCGTTTCCCTTTTTTCAGTGATAATACAAAATGAAAAACGGAAAACAGGCGGTAATTCATTATCCATTATCCGTTATTTGATTTAATTAGATGTGTTTGTAAATGGAAATTAAAATAAAAATACACCCGTGGAAAACTTATTTCTCTATTTCCTGTTGGTTTTGGCTCCGTGACCCATCTGACTTCTGAAGAGGGGCTACAATTTAGCTAACTGGCGAAGCTAGCGATTTAGCGGTAGCTCCGCCGCTAGCACTAAATCGCTACTTTGCTTTCTTGCAAAGCTAAAGTAACAGAAAGCCTCCAAACCTCCCCAAAAACGTCCCGAAAAGCGGCTGAACACTAGCGATTTAGCGCTAGCGGCCCCACAAGGTCCCTCCAAAGGGACAAATAAACCCCACGCTGGTGAAAAGTCCACTGTGAAATAGTGAACAATGTGAGCCAAGCAACGTTTGGACCCCACAGTGGGTCTTCATCAGGCCACGGCACACAGCAAGGTCTGCTAACAGTGAGCTAACACTGGAGCTTTAGATACCAGATCCTTCCTCATCAGAAGTCAGACGGGTCACGGAGCTAAAACCAACAGGAAGTAGAGAAATAAGTTTTCCACGGGTGTATTTTAATTTTAATTTCCATTTACAAACACATCTAATTAAATCGGATAAAGGATAATGGATAATGAATTAGGGCCCGTTTTCCGTTTTTCATTTTGTATTATCACTGAAAAAAATGGGAAACGGTTTCTTTTTCGTTTTTATTTTGAAATCTCTAAATAAGAAAACGAATGGCCGCGACGTACACGGACCAAAAAACACCATATGGACACATTAACAAGGTAGAAAATTTGATTTTAACTGGAACTACTTTAAGCTGAAACACTCATATTTCACATAGAAAAACACATAAATAACAACACACTCCTAATTTATTTAGTCTTTGTTGAAGTACTTAAGTTCTATTCGTAGCCACACATTAAGTTTTAACTAATCTTTTTATCTTACCAGTGCTGTTGTATCCTGCCTTCTCCAGCTATGCTCATCTGGATTGCTTCAGGCTAAACATGGCGTCAGGGAATCACCAGGCTTTTATACCAGAGCTGCTAACTGGGCCGTACCAAGTGCTGCAACTTCAAGGGGTGGACCAGGATTATTGGATTTAAATATTACTTTACTCATTAGACTTGTGCTGAGTAATTGGATATATTTCGGGGTTGTCTAGTATAATTCTGTTGATGAAGTAGACCATTTGTGCTGTTCTGTGTTTTTTGTTGTTAGTTTATATGTTGGTGTTTTATGTTCCCCCTATTGTGTGTAACTGGTCTGATCGGCTATATATTCCCTTTCCTTCAGTGCAGCTGGTTTGCTCTGCCATTTGCTGCTTATAACCTCAGTTTAGTTCCGTTCTTTTGACCTCTTTTACAGGCCTGGATGTAGTTTTGGTTTTTGTGACTGTGTTTGTTATTTTTGGGTGAAATAAAAACCTTGGTTTTGAATTCACCTGCCAGTCTTTGTGCTTTCTAATTCATAAAAATATACATGTTTGTGTTCTTGTTTTGACATTTTGCTCCAACCATCACTGTGCCTCCAGTATATGGATCTCCTTGTCTTGTTACTGTATAAATATGTGTTAATTTAGGAAGTTTGGTGATTAAAACGATTGTAATTAAGCCTATGTGGATTTCATGAAAGATGTCTGAGCTGATACAAATGAGGAAAAAATACTCTAACAGGCATTTTTCTTTTTTTTCCAGCAGCATGAACACAAGTTTCAAATAAGAAGATCTGGATTATCGGCATTAGCAGTGATCAGCTTTAAATATATTCCCTTGCAGATGTGCACACAAACATCTGGAGACACCAGGGATGCAGACTTGTTGTTGTTATTAGGCGGGAGTCATACTTTGTGCAGATTTCTGCATGATGTAATCTCATCATCTCCGCTTATTTCCACATTCAGTCCGAAATCTGATCCCAGATGCGGCATCCACATGTGCAAGTCTATTTGTGAAGGACATTTTAACTCTGAGGTAGTCCAAAGTGCTTCACATAAAACATAAAAAGCATTTTAATGAACATAAACCACTATTAAAAATGTCCACAAGTTCAATTTCAGCACAAATAAAAGAGTTAAATAGAGAATAAAAAAGACTAGAGGTCAAAACCACAGCAGCCCAGGTTTGACTCCAGATGTTTGTTGTCTGTCTAGTCGGGTTTCCTTATAATAAAGACCAAAAAGGTTCAAAAAGCCATCTCAGAAACTCAAATTAAAGCTTTTTCTTATTGTTTGTAATGATAAAAATAGATAGCTGAAGAACCTTTGACTCTAATATGACACTAAAATAAAACAGCAAGTTCTGAAGCTGGCTTTACACAATGTTCTGATTTCATTTATACATACATAATACCTCATTTTCATACTATCAGTCTCAAAAAATACAAATTAAAGATAAAGAAAAGAAAAATGGCCGCCAGTTATAGTAATAATAACCTTTTTTCTATAGCATTTTTCAAAAAAATCGGCGTTTCAAGATGCTTTACAAAACATTACAATGCATAAAGCATCACAGAGCGACAATAAAACATTAAAGGAAGACAGTAAAACATTAGTTAAGACAGTGAAACCTTTAAAAAAGCAACAACAGATGATTAAAGAAAGACAACAGGTTAAAGAAGCTGCTTGTCTGTAGAGGTTTAGAGGCTTTTTGAACTATAGGAAGTGACTGTAAAGAGGAGTTTGTTCCACAGTGTTGGTCTTGTTTTAAACCTGGACTTTTGAGCTCCAGATCCGTGGATGTCTCTGGATCTGCAGGTCCATGTCTCTGATCTGCAGCCTCACCATTTGCTGTCCTCCCATCCACACCCCAACCTCTCCTGCTATCCCTCCCTCCTCTTCCCCACTCCCAGCCCAACCAGTCGAGGCAGATGGCCGCCCTCCCTTAGCCTGGTTCTGTCGGAGGCTTCTTTCCTCCCTCCCTATCATAGGGGTTTTTTGGTTCCTTCCCACCATCACTGACTGCCTGCTCAGAGGGAATCCAAAAGCAGCTTTCTGTTTTCTGTTCTTCCTTACAATGTTTAGCCCTATGTAATGACATATGTTGTAAGTATCCATCCATCCATTATCTGTACACCGGGTCACGGGGGGACTGGAGTCTATCCCAGTTGACTCAGGGCGAAGGCAGGGGACACCTTGGACAGGTCGCCAGTCTATCACAGGGTTACATATAGAGACAAACAAGCACACTCTCATTCACACCTACGGACAATTTGGAATTATCAATTAACCTCAGCATGTTTTTGGATTGTGGGAGGAAGCTGGAGAACCTGGTGAAAACACACAGGGAGAACATGCAAACTCCACACAGAAGGATCCCAGGTGTCCTAACCGGGACGCGAACCGGGGATCTTCTGGCTGTGAGGCGACGCTGCTAACCACCGAGCCACTGTGCAGCCCCATGTTGTAAATATGTGCTATATAAATAAAACTGAATTAAACTGAATTAACAATAACTGATAATCAGATTTCAGGAGTCTAGGTGCAGAATAAGGTCATTTAACACTAATAATGTTGTGTTTTTTGGCAGCATGTCAGAAAGAAAAAGCCTGAAACCAAAAACATTCTGTAAAATGTTTCTATAATAAACTGATGTGGCAGCTGTGCAGAACAACTTCTCCTTCTTCTTTAATCGGATCCACGTTTCTGCAGCGAGGACAGTTTGTTTATCGTCTTTTTCCACTCTAATGAACTCGTTCCTGTGTTGTGGGTCGCGTCGAGGCTGCAGAGCAGAAAACAAAGTCACGTTTTCGAGCGGAGGACTGTGACACTTTGACAAATATCTCACATTAACATGAGGTTTTTTTAGGGGCTGATCCGAAACTGCATCCAGATGTGAAGAGCTGCAGGTCGACACGGCGAAGCTCTCAGTGCTTGTTAATGAGAAAGATGAATGAAAGCAGATTCTTTGTGCTGTGAGAGGACGAAGGGTTCATTCACTCCTCAGGGCCTTTGATTGTAATTGTTCTGGGAGGAGGAGAGTGAACGACTCATGTGAGGCTCTGGAGGAAGAGGAAGTTCAGATCTCGAAAGATACTCTGCTGATCTGACCTGTTTCCAGTCACGAGGACGCTGCTTATCTCTGCTTTCCCTTTAATGCAAACCAATCATGAAAGACTCTTCAAATCAGCAATCCAGCGAGAGTTTGCCAGCACAGAAGTCGAGGTGAAGCAGAGGTTTCGCTGAAGGTCCTGTGAGAGTCTCTGCAGCAGAAAGCAACAAGACGTCAGCTCTGTTGATGCTGCCGGAGCTCCGAGCAGGTGGCTGCGAATTCCCTCTTCTCCTGTCGAATCAAGCTCAATATTAGAGCCTCGTTTAATGTCGTCTTCTCCCCGCAGGCTGGTTTGGAAGCCGCCGCACGGAGGAAGGACCAAAGAGAAGCAGCCTTTTCTCGATAGAAACGGCGAATCCTGTGATATTCCAGCAGACAGCTCTGGTTGTGTGACGTTCGGCTGAGAGGAAAAGAGGGAAAACAAATCGCGTTTGAGCAGCAGATACGAGTCAAATCAAAGAGCAAATAAAGTCCCGGCAGATCTGAGAAAATCCTCTTTACCCTCATTTCATTTCACAGGCGTTGTGAAACATGACAGAGGAAGAGCTGCTTCTAGGGGTCGTGAGTTCACGGAGGAAAAGGCCTCAGACGGTTTCGTTTCAGGACGTTTTTTAATATCTGCAGCTGAAGAAATAAAAACAAGATTTTATGACCCTGAAGTTGAGCCGCAGCGCTTTTACCACGAACCTGATACCTTTGTTTATCATTGTTGTAATGGAATAATGTGGAAAAATAAAGACCTGACATGTTCTAGTTGTGATGAATATGTCCCGGCGACCTCTATACTGGTTGCTATGACAACTGTATTGATAAATGGGAGTTTTTAAGGTGAGACACAACAAACAAAACATGATTTTGGGATATTTTCCTTTGAAACATGTTTTCTTTCACACTAGTGGAAAGAAAACATCCAAAATACACATTCAGGTGTTTATTTTACCACATTTTACCTCTCTGCAGCTGTAGATTTCCATTATAATGATATTTTTGAAGAGTTTGAGTGGTTTTTTTTATACTTAGAGCAACAAATCTTCACTTCAGTAACACTTACAGACACTCTCCAGTTTCATTCCTGTCTCTATTCTGAAGGTTTAACAGAGAGCTTTGTTCATCTGTCATTCACAGCCTGAGTTCTAGGACATTTTAATGAAATGAAAAAAGGCGAAAATCAATTTTTTTTTCTGACTGTTCGGAGTGGTAAAAAGAGACATGTAAAAAAAACCTAATATATATATAAAATATGATATAACAGAACAAATAAAACTAAAATGTTGAAACTAGCTTCATCCAGAGTTTAAATTTCTGTTCTGGAAATTAATTCAGCATCTATCTATCTATCTATCTATCTATCTATCTATCTATCTATCTATCTATCTATCTATCTATCTATCTATCTATCTATCTATCTATCTATCTATCTATCTATCTATCTATCTATCTATCTATCTATCTATCTATCTATCTATCTATCTACCTATCTATCTGTCTGTCTGTCTGTCTGTCTGTCTGTCTGTCTGTCTATCTATTTATCTATTTATCTATCTATCTATCTATCAGTCTGTCTGTCTGTCTGTCTGTCTGTCTGTCTATCTATCTATCTATCTATCTATCTATCTATCTATCTATCTATCTATCTACCTATCTCTCTGTGTGTGTGTGTTTACCTAATTTGCTAATACACACAAACAAACAAATAAAAGCATTTAAGTAACTAACTAACTGACTGACTGACTGATTGACTGACTGACTGACTAACTAACTAACTAACTAACTAACTAAACTAAGTAAGTAACTGACTGTCTAACTAAAAAGTGACTAACTGACTTAGTAACTAAACAACTAACTAAACTAAGTAACTAAGTGACTGACTAACTAAATAAGTAACTAACTAACTAACTAAACTGACTTAGTAAGTAAGTAAGTAAGTAAGTAAGTAAGTAAGTAATTAACTAACTAACTAGCTAACTAACTAAGTGACTTACCAACTAAATAAGTAAGTAACTAACTAACTAAACTAAGTAACTAAGTGACTGACTAACTAAATAAGTAACTAACTAACTAAACTAAGTAAGTAACTGACTGACTAACTAAAAAGTGACTAACTGACTTAGTAAGTAACTAAACAACTAACTAACTAACTAAACTAAGTAACTAAGTGACTTACTAACTGAATAAGTAACTAACGAACTAATTAGCTAAGTAAGTAAACTAAGCAACTACGTGACTGACTAACTAACTAACTAACTAAGTAACTAAATAAGTAACTAACTAACTAAACTAAGTAATTAACTGACTGACCAAATAAGTAACTAACTAACATACAAACAGATTAAGTAACTATGTAATTATATAACTAACTAACTATCTTACTAGCTAATTTAGTAACTAACTAAACCAAGTAACTAAGTAATTAACTGACTGACTAAATAAGTAACTAACTAACTAACATACAAACAAATTAAGTAACTATGTAATTATATAACTAACTAACTATCTTACTAGCTAATTTAGTAACTAACTAAGTAACTAAACAAATGAATGACTTACTATGACCAGCTGGGTTAGTTTCATGGTGACATTTGTTCGTTCGTCTTCAGTCCATCAAAGTTTGTTTACGTTGTTTTAAACATCATTATTGTTGTTAACTTTCTCTCAACGATGCTCTGATTATTTTTCTCAATTAAAATAAACAAATAAACAAATATCATTAAAAAAAAATGATAAAAACTCCGGGTGAGACGTTCAAATATCTTGTTTCACCCAAAGATATTCAGTTTGTTATGTCACAGAACTGCAATGATTTATCAATTAATCAACTAATCACCAACTATTCTGATAAATAATCAATCAGTCTGCATTTCGTTAAGAACAGAAAGTCTAAATTCTCTGATTGCAGCCTCTTAAATGTGAATATTTTCTGGTTTCTATGACAGTAAACTGAGTATCTTCGGACAAAACAAGACATTTTAACTGTTTTCTGACACTTTTTTGACTAATCAATAGAGAAACACTCGTTAGCTGCAGCTCTAGTATCTCAGAAGACAAAGAGAAGCAGCGGATCAGTGAGTGTTTTGGTGAAAACGCTGGTTATTGTTGCGCAAAAGACGTAATTACTGATTCAACCTTCAGTCTGTAAAGCGGAGCCTGAAACCCAGAGTGAAGGATTCGGTGAGTCAGCAGGTTTTCTTGCTCTACAACACCTGGCTGCTCAGGAAACTCTGCACCATCTGCAAGAAAGCCGGTGAGCTCCTGCAAAAGAAGGCCCTGAGATCTGCACGAGGATAATTGATCCGCTCTGGAGTTTATTATCGGGAGTTTTTCTCTTCGGCTGTCCAAACATATTGAAGCGCGGAGGCTTTAATAGTGTTGGCGGTGTTGCCCACGCAGGCTAAAAGCAAAGAATGCAAATAAAAAGAGGAGAGAGGAATGGAAAACATTGATTCTGCCTTTATGCATTGGAGGGAAAACAAAGCTGGAAGGAAATGAGTCGAAGCTGGAGCGAGCGAATCTGAACTCGTGCTCGTAGGACTTCCTTTAATGAGGTTTGAAATGAAAAGCGAAGGAGGAGCGGCGGCTGTGGGGAGCTCCGTCGGCCACTCATTGCTTGCAGGTGTAATAACATGCAGTGATCCGGGGTTCGGGCTCCAGCGGCTCACAGCGGAGGCATTTTCTATCCCTCCGCCCCTCTGCTGTGAAAACCAGCCGCTCAGCTGCAGCCGGTGAAACATCTCCAGAAGAAACAATCCTCAGACATTAAGAGGCGAGCGCAGATGAAGCCTCCCTGCCGTCCTGTTTTATTATTACTTTCAGGGCTTTTCTGCTGCATTAAATCATGTCCAGCGTCCTCAGCTGGACTGAAGCTGCATGATTTTGCAAGGGAGGCACATTTTACAGTGTAATATCAGTAGAGGCAGGTTTAAATGTGTGTTTCTGAGGAGTCTGAGGAGTAAATGTGTCGATGATTTAAAGGTTTACTGACTTGTTTGGAACCTTTTAGCTCCATTAATGTCTTTACAGTTGGATTCCACATCATGACATCCAGTAACAAACCACAGTTACGGTGTTTCCATACTGCTTTTCATCGGGTCCACTGTAAAAATAAACCTGTAAGAACAAGCAAGAGCACCAGAAAAAATGTAATTAAAAACTGTGGAATACTTTACTGTATAGAAATTGTAAAAAAGAAATAGTGAAAATACCTGCATATATTGTTAACTAATTGTATTTTTTAGCACATTTAAATACAGAAAAACTGCATAATTTTAAGGTCACATATTGTAAAAGAACATAATACTATTTATAAACATACATAGGATTTTTACATGGACATTATTTACAGGTTTGGCCTATTTTCTTAGTTTCAATATTTTTTTGTTTGCTTTGTTTTTTTTTTTACAGTCAATTTGTAAATTTTATGGTTTTTTCCCCCTATGATTTTCCTGGATATAAAATCTGTACAATAACATTTAAATTTAATTAATTATTTTTTGCAATTTTTAATAAATGTCTTTCTTTTTATTTATTTACTGTATATTTTACTTATTTATCTATTTATTTATCACAAATATCTGTAAAATAATACAATAATAATAATAATAATAATAATAATAATTGCAACAACGATTATTTATACTGATATACATATAGTAATAATAGTAATAGCTATTATTATTATTATTATTATTATCATTATACTGAAATATAGATTTATGTACAAAAAATACAATAAAAACTGTAATATTTTTGTGGTCAAATATTTTTAAATGAAATAATTACTGAAAAATACAGATTTTTGAAATTGACACAATGCTTTAATTTGTGAATTTGCTTTTTTGCAAAAAGTTTTTTTTCTGTGATTTTAATAGATATTAGTTGTAAAATAACAAAACAGTGCAAATCTGTACAATAACATTTCAATTGAATTGATTAATTTTTTGCAATTTTTAATAAATATCTTTCTTTTTTATTTATTTATTTAATGTTTATTTTACTTATTTATCTATTTATTTATCGGCAAATATCTGTAAAATAACAATAATAATAATAATAATGATAATAATAATAATTATTGTTATTATTATTATAACAATTATTATACACACATAATAATATTAATATAAATTATTATTGTTATTATTATTATTATTACTACTACATACTGACTTAGATTTATAGATTTATGTACAAAAAAATATAATAAAAACTGTATAATTTTTGTGGTCAAATATTTTTAAAAAAAATAATTCCTGTTCGTAAAAATACAGATTTTTGAAACTGACATCAAGCTTTAATTTTTAAATTAATATTTTTTTCTGTGATTTTAATAGATGTTTTCTGTAATTTAACAAAAGAGGGAAAATCTGTAAAATAGAAGTTTAATTGAATAATTTTTTCAATTCTTAATATCTTTTTTCCCTAATAATGATAAAAATCAGTAAATTAATATTACTATTGTAGGTAAAGCAAATGACAAACAGCTGACCCTAACCCAACAAACAATGAATTAAATTTTAGATGTTCACATATTTAACAGCTTTGTTCTATTTATTATAGTAAATATGTAAATCAATATTTTTTTCCCCTGATTTTGCTAGTTAGTATTCTGTAATTTTCTGTATTATTCTGTAAAATTGTTTTTAAAAAAACAAAAAAGAAAACGTGGAAATATAACAAAGTTAAAAACTGTTTTAAAGTTCATTTTTTACAGTGTACTTTTGTGTAAAGGGCTAAAAACCTACGAAAGTGGAATTTAAATACCTCCTAATTAAAGCTACTCAGGCATGTGAAGCTGCACAGACACGATCAGATAAGCAGATACGTGTTTATGTGAAGTGGACTGAAGGAAATTGAAGCCAGATGTGAGCGGACTCTGGGTCAGCGTTGGCTCTAAGTTCACATCTGGATTCCCAGACTGGAGAGACGCTATGAGTCGATGCGATGCTGCAGAATCAGACGAGTCATGGATGATTTAAGCTGGTTTTAAAATGAGTTTAATATCAACCAGGCATTTTCTCATTATGTAGAACAAACAGGGTCAAACTGAGCAGAGACTCTTCGCTCACATTGATCCATAACAGCAGTAAAACCTCTTATTAGGGTCCGAGCACTACAGTGCAAGGACTCTATTGTTCCCTTACTGTTTCTTTGTTTCTTTCTTTTTCTTACCGCAATTTGACCCCTAAACATGCTCAAAAGCTCCCCAAATTTGGCACACCCATCAGGACTGGCGAAAAATTTGATATTTTGGGGGAATTACACATATGAATGGGAAAATGACTCAATAGCGCCACCTTGAAAATTGGGCTTTAGTGGAGTTAATACGGCTAGTTTCACGTACAGCTATGAAATTTGGTACACAGGTACAGTAGATCGAGACTAAAACATTCCTGCTTTGGAAATTTCAAAAGAGCTCAATGGCGCCCCCTAGAAAACGTGGCGCTGTGTGGCATCTAGACCCATCCACGATGAAAAGTTATTAAAATCTTGTGGCTACGTCACACGGTGTGGGCGTGGCAGGGCGGCCATTTTGAGCAAATTTGCCATATGGAACAAAATGGGTTTTGGAGGTGAAGGGATCCATGTAAAATCACCAAATTCACACAAATCCTCATTAATCTCAAAAGCTAGCGTTTGATGTACAATTCAGGAATGGGCGTGGTCAAACGGCTCCACAGCGCCCCCTACAAATATTCAAACACTCATATAAAATCACTGCTTTATCCTACAAACATGAAATTTGGTACACACGTAAAGTATCCCAAGAACAACAGATTTGTACACTCCAAATTTCAAGCAGCTCAACAGCGCCCCCTAGAAATTTCAAAAAATCATATAAAATCACTGCTTTGTCCTACAGGCACGAAATTTGGTAGATGTGCAGAGCCGGATGAGACAAACACTATCACGAGCTTAGACGTTCAGATTGTCTCCAAAGCGGTGGTGCGATGAGGAGCGAGGGCCCCTCCGACGCTGCTTGCAGCTTTAATTTATTGTTATTGCTGCAAAAACATGATGGAGGCCAAAAACTAATTCCACATTTTGAAAGACTCGCCGCAGATCTGCAGCCAAAAACACCACAAGAATGCTAAAACTCTGTGTTATGAACGTGGATCACTAGTCTGGATTGGCTGATCCTTTCGCAAACTCTTCATACTGTCGTCTTCTTCAGAGCTTCACTGACTTCTTCTGTCTGAATCCGTCATTGGAAGAGCTGCGACCGACACAGTCACGCTGAGCAAACAGGAGCCTCTTCACTAACTCGATCAGAATAATCTGATTCATTACTTCTCCAAACAGACCGACGTTCGGCTGTGGGTGAGTTTAAGCAATTTAGTGACCAATTTAGTCGACTGACAGGCAGCTGATGGAAAACGAGGACAAACAGCCTCAGTGTGTTTCTCAGCAGCAGGTAGCAGAAACAGAAAACTGACTTCGGCCTTTGTTGGATTCGATGATTCCTGGAGTAACTCGATTACCACAATGCAAATTCAGTGCATGGAAGCTTTGTTACGACGACAGACGAGTTCGCTGTGTTTGTTGCAAACTGCAAAATGGAGAAGAGTCCACAGTTTGGGATCATTTCAAGCTGGAAACATGAAAACTCTGCACAAAACATGATCATGACACTGATCGAAGGTCGAAGGTTGAAACCCTTAACCTCATCTGCTGCTAATCTCATCATGTCTTGACCTCCTAACAAGCTGGAATATGAGAGAAAAACATATTTCGGGACCCAAAAGTGGGTCGCCAAGACATTTTTAGAGGGTCGCCCCCTAAAAAGTAGTGGTATAAAGTCTTTTATTTTGAAGGACGTGTTATTTATGACACAGTTTGCTTTCAATAGCAGGATATTTAGTGGTGACTCCAGTAGCAGCCCATTATTAACCTCTAGATTTGGTTCTGACAGCTTATTGTGAGAGATTTCTGCTAAAACATCCCAAAAATATACGAAAATGTGCTCAGAATCTGTCAAAATGGGCCAAGATATGCCCAAAAACTTGGCAAAAGTGTTCAAATATACCAAAATTAGCACAAAAATAACCCAAAATTTTCCTAAATTGGATCAAAATGCGTTGAGACTACACCCAAATAAACCTTAATTTGTTAACAGGAACAGCAAACTTGAAAAATTTGGGTCGCAGCTGTTATTAATAGAGACATAGTGGGTCCTGAGGCTGGACCAGTTGAGAACCACTGCTGTAATGTATTAGTGACAAATAAAAGCTTCTTCTAGTCATTTTTCTTTTTTGTACTTTTAAATTAGAATACACTGTAAAACAACAACAACAAAACAACCAAATAAACAAGCACAATGTGAAAATCTGTCAGCAAGGATGCCAGAAAAACTCCATTTAAAAAGGCTGGGATATTATAATGTTTGAAAACTTTGAAAATAATGGAAAATATCTGTAAAATAATCATATTTTCAGCAGATTGGAATATGGTAAAGTTGCCCAATTTCACAGTTACACAGAGTAACAGAACAAATTACTATTAGAGGACAGTTTTAGCAGCTTGATGGTTTATTTTTTATATTTTTTAAATTGATTTTTTTCTAAAATAACAGTAAATATCTGTAAAATTATTACAGATAAAATACTTTTTGCTGATTTAAATACTGTAAAAATAGTGTAATTTTACAAGAAAATAAAAAATTATCATTTCACAACAAAAATACACTTTTCCAATGTGGACATTATTTACAGCTTTGGCCTTTTTTAAAATTATTTTTACAGTTAACTGTAAATTAATATTTATTTTCAGAGATTTTAGTAGATATTATCTGTAATTTAACAAAACTGAGACATTTGAGGCCATTTTTACTCATTTATTGTACAAGTCTGCATTTCTCAGGAGTGCTTATGCATTTTCAAAGAAGAAAATATTATAATTTACACATAATTACAGCTAAAATTAATGGTAAATACAGGGGCACCTTTATATAAATACAGTATAATATTGGAAAGTCTAATTACAGTGTTAAGCAGAAAACTTTATATTCTAATGTAGAATATTAGAATCATTTATACAGTGATCAGCTATTTAAATGATGGTAAACATGCAGTAATTGCACAATAAATTCACTAAAACAGTGTAAAAAACCAACATCTGCTTTTATTAAAGGAGAGAAAACAGAAGTTTTACATTGAAGAGTTTCAGCTGCATGTTGACAAAGTGATGATCCGCAAACCTGCAGGTCAACGGAGGGAAGAGACAGAAGAGACCGAACATAAATACCAAAATAAAAGAGCCAAAGGAAGCAGAGAGATTAGAGGTCAGGAGGAAAGAGAGTAAAACCAGACGGATGAGGGAGTTTTGCTGACAGACGTGGTTTCAGACGAACCTGAGTCGAGCTTCGGGCTGTTTCTGATGGTGTTTCTAATCATCGATGTAATGATGACAGTTTCAGGCAGGAAATGAAAGATGCTGCGATAAGCAAACTTTTAAATCCAAGATTAGGAGGCTGTGAAAGGTTTCCTCGACTTTCCTCCGACATCGAAGCAAGGAGATCCGACATTATTATCCTGACAGGCGACAAAGCCTAGAGAGACTGTAAATATATTATTACTTTATAGAACAAACACAGAAAAAAAACAACATGATCATCTACACGTGTAAGTCACATGCAGCAGTTAGAGCATCCCTGAGCAGATTACCTGTTAAGTTGATTTTTGAAGGCATTAAACAGTAAATGCGTCTTGTGCTAAAGCTTGAGCACCCAGGTAAGTTAATTTTTATTTACTGCAAAGCTGCAATTATGAAGTTTTTACATAACAAGTGACTGATTGTTGGACGTACTTCAAGTATTGTATCTAAAGTAACACGTTTAAGCTCAACTGGTCATTCAATTTGGCTTTTTCTTGGGATAAAAAGGTGTTTTATGCAGGATTGTTGGGTCTGTTCGGCACCAAGCAGTCGACCACCAGGTGAGAGGAGTCAGATCTAAAATTTACTGCACAAAAACATGAAAGAGTCTCAACAGTTTCTCATCAGTCTTCAGTTTTCAGCTGCTAGTTGATGGAAAATGATGTATCAGGAGATATTTCGGCAGGAAAGGCTCAACAAATCTAGTGTAGATCTCAAAATTTCCATTTTTCCTGCAAGATTTTGCTATAAAATCCCTACTGGGAATCAAAAAACACACAAAGACCTGCCTGCACACTCAATGTACAACATCAAAATTAGAAACGCCATAGGTTGTGTTAAAGCTTAAAGATATGCAAAAAGCTTATTCTTGACAGATATTCTGATACGGGTCATGTTTTCACTGGAAATAATCATTATTTCTTTTCTTCTCCACTTAAAAAATATAAAAATGATATGATTTTTAGTGTGGTTTGTACCAATCAAGCATGTTTACATCTGTACAAAATGATTTTACGACACATTTTACCTTCAATAAAAAGCTGCAGCTCCTGAAATGTGGACGTTACATTTGATCATATTATTACTTATATAATATTTATGGCTCTGTTTGCTGCTACTGATCATTAGTTTGTGAAATTCTGCTTTGAAGTCTTGAGTTCGGCGTTTCATCTTCACCAACTTGTGCAGTGGATCTGCAACCTGTCAATCACAAGGTAGCCCCGCCCTAAATTATACCCTGTTTTATCACCTATTTTCCACTAAACTGCATCGTAATTTACAAAATAAACATCATGCTGAATTCAAAAAGACTCGAAACTAGCAATTGAGACTGTAAATTCATTCTACAAATGTTTACCGAGGCAGTAAACTAAGTGAGAAGTTGAGTTATTTTCTCATAGACTTCTATACAATCAGACCTCTTTTGCAGCCGGTGTAGTCGCCCCCTGCTGGCTGTTGGAAAGAATGCAGGTTTAAGTCACACAGAAGCTGCATCCATCTTCTCTTTACTGATTTTTATCTACAGACTTTATGTTACTGACTCATTTGTCTATGGGAACACCAGCGTTTACACCATTAACATTGCTTTCTACTTAATTCAATAATCTTGCATCTCTACAGACATGTTGTTTTGTTGATTATTACATCAGCAGGAGGTGGAAGCAGCTTGCTTTTTAAACATATTATGGTGCCGCAACTGTAAATACATACAACAAGCTGTTTTACCTCCATGTCTGAGCAACTTGAGGTTAAAATTGGGTAAATTTCAGCCACAACCCTCTAAAGAACGAAGCCTTTTTTCTCCATTAACTCCTCACTGATGAGGTTTTGTTTTAATTTCACAGCATTTTCTAATAATTATTTCCACCACAGCAGCTTATTTAATGAGAATGCTTGCATAAACAGCACCATGAAGTGGCAAAATTGCATTTGTGATATCTGCAGCTAATATTTTGACTGGCCAAAACTGAATTACAGATATTTCAAGCTCAAAATAATGTTATAGATATCCAGAATAAAAAATTAGATTAGTCAAATAGTCAAAATGTCATCGTTAATATCTGTAATTTTAAATCTTGATGGTCAAACTCAGCTAATAAATGTTGAAAACCACCTCTAGGTTCCTGCTTGACATGTAGACTGTATATTTTGATAAATAAAATTCACTCTTCTAGGTGCTAGGGAGGTTTTATACGTACGAAACCTCCATGGATTCAAACATTCGTAATAAAAAGAGAAAAATCCAACCTTGTTTGCAGTGGAAGGTTCTGTTCCAGTGTTCCAGATGTCTCTTTCATAATGGTGGTCTTTGCGGAAAATGCTTTCTGGGTCACGGGGGATTTTTTTTTGTTCTATCAGCTTGAGCGATCACAGGGACAAATTCGCAGAAAGGCTGAGTGGCGACGAGTTTCCAGCTCTGCTAATGCATCCAAGGACCTGCACAGTCAGCCTCAGCAGACCTTTGTGTTTCAGTTTTTGAGAGGTCCTTGGACTGGATGCAGTAATTTGTTTGTGGAGGTTTGTGGGTGATTTAAAAAAGATAGAATTTATGACATCTCTTCTAAAAAAAGACTCATTATCAGGCCGAAAAAGCAGTTCACAAAGATGTTTAAGTTGGATTTTTGCACATTTGTCTCTTCATATTTGACAAATCTCTTTATTATTTGAGTCTGTCTCAACATTTTTTGACACAAATTTACAAAAAAAATATAAAGATGAAGACAGATTTCTACAAAGTAATCATAATGTAAAGCATTGAAGTGGCAGCATCTTGATGTGAAGCATGGTGGTGGCAGCATCATGATGTAAAGCATGGTGGTGGCAGCGTCATGATGTGAAACATGGTGGTGGCAGCGTCATGATGTGAAGCATGGTGGTGGCAGCATCATGATGTGAAGCATGGTGGTGGCAGCGTCATGATGTGAAGCATGGTGGTGGCAGCATCATAATGTAAAGCATGGTGGTGGCAGCATCATGATGTGAAGCATGGTGGTGGCAGCGTCATAATGTGAAGCATGGTGGTGGCAGCATCATGATATGAAGCATGGTGGTGGCAGCATCATAATGTGGGGCATGGTGGTGGCAGCATCATAATGTGAAGCATGGTGGTGGCAGCATCATGATATGAAGCATGGTGGTGGCAGCATCATAATGTGAAGCATGGTGGTGGCAGCATCATAATGTGAAGCATGGCGGTGGCAGCTTAATAATGTGAAGCATGGTGGTGGCAGCATCATAATGTGAAGCATGGTGGTGGCAGCATCATGATGTGAAGCATGGTGGTGGCAGCATCGTGACGTGAAGCATGGTGGTGGCAGCATCATGATATGGAGCATGGTGGTGGCAGCTTAATAATGTGAAGCATGGTGGTGTCAGCATCATGATGTGAAGCATGGTGGTGGAGGCATCATGATGTGAAGCATCCTGGTGGCAGCATCATGATGTGAAGCATGGTGGTGGCAGCATCATGATATGAAGCATGGTGGTGGCAGCATCATGATTTGAAGCATGGTGGTGGCGGCATCATGATGACAAGCATGGTGGTGGCAGCATCACGATGTGTAGCATGGCGGTGTCAGCATCATGATGTGAAGCATGGTGGTGGCAGCTTAATAATGTGAAGCATGGTGGTGGTATCATGATGTGAAGCATGGTGGTGGCAGCATCATGATATGAAGCATGGTGGTGGCAGCATCATGATGTGAAGCATGGTGGTGGCAGCATCATGATATGAAGCATGGTGTTGGCAGCATCATGATGTGAAGCATGGTGGTGGCAGCATCATAATGTGAAGCATGGTGGTGGCAGCATCACGATGTGAAGCATGGTGGTGGAAGCGTCATGATGTGAAGCATGGTGGTGGCAGCATCACGATGTGAAGCATGGTGGTGGCAGCATTATGATGTGAAGCATGGTGGTGGCAGCGTCATGATGTGAAGCATGGTGGTGGAAGCGTCATGATGTGAAGCATGGTGGTGGCAGCATCATGATGTGGAGCATGGTGGTGGCAGCATCATGATGTGAAGCATGGTGGTGGCAGCATCGTGACGTGAAGCATGGTGGTGGCAGCATCATGATATGGAGCATGGTGGTGGCAGCTTAATAATGTGAAGCATGGTGGTGTCAGCATCATGATGTGAAGCATGGTGGTGGAGGCATCATGATGTGAAGCATCGTGGTGGCAGCATCATGATGTGAAGCATGGTGGTGGCAGCATCATGATATGAAGCATGGTGGTGGCAGCATCATGATTTGAAGCATGGTGGTGGCGGCATCATGATGACAAGCATGGTGGTGGCAGCATCACGATGTGTAGCATGGCGGTGTCAGCATCATGATGTGAAGCATGGTGGTGGCAGCTTAATAATGTGAAGCATGGTGGTGGTATCATGATGTGAAGCATGGTGGTGGCAGCATCATGATATGAAGCATGGTGGTGGCAGCATCATGATGTGAAGCATGGTGGTGGCAGCATCATGATATGAAGCATGGTGTTGGCAGCATCATGATGTGAAGCATGGTGGTGGCAGCATCATAATGTGAAGCATGGTGGTGGCAGCATCACGATGTGAAGCATGGTGGTGGAAGCGTCATGATGTGAAGCATGGTGGTGGCAGCATCACGATGTGAAGCATGGTGGTGGCAGCATTATGATGTGAAGCATGGTGGTGGCAGCGTCATGATGTGAAGCATGGTGGT
Organism: Dascyllus trimaculatus; assembly: GCA_024666655.1. Lineage (NCBI taxonomy): Eukaryota > Metazoa > Chordata > Actinopteri > Pomacentridae > Dascyllus > Dascyllus trimaculatus. Next base: position 8,347,906 of record CM045464.1, on the reverse strand, counting down.
GGAAGCGTCATGATGTGAAGCATGGTGGTGGCAGCATCATGATGTGGAGCATGGTGGTGGCAGCATCATGATGTGAAGCATGGTGGTGGCAGCATCATAATGTGAAGCATGGTGGTGGCAGCATCATGATGTGGAGCATGGTGGTGGCAGCATCATGATGTGAAGCATGGTGGTGGCAGCATCATAATGTGAAGCATGGTGGTTGTGGCATCATGATGTGAAGCATGGTGGTGGCAGCATCATAATGTGAAGCATGGTGGTGGCAGCATCATGATGTGGCGCATGGTGGTGGCAGCATCATGATATGAAGCATGGCGGTGGCAGCATCATGACGTGAAGCATGGTGGTGGCAGCATCATGATGTGGAGCATGGTGGTGGCTTCATTATGTGGAGCATGGTGGTGGCAGCATCATGTGAAGGCCTATCCACACAGGCTCAGTGTAGCCAAAGGTGCATCTACTAAATACTGACTCAAAGGTTGTGAATATAAATGCAGTCACTTATTTTACATTTTAAAGTTTTAATTAATCTACATTATTTTGTATAAATCTGTTTTCACTTTAACATGAACAAGTGTTTTTTGTAAATTCTCATCAATGATCCGATGTGGAAACACAATAAAAGTAGAAAAATTCTAAGGAACTGGATTCTTTTATATGCAGTGTATTTGTTTGTCTCTAGAGGAGACTCTGGATCATTATTTAAACATATATATGTCTGACATGCAGTATGACACCCATCTCTTGCTCAGTTTATCGTCTCCTGAGTACAGCAGCAGCATCAGGGTGGAGTCCTGTCAGGTTCTCACCATTAGTCTGCTCTCTCTGCTGCTGCGACACTCATAATGCAGTCTTTGCATTTTGATATCCTTTTCTTCTTAGTCGGGGTGATGATGTCCTCGGCTACAGCTCTCCAGGGGGCCTCCTCATCTCCCTCCTCACCCCTTCCTCCTCCCCTCACTGCCTCCCTGTAATGACTATTTCTGGTCATTACTCCTTTTCCTCCCCTCTTTTCTGTCTCCACATTCTTGTTCCGCCTTTTACTGTCTTCCCTCCTTTTATGCCTCCTCTCTGAGGTTCCATTATTTCCTCCTCTCCGTGGCTTCCTTTCCCTTTTTATTCCCTTCCTTCATCATTTCTCTTCTCCCCAAAGGAAGAACTCGAGCAGAGCTTCCTCCCTCAGAAACAGACTGGAGGAGCTGCAGGTTACATGTTTGTTAGAACCAGAGTCTGGATGATCGATCACACCTTCAGGTTCAACACCGCGCTGCAGTAAATTCCTCTTCTTCCTCTTTATACTCTCTGCTTCACGTTCAGACGAAGGCGTCATGTGGCCGACGGTAAACAGGAAGGTCTCAGGGGTTTGTGTTTAAACAGGATCAGTGTTTTTATAATCAGGTTTCATTGCAGCCTCCATCAGTCGAGAACATCAGAACACATCCAGAGATACAGACGACTTCATGGTTTATTGCAGCATCAGACATAACATTATGACCACCTGCCTAATATTGTGTTGGTCCCCCTGATGTGTTCCAAAATGCTCTGAACCATTGGACATGGACCAGAGGACCTCTCAGGGTGTCCTATGGGGTCTGGAACCAGGACGTTGGCACTGGATTCTTTGGGTACTCTGGCCTGTGTCAATCCAACTGGTTCCACTGCATCCTGTTGATGCTTGATCACAATGGGGTGTAGGAAGTTTGGAGGTCAAATCAACATGTTGGACCATTGTCATGTTCCTCAACATGTTCCTGATTGGTTGATGTTGTTGCCATGTGGTGGGGTGAATTTTCCTCCAGTGACATTTGGGATTTCCATTAGCATGAGGGAGTGTGTTTGTTGTGGGACAATGTTTATTTGGGTGTCTAAGTCTCATCAACACAGATGTTAAAATCCAAGGTTTTCCATCAGAACAGCACATAGTACCAATATGATCAATGTTATTCACTTCACCTGTCAGTGGTCAGGATGCTGTGGCTGATAAGTGTATTTATGTGTTTAAATCTGCATTAAACCTCAATAAATTATTGTGTTACATGGTGGGTCAGAGAACCCAAGTGCAGGCAAACAGACTAACTAATTGTAAACTAAGGATTTAATTAAACAAGGAAATGAAACCAACATGCAGTACAGACTAAAACAAAGCTTTCTAAGAAAACATACAAAAACAACAACATCTTACAAAAACTCAAACAATAAAAGGGGAGCCTAAGGAGAACTTAACTTACTGACTAAACACAGAAACCAGACAAAACTGAATGAAGAACTAACACAGGATAAGTAACCGAAACCAGTAAAAACACAAAGCTCACGAACAACAAAAACAACTAAACTCAAAACAGACCAAAAAAGGGAGAAATCAAAGAACACAACAAAATGGGACTAAGAGAAAACACTACAAACTACAAAACTCAAAAATACTCAAGAACCAAACTATACAGAACATTAACTGTGACAAATTAACAAAAAAACCCAAACCATACAAATAGAATAAACAACGAAACTACAGGCAACCGTCAAAAAACAAATCAAAACCTTAACTGAGACAGAGGCAGGGAGAGTGATGCAAAGGCAGGGGGGGTGCAGCAGATATGTTACGGGGAAACAGGCAGAAGACGAAGCGGGGACAGACAGTGATCTGGGGAAGCGTAGTTTATGGTCTGGCAGAGAGTGACTGAATGAACCGGGTTTTTATGGAGGGAGGTGATTAGTGGCAGGTGAGGTGTTTTTCGCAGCTGTCTTGAATGCAGGTGATGAGAGAAGGTAATCAGGGAGCTGGAAAGAAGGTGAGGGAAAGCAGGGCTGAGTGAGAGGGAGAGAGAGAGAGGGAACGGAAGAGAGGAAGAAGGAAAGAAAGAGGGAGGCATGAAAGGAGACAGAGCTGAAGACAGAGACAGGGGCAGGAGCGGGGATCATGACAGTTTGGCAACTTGGAAGCAGAGACAGTTCAGCCAACAGTTGCGTTTTTACTGATCCAGCAGCTGCGTCGCAACATTATGTTCAAGTCAGGGTAAAAAAGCACTTTTTTAGCTCCGTTTTTGGTCTCCACCAGCTAACGGGGAAAATATTTAGCTTTTTAGCTGCTAAATGCAACATCAAAGTCGCAACTAAATCCACTTTTTGTAGCTTGTGCGTGACAGTTTCTTGGTTCCAAACAGATTTTTTGACTCTTAACTGTGGCTGTAATGATTAATCAAGTATTCATCAACTATTTTATTTGGTTTTTGTAATTGTTTATGGGAAAAAAGCCTAAATTCTCTGATTACAGCTTTTAAATTTGAGTATTTTCTGGTTTCTTTACTCCTTTATGACAGTAAATTTAATGTTTTGGGTTGTGGACTAAAAAAGGACACGTGTTCTTGGGTTTTTAGGACATTAATCAACATTTTTCAGCATTTTTGGACACTTTAAAGACCAAACAACTAACTGATTAATCAAGTGGCAGTGGAAGAGTGTCTTTTAGTTTTGGACAAAACAAGCACTTGAGGACATTATCTCAGGCTTTAATAAACACTGATCAGTATTTTTGTCGCCATTTTCTAACTTTTTATAGACAAAAACAAGTAACTGATTAATAGAAAAGACATTAAAGAGGTTTGATAGCTGCTGTCATCCTCCATATATACAAACATCTGTCCCCATGACCATCGTCTTACAGACACACATCGATGGAGTTTCTCTTCTAATCTAAAATGACAACTTGAAAAGCAAAAATGCTAAAAGGCTAAAATGCAGAGAAAATGTTGGTTTTGCAAAATATCTGTATTTGCATGCATGACCTATGATGTCTTATCTCACAAACTTTTGTCTTCTGTAGCTTTAAGTTCAGTACTTTGATGCGTTTTTGTCCATATTATGTTTGTTTACAAGATAGTCTGCATACATGGAGCTATTCTACGCTAGAAACTTGCTGCTAAAGTTTATATTTCACCACAGATGTAAATCCGTTTGCAGGTTTTTGCAGAAATCTCTCAGACAGAGTATCTCCCAGCCGAAGCAGGTACAGCGGCATTAAAACGTCAACAAACAGACTTTTCCTGGTGGTTCAGCAGGAAAGAGGAGGCTTGGATCCGAGCGGTGACTCACTCCCTCCGTGTCGCACCATCCTCACAACGTTTCCTCCGCTTCCCAGTTTGGAAAAAGAAGGGGGGAAAAAAAAGTTTCCAAACTCTTTTTTTGGCTGCAGGAATCCAGAAATGAGACTCGGTTTGTTCCTAAAAGCGAGAGAGAGCACCTGGATCGTGATCTGTGCTGCATCGTCTGCTCATATGATTCTACAAAGTGTGAGCGGTCAGGTGTTAAAGTTCAACCTCTTCGGAGCTTTTCCTGTTTTTACGAAGCTGCTGCTGGTCAGATCTTATCGTCTGAAAGCTTCAGTGATTCAACAACGATTCAATTAGTCGACTCATAACTTTTATTCTTTCTGCTCTGAAGACGTCTGTTTGTGCTGATGCCGTTCGAGGAGCCGAAGCCTCCTGAGGACACATCAGCTCATCAGTGTGTGACAGAAAATCGCTGCCGCCATCAGTTTTTCCCAGAAACTTCAGCTCCGGTTTATCATCCGGCTTCCTGGCAGCGCTCTGGTGATGTCAGGATGTGGTCAGCTTCCCCTCCCTCCGCACTAAATCATCACCTTCAGTGGTCGGATTTTAATCCGATCAAATTAGACCTGGAGGCTGATGGAGCGACAGGAAATGGAAGCTGGAGTTTTGACTTTCACCTCACAGAAATAAGCAGTATTTTAGATTCTGGTTCTAAACTCGGCCCCTGATCAGATAATGTGTTTGTTCTCAGCTGGTTTAAAACCAAAATGTGTGTCAAATTTTCATTATGTCTTTGTTTTTGACATAAAATAAACTTATCCTCAGACTGATGCAGTGAAAAGTCTGGATTCAACGCTGCAGCCAAACTTTAATCCAGCTGTGAATTTTATATTATGTATTCTGTAAAACATGATCGACTACCAAAATTTAAAATATATCAGGGAATACAAGTTATTGTTTCCAAATTTAACAGAAAAAAACTGCATTTTCAACCAAATAAATAATTTTAACACATTAAAGTGGCGGTATATCAGGCACACACTAACTACACTGTAAAAAAAGAGCATTAAAAAACTTTTTGAAATGTATTTTTAACAATTGATTGTTATTTTGCAGATTTACCCTGTTTTATTAAATCACCAATAAAACCTTGTAAAATAGCCCAAAAAAAGGTATTAATTTACACGTCAACCCTAACAAAAAAATAAATAAATAAAGGGCAAACCCTGAAAATAACATCTGTATTTTTCACAAATAGCAAATTCAGGCTTTTACAACATTTAACTGTAAAATTACACTTTTTAAAACTGTATTTAAATTAGCAAGTTAATTTAAACACAAGACACTTGAGCTCAAACAAAAGGATTCATCCTCATTGAAGGACCTAGGATCCCTGATCTGTCTCTATACCTCACAGTGAGCAGTGATTCCTAACATGTCTCTGGGGGTCATCAGGTGGAAACCTCCCTTCAACGCTGTTTCTCCTACTTAGTCCCACGACACCTCCAGGAGGCTAGGAGGTGAACTCTGGCATCCCAGAGTCGCCCCCCCTAGTGCCAGTTCACACTGCTCCTTCACAATCCAACCAGCACTGCCACGTTCAACTGACCCAGGCTCGTTTAGGAGATGCTCCAGGTAGTGACCAGTGCCGATACTATCATTTTGCTAACTGCTAAATGCTAACTGCTAATTCAAAGAGCACTGCCACGTTCAACTGACCCAGACCCATTTAGGAGGTGCTCCAGGTAGTGACCAGTGCCGATGCTACCATTTAGCTAACTGCTAAATGCTAATGCTAACTGCTAATTTAACCAGCACTGCCACGCTCAACTGACCCAGGCCCGTTTAGGAGATGCTCCAGGTGGTCACCAGTGTCGATGCTACCATTTAGTTAGTGCAAACGCCACATGCTACTGCTAACCACTAACTGCTTAAAATATACCACTAACAACCTCACCACCCACAAGGAGACTACACAGCTGGATTCGTCTATAATGCTAATGCTAACTGCTAAGATGCTACCATACTACTACAGCTTTAGCTACTGTTAAATGCTACAATGCTACCACAGGCCTACATGCCACACACAACTGCTAAGTGATAAAAATAAATAATAAAAATAAAAATATAGTTTACTGATTCTTGCCATTATTTAAAATAACATGATTGAAAAATGGTCAATAATTTAAAAAAATTTAATTCACAGATTTTCTGTTTAGTTTCATTACAGATAATTATTAATAAAATTTCAGATTACATGTTAACTCTAAAATAAAGAAATAAACAAAGCTGTAAATAATGTCCACATAAAATAATCCATATTTTTATATTAGAATTTTTTTTTTTTTACAAATGTTGTCTTTCTTTTTTTAAACAATGCTTAGCTATAAAAAATACAATTTTCACTCTATTTAAATCTGAAAAAAAATTGGATTATTTTTCCAGATACTTACCACTACTTAAAATAAAAATTATGTACTTTAAGAAATGAAAAATGATCAGTATTTTCTATCTGGTATTTTACATATTTTCCCGTTTTGTTAAATTACAGATAATATATGAATAAAATCACAGGAAAAAATATTCATTTACATGTTGACTGTGACAAAAAAACATCATTATTTCACAGATATATTTAATATTTATTACAGTATTTCAGCATTTTTTGACATATTTTCCTGGTATTCTTGCTGCCAGACTTTCACTAGATTCTATTTGTTTGTTTATTTGTTTGTTTGTTTATAACAGTGTGCCTAAATATGCTAACAAGCTAAATATCAACAATCTTCCTCCAGAACCTCAGACTCCACTTTAAACAATAAGAGCTCAGTTTAAACTGATGGAACAAGTGACAACAGAAACCTGAGGCTCTGCAGCTCCTTGACAAACTCTAACTGGACCAAACTCAACATTTAATTCTTTACTCAGTGAAAATGATTCTGCTGGAGGAGAAAGTGGAAACTGCCCAGTGGTCAGAATGACTCAGCTGAGACTCCTCCTGGATCAGAAACGACTGCTGCTGCTGCTTGTTTCAGTCAGACTCAGGTTTATTCTGCTGCTTCCAGAAGTTACTCCAGATGTTTGTGATCAGAGCCTCTAACAGCAGCTGGGCTCTTTGGAGGAAACCTGCAGCTAAAACTCCTCCAGTCTGGGACGTCTGTGGAGCCGGGAGCAGGAAGAGATTCGCTTTTCCACCTGGAGCAAACTGGAATTCTGCAGTTTCTAAAACGGAAAGAAATAAAACCAATAAAAGGTCCTTTTAGTCCTCAGCAGTGGAAGCACATCTGTATTGAAACATTCATTTTTCCAAAGGGGTCAAAGTAGTTTAGTCAAGTTCTAGTTGAAATATACAAACTGGAGTTCAGTGTTTATTAATGATTAAGTGCCTGTATTTAAATCCAGTAAACATGTCACAATTTTTCAAACATTTTCTGTTATTTTCATGATTTTTTGCAATTTTTTAATGGTAAAATAATTTATAGTTTTTTTCACTGTATTTTTTAAAATTATTTTTGTTATGTGACTCTATCTTTTATTATTATTATTATTATTGTTATTATTTTATTTTTTTAAAAACAAATTCAGAAGGTTGGAAAATCCAGCTTTTCCTGATCCAACTTGGGATAACCTGCAGAAAAACCCTGAGCTGGACTTATAATTTAGGATTTTAATTCCATTTCTTGCTGTAGAGTTCACAAATTTATTTTTAAAACTTAAATGCTCTAATGATAATAATAATAACAACAATAACTATTATTATCAAAATAATAATAATTATTATTATTATTAATTATTATTATTATTATCATTATTATTAATTTAATTTATACTAATTAATATTATTATTAAATAATTAATATTATTATTAATAATTAATTAATATTATTATTAATAATAATATAATATAATAATAATCATAATAATCATCATCATTATGATTATATTATTGTTATTATTATCTGCATTATTATTATGTTATTATGTTATTATTATTGTTGTTATTATTACTATTATTATTATCATCATTATTATTATTATTTTTAATCTTATCAGCACTATTATTGTTGTTGTTGTCATTATTATTATTATTATTGTTATTATTATTATTTTACTAGTATATTTTGTATCTGCAGCTTAAATGTTCTTACTTGGCTTATTGTGAATAAATAAACTTCTAGACTTATTTATTGTTATCTGCCACAGGTATAGTGTTAACTCCTGATCAGTATTTTAATAAAATTATATTTTTTTAATATAATTTTTGTAGGATTTTAACCCCAAATATGTAAATAACTCTGGTAAAATCACAAAATAAATTACATTAAAGGCTTTTATCCCCAATACTTACACTTGTTAGGTCCATTTGTAACAGCAGACATAATCTTATTTAACTGGAATACAGTGTTTAAGAACTGGTGACCTGACTTGACTTTAAAATCTCAGAGGTGTCGTCGTTTTATTTTCTAACAGGAAGCCGAGGCAGGAAGTGATCTTATTAATATTATTCCTGGATGTTAAAAGATGAACCTCCGCTAGCAGGATGGGTAGACTCAGCGGAAAAGGAAACCATTCTCAAGGGCGTAAAAACGCACACAGACATCACAATGCCGCTCGTTTCCAGATCATCAGTCTTAGGATACAGTATTTTATGGTGGACTCTGCAGGTGTTTGGCTTTTCTCCTGATCCTGACTCCTCCAGGAAGTGAAACCTGCTCTGATGTGACCAGATTCTGTTATTCATTGTTCAGTAATTCTACAAGAAGCCGACCTTTAACACGCAGCAGCTTAACGAGGCTCTGAAGGAGTTATTCTGTTGTTTCTGGACCCTGAGCGTCTCCTGGCGAAGAACGAGATCTGAGAAACCAGAACCACGGCTCTGGGTTCAACTGCTTCTCCCTTAAAAGGTCATTTGGATCTTTATCAGCAATCGTCTGCGGAAAACACAAAACAGAGACTTCAAGTGAAAAATTTCCCAGTCGACCCTCTTTCAGAGATTCAAGTCTGTGTTTGAACGACAATATTTCATTAACTGTTGATGATAAAAGCCTGAATTGTTCACTTTTCTTCTCATCATTGATTCAGAATCTGTAATATTGGACAAGTAGATCAAACAGTCTGATTATGGATGAGTTGAAATGTGAAAAAAATGTTTAATCCATCATGAAAAATCCCATATTTGAGCTCATATTAACAGAAACACTCATAATAAAGTCAACTCGTGATATTTTCTGATAATTAATACAAAACAGAACATAAAGTAGACGTTTTATTTTGAAATTCTTGATCAAAACAATAAAAGAATGTTATTTTTGTTGGAATTTTGCCACTGATTGAGCAGGTGTGGTAAGTTATGTCACAAAAACAAAAATTATTAGTAGATAATACAAGAGTTTCAAAACAGTTCTCTGAATATAACCAAGAAAATATATATATTTTTAAATTATGGGCATATACCGATACCGATAGCGATACTATTATGATACAGCGATACTGCGACAAATATATCGCAAGACAATCGCATAACAATACATCATGATATCTATAATGTGGATATATTCATACCTTGGTTCCAGTGTGTGTAGTTTTTTCCAAACCCTTCATTTTCGACCACACTGTACGGGCGGAGGTCCTTGTAAATGAACCCTGTGATGGATGTTGTAATGCTGGCGGCCATCTTTGCTTTAAACACTGTGTTAACCATAGACATATATAAGTAGACGCTGCATTGACTGTGGAGGGACGTGCCTAAAGCTCCGCCATCTTGGTACAGGGCTAGCAGAGGGGGGAGTGAATGTAAGTCTATGGAGGTAAGAGGTACTCCACAATCTTAAAATAGAATTATTCACTGAATTTTCGAACGATTTCTAAACGGTTTGGTTTGTTGAAAACGTCACACATTTAGCTCCGACACAGGATGCTTGGATGCTTTTGTTCTATTTATGTCTGCCTGTCCGTCCTCCATGTCTGACGTTTGTAACAAACAATATATGTTGACAACTGATCGATTTATGATCACTTTTATAGTGCAGACATGTCATTCCTCTATAGACGTTATGCACTGTAGGGGTGAGTGGCACTGTACCAAGATGGCCGCCGCGTAGGCACGTCGGCTCCAATCGGCAGTAGCAGTCAACGCGGCGTCTGCGTATATATGTCTAAGGTGTTAACGGCTGCAGGTTGACTTGGTTCAGTGACTGTTTGAGCTTATAATTCATGTTTTAAGAGGTAAAACAAGAGGCTTACAACTGAGGCATTGTTGCATCTATTTGGCGGCTTTTCAAAATAAAACGTCCATGCTTTTGCTGAGGGGGATCATTTGTTATTTCACCATGAGAGCAGCAGATTCTTCCATTTCTATCACTACAAAACCCTTCTCCCGCCATGAGCTTGTCGTCTTATCTTAAATGCATCCATCCAGTGCGTTGGTTTAACAGCTGATTCCAGTGAAGCACCGGCTGAACTCGATAAAACAAGACTTGACGTGCTGCTTCAGGTGTTCGACTCACAACTTTTATTTACATTCTTGCTTCCAGGCTGCAGGGAGAAGCAGAAAGTAGCACCAAACAGGCAGGAAACACTGTACCGAGTCTTTAATACGCTGCTGCCCTCTGCTGGTCACTCGCCTCTACTACACAGACACACAAACCTTTGAATTATTACCGTTTTCTTACTGAAATACATCTTTAACGCTCCGGTTTTGTGTTTATTATAGTGATTTAATGGGTCACATGTATTTCTGCTCACTGTAATCTTCGTTTTGTTATCTGAAAATCTCCCTAATGTCGACATTTTCCTTTCCAAACACACCGAGAAGAGTTGAAAGCCGCATTTCAGCACATGAAGCACAAAAAAAGCATCTGTTGGCATCTTATATGGACTTTAGACGCATTCGGACCAATAAATACAACTAATCGTGAGCTTAAAAATGCACAGAACGTGAAGTACAAAAACAGCAAAATATAACTTTATTGAAACAAATCAAGTAATTCGATGAAACAAAGCGATCATGCTTAATATGGTTCTTACACGTACAGTACATACAAACATCAGGCACACATCTGGTGATCATCCTGGACTAGTGCAGCTGCTGGGTGACGGATCAACGAAGCCTAATTATATAATTTAATCACAATGTGGTTAAAAGGTTTTTGCTCTGGGTTACAAAGAAAAAGTGATATTTGATATAAAATCTGTTGAATAGTTGAGCAGTTGAATAATTTGAGAGTTTTTCGACCAAGAATTTGCCTTTTTGGTTGGATAAAGTGACATTTCACTGCGTGCGGATCAAGGCTGCAACTAATTTCCGCCGTCACTCGATTAATTAATCAGTTGTTTGGTCTTTAAAGTAGTTTAAAATGTCGATTTGTGTCCTAAAACCCAAGATCAAATGTCTTATTTTAGTCCACAACCCCGAAGCATCACATTTACTGTCATAAAAGAGTAAAGAATCCACAAAATATTCAAATTAAAGAAGCTAGAATGAGTGAATTTACGCTTTTTTTCCTTTAAAAATGACCCACACTAATGAATTTAATGCCAGACAACTAATCGATTAATCGTCGCAGCTCTATTTTAGATGTAATATGGTATTTTTGTACTTTCTGGGTCACTGTTCTGCCCAGAAAAACAACAATCAGCATCTGCAGAAGCTCAAAACAACAAAACACTGGCGACTACAGGTTGTGCATCTCTTAGAAAAATAATAAAAACAAAAAAAAAAAGGTCCTTCTGAGCAAAACTGTGAAGCAAGACGACGACGGAAGGCGCAGCGAGATGTTAAATTCACGCAGACGGCGAAACACAAAGTGAAGTAACATTTATATGATGACGTTTAACATGTAAACATTTCAAGTAGCCACAGACTGAGTGCAGCGAGTGCAGCCTCGTGTAACCATCACTGGTGCGAGCAGTGAGAAACCACAGCGACACACGACCCGAAAACATGACAGTTTAAATAATTTAGGATGAAATAAGTTCCCCTCTGTCCTTCATCTCCTGTTTTAGTGTTTGTTTTATCCTACACGGACGGATTCTGCCACATGACAGTAATGAAAATAGCGTCTAAATAATTTAAGAGCTTCCCTCTGATTGTCCAAACTTGTTTTTTTTACACTATTTGTGTGGCAACGATCTGTCACCAATGTAGGCTAAAAGTCCCACGACAAGTGTTTACACATGTCAGATTAGAGCGACGGAGACGGTTGTTATAGGAGACGATTAGGAGAATGAGGAGACGGTTAAATAAATTAGGTTTTGGACAGTTTTGGGCGTCAGTGTGTGCAGTTCGCCATCCTGACCAGCAGGTGGAGCTCTAGCAGAGACATAAACCATCCATCGTCTCTTAAAAACAAAAAAACAACAACACCAGGTTCATGGCGAGTCTAAACGTCCGAGTGAAACCAACCGCGCGTTTACTCGGGTCCAGTCACATTCTGAGTGAGAATACTGAAGGAAATCCACCTCCTAGAGTGAAATAAATCAGAATAAACTGAACCTTAACTCCTATCAGGATTTCACAAAGACCCTCTCCGTAATTATTAAACTCTCGCTGTGAAAAGGAACATTTCTGTAACGTAGCTGCGGGGTAAATATGTGCAGCGGGTCTCTCATAAAGTGAGCGAACATAAACAGCATGTGTGCTAAAGCCAAACAGTGGTGAGCCGAGCGGTAACTTTTAAATAAAACAACAATCATCCATTGTTTTAAAACCTGAAGCGCCCAGGAGAGACGGTAAAACTGGTTCTAAAAACAGGAGGGAAACACAATAAGCAGTGTTCTCCTCTAGAAGTGAATAACGGAAGCATCGGTAGCTCAAGTAATGATGTTTAACCTGCATTTTAAAGCATTTTTGACTCACTCACGTCACAGTAAAGCAGCATTTAACAGCATTTTCACACACGACAGACACTCATGAGTCAAGTTAAAGCGACACGCTGAAGCTCTGAACATTACGCATCTCTAAAAAATGAACTTTGGGTTTAAAACAAGCAGTTTGTCTTTGTGTGTGAACCTGAAGCAGAATTAGACAGCATCTGGATTTTTCCATCCATGTCAAACCGAGCCCAGACCCGCTGAGCCGAACAGAACTGGACTCGTTCTGGTTCCTGAAAGCAAAAGTGTGCGCTCGCTCCACCAAACATCCCGTTTCAAAGCTCTACGGTGATCTGAAGCTTCGCTGTAGCGCCTTAAAAATAAGACAAATCGCATAATTTATGGGAAGCGGAGAATCTAAGTATCATCAATATAATGAAAAACGGATCTTTTTGAGAAACTGAACGATAAACTTGAGGTTTCGAGCGTGAATAAATGATTTGTGAACAAAACACGAGTCTCTATGAGGAGAAACTGGTTGAGTTTCAGTTGGAGCGAGTCACAAGTAAATACTTTAGGGAGTGTGGATGGGAATAGCAGCACAAACTAAGCCTCCAGCTATAGGAAGTGTTCACAGGGAAACACTTTTAAAGCTCGCAGCAATAAACCGCTGGACGTGGGAAACACTGGTTTTACCGAGAACTTACCCTTTTAATTTGATGCTAATGTGCTAAAAACAAAGCTGTGTTTTCATCTCTCCCAGTAACCTGACACAAGCCGTGTTTCCATAGCAAACTTCTGAAATGTCGCTAGATCTTTTGAACAGTAAGAATCGACTGCTGTGAAGTCAACAAACAGGGCTGTGTAGTGTTGTCAGAAGGTGGCGCTGTAGGCTACATGGCTGTAACAAAACCAGTTGGCTTCAAGTCTTCAGGAACAGCTTTCACTGATCAGGAAAGATGGAATTCTTTGCTGGGATTGGCCAAACAGCTGATTATAAAACTGTTTCAAACTTCCACAACAAAAACTTTTTTGCAAAATTGAATTTGTTTTCTTAAATTCTGCCATTTTCAATAAACCTTTTCTACTTCAAAATGAGCATAAAAACACGGTATGGAAACACGGCTATGGTGTCTTATGCCTTTGGCCAGCGAGTCCCAGGTGGACACTTCCCAGGTCTTGGTCTCCTATTTATTTAATACAGCATTGAGACGCTCCGTCGTGGAGCTGACACACAGTGTTAAAGCATCATAAAGGCTGTATAAATAGTTGTGATATAAATATATGCACTCAAAGACACATTCACTTTGGGTGAAGCTCGTCCAACAACAAAGCAGCGTTAGCACGTCTACAAACTTGACGGTAACGTCGCATCCTTCTTCATTTTTAGGCATCCATTGTGCCGAACTGAGGCTCCAAGTGACCATTTTAATAATATCTTAACTTAAAGCTGCCAACTTTTAAGTCATGACCCTGTTCAAGGTAAAGTATTTGTCACTTTGGCCTTTTGGGAACAACCCCATCATGTCCTCTTTAGGGCTGTTTCATTTAGTTCCTCGCTGGCTGCCATCACTGGCAGACCAGATTCGGGCTGCTGAGCCAAGCCCAGATCTGGATCATCTCCTGCGGCGTCCTTGGGTGGACGAGCATTAAGCTCTTATAAGCGCAGGGGTTCGACCTGTACTTCTCCTCTATGTTAAAGGTCCTGAAGCCTTTGTGCTTCTCGGGGGCCAGCCCCAACTTACGAAAACACATACCCGTGTAGACGTCATCGATCGGGTAGAGCGCTACTCGCTGTGACGCGTTGTACAGACGAGCAGCGACGTCCCCAGAGTAAAGGTACCCACCTCCTCCTGCGTATGGAGGGTACATCCCCACGTATAAACTCTCTGGGATAAAATATTTGACCTTCTTATCTCGGTGTGGCCCCGCGTTGGTGATCACATCACCCACAAACAGGTCCCTGGCTTTGGGCTCCGAGAGGCCCTTCAGGAAGTCCAGGATGCGGTAGGTGTTGACGAAGACGTCGTCGTCCCCTTTGAAGATGAAGCGAGCACCAGAGCAGCGAGTCTGAATCCACTCCAGGAACAGAACCTCTTTGACAGTCAAGTTGAAGAAAGAGTCCCGGAAATCCCACTGGATGATGTCCTTGTGGCGGACACTCTCATAGTGCAGCATCCCAGACAGATCCGGGTGGTGGTCCCCAGCTGTGGCGTTGCCGAGAAGGAAAATAGTGACCACCGTCTGATTGGCTGTAACGCCGGCCCGTCCCCAGGACTGACGGATGGCCTGGCGGCGGTCGAAGTGCGGAGCCAGAGATTTGACAGCCAGCAGCAGGAACGGCGGCTCCTTACAGATGTCTGGCTGGTCCATCATGATTTGGTAGGAGCGGCAGCGCATGTAAAGCAGGAAGTCCTTGAAGCGGTCTGGTAGGGAGTTGTAGTCTTTCACCTGAGTGGTAACCCTGAAGTTTGGCCGACAGGGGTCAGAGGGCAAACTGCTGCCATTGAGCCAGCCGGGCAACTCTGCACCGCTGAGGTTCGCCATCAGGATGGGATTGTTGTGGATGTCAACAATCTGCTGCTGGCGGTTCCAGTACGCTGGACTGGGAGTCAGTTTGGTCCAGAAGGGTTTGGAAGGGACTTGGACCTTGTGGCCTCCATTTTTGTCTTGGCTGCTACTTCGGGAGATGAGGATGAAGATGAAGAGGTTAACCATCATCACGGTCACCACAAGCTTCAGCCTCCTCCGCAGCAGCGCCATGACGGAGTCCTGCACTCGTCACCACCTGAACAGACAGAACAGGAAATGAAGACTTTAAGAGCAGATAAACCCTGACACCCCTGGACAGATAACCGAGAAGGACTCATATTTATTCTCTCACGGACAGTATGAACCATTTAGAAGACAGTTGGTGTTGAAGTATTGAAACCAGCGTGGGACATTCAGGGTAATGACCACGTGCTTCCCTTTTGTAGGAAAACAGGACAGTGATCTTGGTTTTTATGTCTTATCACGAACAGGACGATACTGAAATGTGTCATTTCACCACTTCTCTTTTAATAAGGAACAACTGATTAAAAAAAGGAAGAGAAGATATTTCAACCACAAGACCAATGTGACACAAAAGTCACATGAAGCTGCTAATTTCTGCCAAAACATTTCATGCAAAGCTGCTAAAAGACACTTCAGAGGAGAATGTGAATCCAAATCTATGCAACAAATGACACCATGCTGGTATAAAGATGTGCACTAGTCTTATTACCGGGAATTTACAGAAGCTTCTTTTCTACTTCCCTATTCTGAACAGGAAGGTCAGAGGTCAGCTGCCAAACTGCAACCAAGGAACTGATGGGGATTCATTAAGTAAAGCAAGTCATTCAGCCTGGATAAAACTGGAGCTTTCTATTAAATGCAGTTTAGTTAACCTGCTGTTGTTTCCCCCAAAGTTAACCCTGTGAAGTTATGGGTGTCTTTTGCTCCTGTCACATTTTTATTCACTGTGAGCTTGTGTTTTTCTTTGCATTATAAAGCCCTGCACCTCTAGGGAAACAACACAACCACGAACCCATGAAGCTGTTATGCCTTAACTCCTAAAAAAGAGAAAGAGAAAATAATTGAATTTCTTTAATCATTTCCTTTTATAAAATTTAAATATCATCTGGAATCAACATTTTTCCAAGTGCAAATAGGCGTCATCAATACAGAACACTAAAAAATGTGGCTTTACGTAGCGTAGATATTTTACTGTTTGCATTTTAAATTTGTTTTCATACATATACTATCTGCTCCGTCCAAACACAGCCTGCAGTTCAGCTGAAAAGTCTGAATTTTTGTCATGTGAATTTGGTTTCACCCGAGTCGATCATGGCTTTTTGGTTGCAGCGAGGAGCTCAGACTTTTCTCTTGATTCGTACAAATGGATTACCTTTTGTAGAGACGTGTAGAATAAAGCAGTGGTTCTCAACTGGTGGGTTGGGACCCAAAAGTGGGTCGCGAAGCCATTTTTAGAGGGTCGCAGAAGCATGCCCCACCCCCCAAAAAAGTACTAGTATAAAGTCTTTTATATTAAAGGACGTGTTTCTTATGACAGTTTGCTTTCAATAGCAGGATATTTAGTGGTGGTGACAAAAGTAGTTTCCCACTATTAGCCTCTAGATTTGTCTCTGCCAGCTTATTGGAGAAATTTAAGCTAAAACGTCCCAAAAATGAACCAAAATGTGCTCAGAATCTGTCAAAATATGCCCCAAAACTTGGCAAAAGCATGCAAATATACCAAAATGAGCAAAAAATAAGCCAATTATTTCCTAAATTGTATCAAAATGCGTTGAGACTACACCCAAATAAACCTTAATTTGTTAACAGGAACAGCAAATTTCAAAAATTTGGGTTGGGACCGTTATTAATAGAGACATAGTGGGTCCTGAGGCTGGACCAGCTGAAAACTACTGGATTAAAGTGACCTTGATGAAATATCATGATTTTAGGCATAGACTTGGTTAATTTTCCATGCAAAACATAAAATTACAGATGATATGCTCAAGGTTTGTTCTGTTTTTTGCTGATAAATGGTGTAATTTTTGTAAAATTATCATGTCTTTCAAATCAGCTGGTGGGTTTTGGTGTTCAGAGGATTAAACAGTGTTTTTTTCAGCAATCCCATGAGAGGGTCAGTGCTCAGATACTATAAAAAAAAGAACAGGCTTCTTCTCATATATTTTTAGAAAGGCGGTGCTGCCAACAAGGCTTACCGGTACACTGTTTTTCTAAACCACAAATCAAACCGCATATTCTCTTCTACTAGCTGCTGTTGCCCTGCTATCTCGGGTCATCATCTGACTCTTAAATTGCACAACTTCAAGTGAGAAAATCCTTCTGCGAACTCTGTAGACCGGCAGTCATCCAGGATTCCAAGCAGGGAGCGGGTGTGTTCATGCACATCAGCAGGTACATGTCTGAGCAGCAGCCGACAACACAGATCCTACAGATGCATGCATGAGTTCTGGCTGCAGTCCAAATGAAACATTATAAAACAATTAGAAAATTAGCCAGCATGAAAAAATGGTTCACCTGAAGTCATGTTTGAACAAAACGAACAGAACGTGTTCCTTGGAAAAGATAGTCATCCTGGAATCCCAGCAGTTATGTAACCTGGACCACAACTGAAGCACACCGCGTCTGCTGATGCTGTTTAATTATGGCAATGTTATATCAGAGGACATTTTTATTAAAGTCAAATATTTGAGGAAGCACTGTGATATCAGTGTTGGTGCCGTTTGGCCAGCGTCACTTACACCACAACAGAAAAGGGGACAACATGTGAGCCTGAGCAGACAATAGAGCCTTTGAGCTGGTTTGACTCTGCCTCAGGTTTCTGTTTTGGCAGACTCACACATTCTCGCTGATAACATTCTCTTTGCCATGCTTCTCTGAAAAAGTCTGTATTCGGCCTCTCTGGTCTCTAATCTGCTTCTACCTCCTCTCTGTTCCTGCCAACCACACTGACTGTACATCTGCTTGAGCCACGTTTATTAACCCTCTGAACCTGAGCTGGTTTGAAAAGCACATTATCTTTTACAACTTGAAAAAGACAAAACCCCCAAACTAAACCATTTATCAGAAAAGTCTGACTGTCAACTCTCAGATGGACCTGCAGCTACTCGTCTGTGATGCACAGTTCTGTTGAAAGTTAACTAAATCTGAAGTTAAGGTCAAGATATTTCTAAATATTCTGCACTTCTCTGTGCAGCAGTGAAGCCATTAGAGTCCCAGCTGTGACCAACAGTTACGCAACATAAATTCAGGATGTTTTTTCGGCTGAACTGCAGGCTTTGTTTACACCGAGCAGCCAGGAGACAAGTATGGAAATAAATCAGCGATGTAAATAGTAAAATATAAACAGTACACAGAGCCACTATGTTTTCTCTAACATCTGTGGCCTCTTCAGAAAACGTTGTTAATGTTGATTCCAGGTAAATGAGAAAGAAAATCTACTTTTTTAAAATTCATGTCATTATAACTCAGTTAAACAGCAGAAAAGAAATTTCTGCTCTCTCATTCCTTCTAGTCTTGGTTGTGCCGCTTACATAGAGGTGCAGGACTTCGTATAGCAGTGAAAAATGAGCCCACAGCGAGTTAAAAGAGGAGCAAAAAAACCCCCAGAAACCACCACATGGGGTTTTCAGGTGTTTAGAGTCAGGCCATTGATACACTGCGCCTTTTAAACACTTCTTATGATGCTAATTTTTCTAAACCAAACAGACAAAACATTAAGTGATCAAACCTATCTACGATTATTAGAAATATTGTCTATTTAAAGTAGTTTTGAAATACAATAAATTAATTTATAAAAAGTGCAACACAATAAAAATGTGTAAAAGAGACAGAAACGTTCTTTTTAGAAATTAATCATGTTTATTATTATATACAAGTAAAAGTATTGTTGAAGCATTTTCCTCTCAGTGTTGGACTATAGGGATGTTATTCCACTTACTCCTACTTTATAAAACCGGGTTATGAGCTCCCCTTTACTGCTCTTATTGTTTTTTTCCCCTCATTGTTATGGCCTGCACTTTCTAGAATTGTTAAATTTAGTTTCGGTCTTACATGTATTTTTGAGCCTGTCTGCATTCTTTTTGTGCGCCTCTGCACCGTTCATAATGAGAGCCGTCTGTTAATGTGGTTTCTCAGAAGTTTTTAAAAAAAAGATGAAACACAGTCACCTTTATTTGTGAATAGAGAGAGAAAGAGGAAAGATGACACGCAACAAACCTCGCCAGATGAACTTCTCAATTTTAACTGTGAGGCTGTGAAGTTCACATGGTATGTAAACATCACTTTGACAGCACGTAACCACTGATGATTGGATGATGATACCGACTTAACATAAATGATGCAAAGAATGCCGCTTGTGCTCCAGAACCAATTCGACAATTCAGGCGGCGAGCAAGCCTCAGCATCTGGGAGACATTAGAGGTCATTTACATTTCTTGACTATCTCAGTCAGAAAAACAACAACAACAAAAGACTGCAGTCATGCTCGCAGCTCTCTAAGCAGAGCAGTGGTTTTAATGAACCGTTTATATCACATGATGACAGCGCTAAGAGGACACAAACTGAACTGAACACTGCATTTATAATTATACATAATTTAAAAAAGAAGAAATGTGTTAATTTGCAAAGCGGAAACCACAGATAATTTGTGCTTGAAAAAATAATGTATTAACATAGTATTTGCATAGTGATTTATTTTTATGATCAAATAAACAGCAAATTATTGTAGTAGTGGACCAACTGGCTGAACTCTTGTCTGATAGGATGAGGTTACTATCAAATGCAGCAAACATGAGTAGATGTAGACAGATGCAACACAACAAGAGAGAACTATACTGTAGATGGTGTTCAGATACACGTCACGCAAAGTTTGATTTAGCATTATTCTGAAGTTTTTACTCCCTGATATGTGTTAAAAAAAGACTAACTCTGACAGGGAATGTAAGCGGTACAAAAAGGAAAACTCTGTGCTGTTTAAACGGATCAGTGGGTTCGCCCTCCCTCCACCGCCGCCTGTATCCTTCCTGCCTCTGTATCGTGTTGCTCTCAGCCTCCTAGCAACAACTCTGCTCTGCTGCGCTCCTGTTTGCTCTCCTTTTCCTACTCCCTATGCCTTGTTTACCTCCCACCCTTTCCCTTCGCCACCTCTGCCCGTCTTGCGTCCGCCCTCTTCCTCCCTTCTCTTGAATTTTGCTCAAGTGCTCGGGAAACCAAGAGGAAAGGCCTCCCCTGACATCAGCGCGGGATGATGATACACGATGCTGGCGGTGTATCAGTGTTATATTACTGACATGGACAAGCACAGGCTTTTCTGCTCTGACCCCTCCTCTCTTCCTCTTTTTCTCATGGATAATTAAGCTTTCCTGTCCTCTGCATCCCATACAAACAGGGAGACTTCTGGGAAATGAGTGGGTGGGGGAAGGTGGGCTTGTTAAGAAGAAAGCTAAACAACATGCAGACGAGACCGCAGCTTCCGGATGTGCAGTTAGCCATCAGTAGTCTGAGGATAAACACAGGCCTACCTGCACAGGCCTGATGGGGCATCTGTGTTTGGTTAGAAGACACTCATTTCTGCTGTAGTGTTGTTTTAGCTGATGTTATCAGCGAATCAAGCATGAGTGACTTGTAGTTGAACTTGTGTTTTAATGCCACACGATGCAAAATATTTAATGACTATAATAAACTTTATTTCTGTAGCACCTGTCAACACCAGACCTACAAGGTGTTTGCATTGAAGAGCACCAATAAAACATTAAAAGAAGACTATAAAACATTACAAAAGTCATAAAATAATATGCAAACACAAGTCTGGACAGGTGTTTTATTTAAAGCTTTTTGAACCGAGGCACTGACTGAGCTGTTCTGACTATAAAAGGGAGCTTGCTCCACAGCGGTGGGGTTAAAACCCTAAAAGCACGGCCCCAATTTGTTTAAACCCTGGACTGTGGAAGCGGCTGATTATCTGATCTGAGGAGTCTCGGTTATATAAGAAGTTAAGAGCTCTGAGACGTAGAGCAAAACCAGATCATGTAGAGACGTAAAAGTCATACACAGAGTCTGACAGTGAGTTCTGTAATGGATGGGTAGCCAGTGTAATTCGGCCAGGACTGGTGTGTTCCTGTTTAGTCTGCTATTGTGATCGGAAACAACTTTAAACTGCTGCACTATTTGGACAACTGAATAGTAAGCTGCTTTAGTCTGAGTGGGAGAAAATTAAGGTCTGGATGGGCTTCTACGACGGTGTTTTTAAGGAGCATTGCTTTGAATTTGGCACTTTTTCTAATATGCATACAACAAGTTATATGACAGAATGAACCCTCTCCATAATGAGTCAGTGTTTTCCCTTCAGTATTTAACTACAGCTTTTGTTGCCGTTGTTTAGACTCGCGGTTGTCTAGGTGCAAACTTTGCAGAAGCCACAAGTTTTTCAAACTGACTTACAGTTTGTGCACGAGGTTAAAGCACTTTCAATGCTTCAGACCCAAGTTCATCCCGCAGCACAGTGATCCCAAACACTTGGGACGCAGAACTACAGCATCTTCAGGGACAAGAACAACAACGAATCTCCACTAGAGCTGAGCAGTTAAATGGATTTCAAACCAAAACTGTGAATAGAAACACGGTGGTGGTGTGTACGACCTTGGGTTTTACAAATTCATGCTGTCCATCGTGTGTGACAGTCACGTGTTTGATGGTATCTCACATGATAATGCTTCTTTACAGGTTTTAAATCTTTTACACATATAATAATACTGCAGGATCGTACCTGAATTATTTAAATTACTCAGGCAAATTCATAAAATTAATAATATTATAGGGCCTTAACCGTAGTATTTCAACTACTCGAGTAAAATAGCATTGTCGTGTCTTAATCTTAATATTTAAATTATTAGGGTAAGTTATGTATTAAGTAATATTGTAGGGTTTAACATTAATATTTCAGCTTCTTGGGTAAATTTTAATCTTGTTTCTTAATGTTGGTGACTTAACTTGACACTGAAGCTTGACGTTAAAATACATCACAAATCCAATCACAATTGCAATATCCGTCCAAAAAAATGCAATTAGACGTTTTTCCCAGTAAAATCCTGATCTCAACATCACAGAGTCAGTCTGCGATTACATGAAGACACACTGAAACAGAATAAATCCACACATGAATCGTGGAGAGTTCTCAGAGACGCTCAGAACAATCAGCCCAAAAAAACACTAAGTGCAAGTCAGTGCCGTTTTAAAGTGTGGTCATACCAAATAAAAACTGTTCATATGGTATAGTTTTTTTTAAAGCACCATCACTTTACTTTTAGTGCTCAGAATTTTTGCACAGTGCCATAAATAAGGCCGGTTTTATATACAGAGCACAGACATGGTTCCTTAGAAAAGACCTACAAGGCAGAAAGTAGCCACAAAGGAAGCTCTGCCTACTTAATGTATCAACAGTGATGCTAAGCGCTCATAAATTATAAAATAGAGAGACAGAGAAAGAGAGAGGAGCATTTTCTCACCAATTTTCTGCTAATCAGAGAAGCTCTGTCAGCAATGGATATGTGTAAACTTGATAACATTCTTCAGCGTCGTGAAGGAAGTGATCAAATGTTGAGATAACGATATTTAGGACAGGCACAGAGAACGCTACAACACAAACCAGACTGACTGCTGTGAATGCAAACCGTCGGCAGAGCTGCTGTTATTACTCGCAGTCTAATATGGGCTTGAACGATGAATAAACTGTTTATTTTACGGCTGTCCTTGTGTAGACTTTGTGCAACGCCTCAATGACACAAAGTAATTTTATTTATTCAAGCGATTCCCAGATTCCCACGCCTCTTTTAACAGGACAGACCTGACCTTTCCCTCTTTGTTTAAAGCCACTGAACGTTTGTGTTTGTAATCTATATGAAACCTTTGGGACAAATAAAAAATCTTTTTGGTGTAACTGCTTAACAAAACAGTAAAATGCAAATGCACATGAGAAGAACGGCAATGTAGAAAGAAGTCATACAATCCATGTTTTATCCTTACTATTCGACAACAGTCAGAGCTACAGAAACAGTGGATATCTGGCCACATAGATGGATGTCACATTTCTGTGTAAAATGGATTTATGTAGTAATATAAAGAGATTTTCTCCTCGTCTTGTTTTGGCTGAAATCTGTTTGGTTCCAATAATCAGTTCTAAAGATTTCACAGTGCAACAAACAGAAGTTACCACTTTCAAATGTGAGTCATATTTACAATAAAGCCAATAAATGATCACGTAAGATCTTTAAACTGAACAATATTAAAGAACTAATAAACCCTGTCACCTACAAGAGTTTGAGCAAAGGTGGGATCATACACTCACTGGTCATATCAGAAATATTTCAGCAGTATACTCATTTTTATTTGAACATAATTTTTCATATGTCTTCTCTTGTAAGAAAAGATTACAAGACCTGGATTTTGTATTGAGAGAAGGCGGTTATCAATCATGGATATGTGAGCAGTCAGAGGTATTATGGTGCCACCTGTCCGTCCTATACCTTCTAGTTTTTACTTTATTCTACTTTTACAAAGCTTATACATTTTTACCTTTTGTTGACATTATCAGAAAGGTAATGATTCTACTTTATGTTTATTATTCAGGTCTTAATAAACAGTGCACTTCACTGTATTGAAAACTGTCCTCATCTTTTCCTGTTTTTTGCATGCTATGTGTATTTTTCCAACTTGTAACCTCTAGCTCCAGCTAACACCATATGGAACACAGTGTACATGTTGGGTAACAAACAGGTCTGCGGCTCTCTGATTAGATCTGGCAGTAATCGAGCAGACAATGCCAGGCTGTGTTTGACCATTTTAGTTTCCACCTGATAAAAGGTTCAGCGAGGTGAAGCATCTCACCTGTGTGGGGGTTGGGCGTGAGACACCACAGAACAATGGCAGGTTAATGGTAGTGTGAGTGTCACTGCGCTCTGACAGATTTAAATAAACTTCCTGGTTCTGTTTGGACAAATTTAAATATTGTATTATGGAGAAGATTAACAAGATGGATGTTTTCTTCTTTAGTATTTAATCACTTTCCCACCGACTGAACACCAGTTACAAATCAATGCTTCTACATAAATTCAAGAGCACATTTTAATCGAAACATACTCGTGTATTTAAATATGGTACGATGTTAATGCAGGTGTGTTTCGTTTTAAGCAACGTACCACCTATGCTGCATGTAGAGCATTGTTCTATTGTGCTTTCTTACCTGTGCAGGTGAGCAGGCCTCCTCAGCTTGTGTCGTCTTGGTGTCTCCCTGCAGCTCTCTTACCCCATAGTTATCTCCGCCCTCTGGGAACAGCAGCCAATGGGGAGAAGGGCTCAGAAAGGGAGGAAGTCAAGAATGAGGGCTGGATCTGAAAGGGAGGACCAAACAACCGGTGTGTCAACAGTGTGAGGAAAGTAACTCGACAAGTATCAGTGGCATGAGAAGCTCAGAAAACCAGTTTTGTTATTTAGCACGTGCTGAAAAGCTGCAGGAACTTCACTTTTAAAGACGTCAAACGTCACGACTGAAGAGGAACGCATTGTGTAGGATGTAGACTGTGAACAACTTGTCCTGCTTTTAGAGTACATGTTTTAGATCTACATTTTCAGACTGTCCTCCTGCCACTGTTTTTGATCACCGTTATCCATTGTGGTCTGGCTTTAGATTACTGGAGCTGTGTGGAGCTACAGTGCTGATTATATACACAACAGCTGCAACAATTAGCTGCTCATTAGTCAGTTGACAGAAAGGTAAACAACTGTTGTAGCTATTTTTAAGCAAACACGCCAAATCTTTGTGGTTCCAGCTTCTCAAATGTAAGCAATTATTTTTGACACACACGGTAATAAACTGAATATCTTCCACTTGGATGAACAAAGCAGCTAAAAACTTACAACTTTAGGTTGGTGGAAAAACCCTAAGTCCAAAAAACTACTAAATGCAGCCTTCAAATACAAGTTCAGGACAAGGTGCAGGCAGAGCAGCAGACACTGATTATAATGCCTCCAGATTTATAAGCCTGCAGCTGACAGCATGGATTTAAAGAGCCCATTGTATACTTTCTGTGTTTCCCCACTCCTTTAATGTATTAGATATCTGCTTTTTTGTTCATGGTAAATATCTGTCCACACCTAAGCTTGTTAGTCTCTCCTACAGAAAACCCAGCTCTTTACCTACCTGAAGCAGCCTGTTTGGTGTCCAGGCTTTCCCTCTGTTACTTATTTACATCACTATGCAACACATTTGCATATTGCCCAACTGGTGGCTAGCTACGCCCTCAAATAAAGAAAATTTGGGGTTGCGGTAATTAAACAAACTTGACTCGCTTTCGTTGGGCCGGCTGACCAATCAGAATGGACGATGCTTTTTGGGTGGGGGTATTAAAGAGACAGGAGTTTGCTGGAGAAATATATTTAAAAAGCATTTTAAAAATAGAGTTTTTTAAACACTGAATAAGCCAAAACAAAATATTGAACCCTTAAATGCAATAATAAAATAATCTAACTGAAAAAAAGAAAAAATGAACTTAGAGTGGGCGAAACACAAGGTGTAGCTTGTGTACACGGCAGTTTTGGAGAGATTTGCTTTAATGCTGAAGTAACAAATCAACACAGCTCAACAACCTGTGTGTTTGACATTTCAAAATTATGATTATGATTTTAAGGACTTACACTTCAGGAACAAACTGTATGTCAGGTTAAAAACAAAAGTCTCTTTATATTGGATTAAATGCATGCATCTCCACTGATCATTTAACCCTTGTCTTGTGTTAGGGTCGGCACCGACCCGTTTTAAATTTTAAATGCATAAAAGAACCACATAAATTTGTTTATTGCATCAAGGCTTTTTGACTTTGTCAGGACCCTCTATTTCAACAAAATAAAACAAAAATAATGTTTTTACCTAAATTATAAAATGCTCTAATTAAAATTATACCATTTGTGGTGTTAGGGTCGGTTTCGACCCAGTTATAAAAATAAGATTATAAAGCAATAATTAGAGCCAAAACTGAAATCATAAGTGCACTGTCAGCCAACACACTGTCAGCCAGCTCCTTCCCCAGTCATATAAGCTTTAAGGGAGTCTCATTTTGCCTTGTTTTCCTGCAATGAGGCCACTGATCCACTCATTGACAGGCAGAAATATTTTGGGGCAACAATGTCACTTTAGACCTGACAAATGATATCAAGAGCCCTCAGATTTGACAACAGAGATGCCAGAGCAAGAACTGAGAAGTTTGGCCCCATAAGGGTTGTATGGGAAGGATGGGTGCAACTCCTTCCACTGATGTTCAACCCAGGGTCAGAGGTGACAATGGATGAACATCTTGTCCCGTTCCAAGGAAAATGCCCCTTCCGACAATTCATGCCCAGTAAGAAAAGGATATACAACATATAAATCTGGACAGCCTGTGATGTAAAAACCAGCTATGCCTGGAATCTACAGATTTACACAGGCAAAGCTGCGAGTGGCATCCCTAAGATAAACCAAGGAAAACGTGTGGTCCTCAATATGACTACTGGACTGCAGGGTCACAATATCACTTGTGACAATTACTTTTTAACCAGCTATGACCTTGGACAAGAACTTCTTAGGAGGAAACTTACCATGGTGGGCACAGTGAAGAAAAATAAACCTGAGCCACCTGCTGAAATCTTGCAGGTGAAGGACAGGGCTCCACTTTCCTCAAAGTTTGCTTTTACAGTCACCACCTCTGTTGTCTCATATTGTCCAAAAATCCCCCCAAAAAAACCAAAAACAAGTGTGATACTTCTGTACAGTGTACTCTTCATAAAGATGCAGCTGTGTCATCAGGAAGTGCCAAAAAGCCCACAATTATCCTCAACTATAACAAAAACAAAGGAGGAGTAGACAACCTGGACAAGCTGACTGCAACCTACTGTACATGCCAGTGAATGACCAGGAGATGTCCAAAGGTTGTGTTTTACAAAGTCCTTGATGTGTCTGCATATAATGCATTTGTGTTGTGGACCCACATCCACCAAGGGTGGAACTCAACCAAAAAAACCCAAAACAAGCCTTTTTCTTGAAGTGAATATATGTATGGGTCGAAACCGACCCGTAACACCATAGATGTTATTATAGTTAATAATATTAAAGTGAAAAAATAAATAAAACTAATTTATTTCAGAAATGTGTTTTAGTACCTTTCAGTAATAGTCAGGTAACACAACAACCTATTCTTTATTTACATGATTCTCTTGAGGTTCATTTTACCATTTTTTTCATTGAAATCGAGGGGTATACTGACAAGAAAAAAGGCCCAGACACCCACATCAAAAACATTAAAACCGATATTTTCATAGACAAGGAAGCCTAACAAGGTAACCAAGAGATGAGAAACAAATTGGATGATAAAAAATTGTTTTCAGTGTATTTTACAGCAGATTTAAGACACGGGTCAAAACCGACCCGTTAACACAAGAGATGGTAACAGAAAGTTAACACAAGAGGAGGGTTAAGCTAAACGAGATCAGCAGCTCATAAACTCCAGGAGAGTCTCACAGGGGAAAAGAATTACTTTGATCCTCTATCTCAACAGTGGAAAACAAGATTTCTTGTATGCACGACACTGTAGAAATCAAATTACTGCATAAAGTCTGGAGTCTGGTTACTCCGGTGAAGGTAAACATCCTGACTGACAGCAGAGCACATACAGGCAGTGGAATAAAGACACCACACCTCCTGTTTTGCACAAGGGTAACATCCTTGACATGAAACAGACCCTAACCCTACATACTGTCCACACAATGCAGACCTTTAT
Organism: Dascyllus trimaculatus; assembly: GCA_024666655.1. Taxonomy (NCBI): domain Eukaryota; kingdom Metazoa; phylum Chordata; class Actinopteri; family Pomacentridae; genus Dascyllus; species Dascyllus trimaculatus. Next base: position 8,319,696 of record CM045464.1, on the reverse strand, counting down.
TGCTACCTCACTGGGGAAAAACGTGAGGGACTGCTGCAATTACAGAAAGACCAGGAGTCGCAGATGTTCTTCCCACCCAGTAGACTTTCACTTATTCAGGTCTAATAGCTGTTTTCAGGGATTTGGATCTGCTTACAGATATTTGTGCTCGCCTATGGTATTTTCCCTCCTCGGGCTTGATAATTGAATACTTCTTGCTCATGTCGACATGTTGCTGCGTGCATGTCCGCTGAGCTCCTGTTCCATTAGTTCAGGACTTTGAAAGATCTCAGCGTACTACTTGGCACTACTGTTCTTTGCCATTTTCTGTGAGGCCCGTCCAGAACACCACTCCTACAAATCGGAAGTGCGCAAAGGTCTGATAAAGTAAACATTCTTGCTGGCAGTAAGTTAAGTTATGACAGCCCTGTTATAACATCCAGATCCATTTATATCGTCTCTATAATCAGGTGAGAGTTGTTTGCAGTGTGTCTGAAGTAGACCTTAAATTTACATTTAAACAATAGCTTATATTAACATTTCTTATCACATTTAACTGTAACGGTGAGAAAGAAAAATAAAGCCACTGCACTCAGCTGAACTGTTACAGCTTCTTGGTCAAGTATAGAACAGGACATCTTTTTGTTGTATTGCATTTTAATATTAAATTTACACAAAAGACTGCAGGCAAACACAGATGGAACAAGCATAAGCAGGGCACACACTACACTGGTAAACTCCCATCCAAAGCATGTATTTTAAGCCCGACAGCTAGCCAAAAACGAATATCCTTTTTGTATTTTTGTCACGCTACTGGCTGCTGTCAACAGACTGTGAAACCACCAGCAGATTTGTGACGCAAACAGGATCTGAAATGCAACAGAAACACTTTGTTTTTGGCGGATCAATCAATGTCAGTTAAACTGCAACAGCACAAAGTCAAACTTAAAAAAACATAACACCATAATCTCAAGCTCTTACCGAAGACACTGATGCGGAAAGCTCCATTTATACACACCACTGGGTTTTGTTAATTATTAAGCCACTGGTTGTGCTGGTTAGATATGAGGGGTCAGCAGGTAACAAGGATACGTCACCTTTCACTGCGTAGCATTAATGAACAAACCGCCTGAAATGTTCACTTGAAGATGACACTCAAATGTTGAAAGATGTATGAGCAGAAGAGTTAATCAACAATGGAATGTCCCTGTCTGTCCCTTTACTTCTCAGATTTACCATTGTGCTTGGCCTTGGTGACCAACTTTACGCCTTTCCTTAAAGGTTCGTCTACATAAATAACATTTTAAGGATCACAGAAAACTTGAATTTCTGGTCCAGTAATCCAGAATCCATTCTTTTTTAGAATTATTAATGTTAGTGACTGAAGAGGCCAACCACTGCACTACTAATAACTGAATTTTATATAATGAAAGCCAGAGGACAGAAACTTAAAGTGACTACAAGTCTAAGTTAAGAATTATTCCATAGTTTAGAACTGCAATAACTACTCAGCTGATAGAATATTAAACTATTCTGACAATCAAATAATAGGTTTAATTAGTTCTTAGGCAAAACATTTGTCATTCCAGCTTTTCAGATATGAGAATTTGATGATTTTCTTTGCTGTGACTGACATTAAAGCAAATATAGTTTGGTTTTTCACTTGATCAAGACATTTGAACTGCTCTGTAATTTGACGGTAATTCTAATAAGCTCTTTTGATAATTAAAAAAAAATCTTATACACACAATTATCAATCAAGAAAAATATCAGCAAAATACCTTATAATTATGACAGTTATTAGGTGCAGCCCTGTCTGGGGTTTTTTTGAGTCAAGTTTTCTTCCTGTGCACGTTCCAATATGACGTAAATGTACTAGGGTTGCCACAAAATCTATTTATATTTTAAGTCTGAGCTTTACGAGAGCGTTTAGCAGCTGATGAAGATTTTAAAACATTTCTGACTGAAGAACAACACCTTCAGTGGTTCTGCCTTTTCTAGCGATGCATCTTCCAGAATAGCTCCTTTGCGTTTTGTCTTTAGGTTCTCATGCGTTGCGTTGTGCTATTATAGTGCGCCATCGAAACTTCGCACGGAGTACAAAACCACCTTTCTGGTTTCCGATAGCGTGAAGTGCACCCATACTTTTGAAGCTTTCTATCCTTGGAAACCTTTACACTAAACTGAGTTGGAGTCGACAACGGCTGACGACATGATGCAGCGATTACAGACTGATACAAAAGAAAAACATTTACGATAAGGAATTGAATAATTTTACGAAAAACTTGTAAATACCTTATAAATACCTTTATTTTATTTTCAAATGCTGTATGCAAACAGACAGGTGCATCCTCTTCACTAACCGGTTAATATTTGAGAGGTCAGAGTGCAGAGGTTGTGGGTAACTCATTAGTAACCACTCTCATTGCTGCAATAGACGTTTCCCTAAGTAACTGCTGTAAAGAGGTCATCAGAACAAAGCATGAGAAGTCAAACCAGGCTGACTTTTGCAGACGGCTGCATGTGAGTGATAGCAGATAAGAAGGCAGAACAGCAGACAAGTGTCCACTACTGAGGCCACGTCAGGTCTGCGGACAAAGTTCAACTCTTAACTGAAGAATAAAGATATAGAGGGTGTTTGACCAATCAGAGAAGCGCAACAGAAACAAGTGATAAAACATTTGAAGGGTGAGTTGAACATAACAGCAAAAAGTTACAGGTCTGCACTGTGTTGGGCCATCGGTTTGGTTTCACCATTTCTCTGTGGGCGTTTGCGGTGGCACCAAGTCTTAACTAGGGTTGGTATCAGGAGCTTGCAGTGAATTAGGGCATTTGCCAATTTATAGTTTTTTCCTCCCTGAGTCAGAGAAGTAGTTTAACCAAAACAGAAAAGAAACCAGAACAGATACAGAGCTGCAAATGATTAGTCAACAGACAGAAAATCTGGTTGATAATCAAGACTGTTCTCAAAGTGGGAGGACTTGTTGCTTTTCTTGGTCTTGCATTATTGTAAACCATACATTTGGCGGCATTGTTTTATAAAAATAATAATTTAACTTTTATTGATGCCCTTGGGGGAAATTCCTTCGCTGCATTTGACCCATCCTATGCATAGTTAACTATACATACTAAGAGCATTGAGTAAATTTCTAATGTTTTACAGCTCAGGAAGACATCAACATGATCGATCAAGGATGAAAAACGTGTTTGTTGCAGACCTGAACAGAAACAGGCAGGTAGGTTTCAGATTTTGAGCCTACCCTGCTTTTATACTGTGCTCTGTGTACAATGGTGTTGCTAATAAAAGTATAGTAATTTGAAATGAAGGTCAACTTGGGGATTTCTCGAAGGATGATTGAAATCAGTGACATTCAGAGGACAGCCCTATTTTCCTTGAACTACTTCTCAGACGGTCTACTTCTTGAATTCCACTGTGGAAGTTGACGTGACTAGCCACTCATACCATGCTAAAAATGTATCTGCCTGAAATACTGTCAAGAGATTCTGTATAAATAAATGCCCCACAAATGGCCTGTGAAGATACACGACAGGAACCCTTGCTTACACAAACACAGCATGATCATTACTGATGTTTCTCATCAAGAACATTATTGCCTGTCACAAATTACAACACATATTCTGGCATGTTTAGCACAGTATGTATCTGGAAGTGACTCATTTTTATTGTGTCTCTTGTGCAAAAAAGTTAAAGCACTCTGAGGTACTGTTGTGTATGAATCATGCCTTATAAATAAACTTTCCTCATTCCAGTGTTGTAATTTGCTGCACACACAGTCCATCACGCACCTGTGTAGGTTGCAGCCATCAAAGAGATATTTTTGAGCACTACTTGACACAAGTCAGGAGAATATAAGAGGATGCTAAAGCATGAGGGAACATGGGCCTAATAGCGGCATGGTGCGAAGAGAAGAGCACCATAAATAGCCTGATGGCAGCGACCGAGAGAGGGGCCGTCTGAGTTGGAGTCTGCCCACCAAATATCGACAGTCGACAACAGTATTCACGAAGGGCTAAAGGTCCCGCTTTTTCTGTTAGAGCTTCTCCCAGACGCGTGGGATTGACTGATGATTTCATTGGTGGGTTCATGCACACATAACAAGGTTTGGTTTGGAGATTTAATGCGAGAGATTCGGATTATTTACAAAATTGCCATCCCACATACATAATAAAGCCTCTACACAACATAAAGGCTTGAAACTGGTTCCTTGTTGGTGTGCTCGTTTAGTTAAAACAACCTGCTGAATTGTTCTAAACGGACAGTGCTGCGGTGGAAAAAAGAGAAACGTGCATTTGCTGACAATAACACCGCTACACACATACTTAAAATAGAAAGGAATTTCTCATTATCAACAAATACTTGTCACTCTGACTCCACATGCTAAAGGTCTCGCGTCTCGATGCCGTGACTCGTCAGCTCACACTCAACGTAATCTAAACTTAAAGATGTGTGGACTGAAGTGACACATACAGTCCATGCTCAGCTGATGTATGATGCAAACAAGTGTAATCCTGACACATGACTCACAGTGTGACCCGATGAGCAAAGACACTGTGTACATCAGGCTGTTAGAAAGAATCATGTACTACACTGTATATTGTACGGCTGCAGCACATCTATCGATTTACAGACTAGTCAATTATACTCATCAACTTTTTTTAAATATCCAAGCAAAAATGCCAGAAAAACACAGGCTCTTAATTATAAAGTGTGAGAATTTGCTGCTTTTCATTGTTTTACATCATAGTAAAGTGAAATGCTTTAGATATTTAATGTCACTTTCAGTTCCAGTTAGCTGCTTAGAATAATTTACAGCCTTCATTGTTTGTCTGCAGAATTAAAAAGTACTTCCTGAGAACAGTTTTCGAAGGGTTTTGTCGACGTAAAACAGATAAATTCTCCTCCACCGCTTTTACTTGATTTAGATTATTGTAATTTATCAAAAGCTACCGTCTGCAATAATAGTTTCTTTCATCATTTGGGGACTAAACCCTAAGGAGTGAATAAAACACTAACATCATCTTTATTTGTTGATCAAAGCTAAAACGATCATTTTCACTGTTGATCAACATGTTGATTATCATGATGATTACTGCATCAGCTGCTTGGTCTATAAAGTTGTTTGGAGCTGGGTTGAGGAGAGTTGTAAAAACAAATCAGTGTTTGCAGGCCAGAAACCAAAACAATGAGCTGCTGTAAAGTTCAGTGGAACTGCAGATTGTCTGTTTTTAGTTTTTACATAAGTGGTTTAACACGCAGTTATTATGAAAGTCTCCATTAGCGCTGCTTAGTCCTGCTGTGCTTTTGAACCTGACCTTTTATTTTACTTTCAACAGGGGTCTAACAAACATTTCAGTAATGAACTTCCACTCTTCTATACTCAGACTAGGGAGCAGTGTGGTAAAAATGCAATGTGACCTAAAATAGCAGAAATTTAAATGCTACATATTGGTTTTTTTTTGTTTTTTTTGCCAAGAGTAAAAGCTTTTCTCCTGCTTGGTCTTCCACAGTGTTTTGTTCATTTTATTTTATGCATTAAAGATGGACTGAAAAAAAGCCTCCACTACAGCTGTATTGGATGTGGTTATCTAGCTTTTCAGTGGAAAAAGGGCAAATTAGGACTGAATGATACAAAACAGAATTATAGGAGATTATTTTGACAGATATGAGTTATGATTTCAGTGCAGATGGTCATTTTTGTCCCATTTCTTATCCACTGATAAAATATAAAAATAAGGATATAATGCTTGCCGACGTCTGTACCAAACTGGAAAATATGATCTGTAGGTGAGAGCATCTCTGTAGCACCGCAACGCTTCATTTCCAGTGGTATTTTGTAACACATTTGTCCTCTATCAAATAAGTACATCTCTAGTGATTTGGACGTTGCACTTGGATTGTGTTTTCAACTCACTGTTCAGTTCTAACACAAATGTCAACTACTGACAGCAGTTATTACAAGAAGGCAAAGTAAAGACAATCAGCCTCAGGGCGTTGCATTTAAAAAAAGAAAAGAAAAACAGGACACAAGTAAACATCACAAACAGCTAGTAAGATGAAGCGTGGCAGTCGAGGAAGTGTTTGTCAATAAGGGAAGAACACTCAGACAGAGTGGCTTTGTTTACAGCAATAATGCAGCCAATACTAATGCAAGGAGGAAGGCAACAGTCTCATTAGGCTGTTTAAGAGATGGAGTATTTTGAAAACTCCCCAGGCAAGTCACATTCATGTAGATGAGCACTAAATACAAGCAGACAGAAAGAGCGATAAAAGCTGGTCATTTAGTTTAATAAAATAATAGTACACTGAAAGTTTGTTGGTTAAGAGTGCTGCTTGAGTTTTGCTTTGTCACTCTACAGTACACAACATTCAACAACAGCAAAACATTTCAGTTCCTGTTGCAAATCCGCCTTCTCTGGTTTTATTGATAATCATTTTATAAAGCTGCACCCACCTCACCATGCTTCTGTTTCTTACATCAACTCAATGAGCTGCATGTGACGACTTTTTTAAAGCTGAAGTATCTTTGTGGTGCTGCTATTGTCTTGTGCTCATGCTCTTCATGTCAAAATCAATTAAGATAATCAAATTATATATTTCCCAAGTGCATTAAGTGTGCATCTGATTGTGTAATTATAGAAGGGAGAAAGTTCATAAGTCATACATTGTGAAGCTGTAGCCTTGAATGACCTTGCATATCCCTCCCTTTTGTACATCTCTTTTAAATAGATGGCCTGAATAACTGCCGGAGAGTATCTCAAATTTAGAAACAAATTAAGAAAGTCTGATTGGTTCCTGTGCAAACATCAGAGAACTGATATATCCAGGATTACATCTGGATTCTGAACTATAAATGGCTAAATGAGTATGTACACATCCTCAGGAACTGAGGGCAGGAAGAGGGTATGTCGCAGACAGGGAGGAAGAGCAGAGACAATGGTACAAACAAGGTTTCAATCGACTAACAGCAATGTGTCCTAACTTCAGGCAAATCACAGCTGATGTCAGTGTGTGTCAAAACTTTCCTGTGCTCTATCTGTAGGTCCATTATGAAGATTCTGCATCTTTCATTTCATTGTAAAGTGTAAAACTGTTGAGTAACAAGCGAGTTCCTTTGTGACAGCGTGGTATCCTTGTGCGTCTGCATGTGCAGCCTCAGCTGCTTAAATGTTACCTAACTCCAAACACTCACATCCTGCTGCCAAAGCTCAGAGATCTGCCTCATCGACCCAAACTGTTTTCATCTCTGTCAAACAGTGAACGGAAAGGAGGGACAAAACCTTCAAACTGGTGACAAACTTTGGCTTCCAGAAGGCATGTTTCCACCACCAGAATTTAACTTATGTCCATTGCAGCTTATTTATTGACTCCATTACAACTTCTAACAGCCCAAGTTGACACATCCCAATGTCTTTGAGTAACCAACAGTTCAAAATCCCACTTATTTAGATCAATTAGAAAAAAAAGACAAAAGAATTCCACAGGAAAAGGCAACAACAACACAATTTTGGCACTGACGCTTGAAAAAGTACACATAACTAAGTCAACTATGTCATATATATACTATAACTATGTCAAATAATTAAACCACTGACTCATTGTTTCAGTTTTTTATTCGGGCAAAATAATTTTAAAAAAGCACACATCCTCAGATTTTAGGCTCTTACATGACAGAATCTGCTGCTATTTATACGTAAACCACACGCTGAATATCCATGGGTTTAGTATTTTTAGTAAAACAAAACATTTTAAAGACATCACCATGAGCTCCATCAGTGATCATCCTTACTTTACGACATTTTTCAGAAAAAAAAAAAATGCTAAAAACAATAATATGCCAATCAAACATGTGAATAATTCTTAGTTGCAGCCCTAAAACAATTTGATGTCGGTCTGATTGTTGTGTGTTACTACATAGTGGGAAAAAATAGCTTGCTACTGAAAAAGTTGCATGATTCATTTTAAAAAAACAAATCAATACATGAATATTGCTTCATTAATAAAAAAGCTGGTAGCATACCGCAAAACTGCGCAATCTCATGACAAATGCATATTTGTAGCAAACCACATACTGGATTTTCTGAATAAGGAGACCGCCTCTATACTGAAACACATTTCCTCAACATAACCAACATTAACTGTGGCGTTTGTCGTGGTGAATACAAAATGTTGAACTGTGCAACCTCCAAAAGGCGTGTTTAGTATCATTTCCTAAAAATGCCGAATAGAAATAACTGAAAAGTGTTCTCAAAGTACATAGAGAACAGTGGAAACAAAAGCAGAACCAGTGACGATGGTTAAACATTAAGTTACTGGTTGTGAGAAAATCCCAACTGTGACAAATTCTGCAAAGCTGTAGCCTTGCAGGAAACTGAATCCTCATTCAGGCAAGTATTTTAAGATTAATGCTCTCTTTATGCACAGGTGTGGCCATTATTTTCTTCAACACTGCTCCCCTCAGTGAATTCTTGTTTCCAGATTTGTGTTGTGCTGTGTTTAATACCTATACACTCCATTTCCCCTCATCAGTTGTTCCTAGTCCCAGAGCTAATTAACTACTGAGGTACGTTTCCTTTCCATTCATTCTAGCAGTACAGGAAGCAAATGCACAACACTGACTCAATGATGTAAGAAACATTCAAGGTTCTTGTCGCATTAAAAAAACAATGCCAAGAAATGGCACCCTACGGCAGCCAGTGCTCTCTTACACTGTGTCCAAACTTGATGAGAACGCAGCTGGACAATGATCTCAAACATACTATCTAGACAATTAAACTGCTGAATGCTTCTGTTTGGCAAAGTGAGTCATTTCTTGCTCTGGCTGAGCGTTTCACTTGTCAAAATCAGATTAAAGAGGACGCTGAAACAACCATGAAGTGGAAATGGCTGTACCAGTGTATGCTACGTAGAACATGCTGGTGTTTGTGGGTTGTAGACATCCACCCACAGATAGTGCTACATACTAGACTTATTCAACCTCACACGACAAATGTGTGTCAGTGTCCTAAATAAATGCACTTTGGTCTTCTGTTTTCTCAGTGTGCCAAATTTATGCCAGGTACCACTTACAAAAAGGCTCCGAGTGTGCGCTGGCCATTACAGGCAATGCTGGCGTCAGTTTATTGTTTCCCATCACAGTAATGTCTGTAAAACCCACTGATGTATTTGCCAAAGTCGGGCGGTACCGCTGACTGCAAATGACTGTAACATTATGGATTATTTGTGTCTGCGCAGCAGCAAATCCCTGTAAGCTGTTTTTAATGGATCTCAGGAAACAGCTTACAGTCAAACACTGTTATAGAAGCAGCTGCTATGACTTGGTAAAAACATTTTCAGATTATATTTCTTAAGGTGTATAAATCTGTGTTTCAAAACACTCTTTTTAGACATGGTGTCAGAAAAAAAAAATCAGACTGGACCAATCATTCATGGACTTTGTTTGTTTTGTGTTATCCGACATAGATTTTGGCTTTGTAGTTTAATTTAAATGTCTTGTCATGGAACTGATACTGTCCATGTGGAGATTATAATGACATTTATCTGAGGAATTATTACTGACATCTGCATTGCATGTTAAAAAAGGTGGAAGGAAACGGGCACGTTGTGTATCCTAAAGTATTTCCACATAGATTTATGAACTATATATGCCACCATGGATTCTAAATACTGTGGATTTTCCTACACACAGTATGAAAGTTTTTTTTCAACAGTAGGAACTAATAACGGCACATAAACTGCAAGTGCAGTCTCAAACATGGAAACCACAAACCTGCCAATCTGGGAAATACTGTACGCTTCCTACACATTTTACTGTCACACGCAAGCTTAGAGGAAGAGGTTTGCGTGTTAAAAGACATCTTGAACCTGAAAACGGGTTGTTGTGGTTACTGTCGTGTGACAGTTGTGCTCATTGACTGCATGCATCATTGTCCTTTTAGTCAAGCTGCCGGCTTGTACACTGTAGAAAAGTAGGCTAGGATTGATGGCAAAGCAAGCAGGACAATTTTACGGAACACTTTTCATTGTTGTGTGCTTCCATATATAGATAAGATTGGATCCATAGATCCCTGAATACCAGAGATATAAGTGATACTATTTTTCTCAGCTAGCAAGCTATGGTACCAAAATTAGAATTACACAACATGCTTCACTTTGACCTCCAGTCAGTTTCTGGATGTTTTTTACTCACTGTAGGCTAATTTTTTTTACTGCAATACAAATTCCTGCACCTCTATGGAAACACATAACCATGGCTAGAAGAAGCGAGAACTCAGAAAAAAAACGTGGCATTTCTTTTATCATTTTGTTGCTTAAAAACTGAAAAAACAACATTTTTCCAAGTATCCACAGGTGTTACCACTGATGGAAAAAGATTATGTTGACTTACATTTTCATTTGTTCCCATACTTGTTTTTCTATCTGTTCAGCGGAAGCACAGCCTGCAGTTTAGCCGGGAAGTCTCAGAATTTTTGTCACGGCATAAATGAGTGGCTACTGGCTTTGTGGTTGAAGAGTGCAGAATTTTCTGTTTTGTATAAAATCTGGAGCGAACAGATTATTTTGGCAAATTTTTAAAAGATACTTCCAGAATAAAGTGATTTTGATGAAATATCACAATTTTAGGCTTAGATTTGGTCGCATTTTCTGACAGAAAGGGACATCACAAGTGAGTAGTTCAAGCACGGTCAGAAGGTTGGAAATCCTGTTTTCCCAGCTGGCGTCATTTCAGCCATTTTTAAATTTGCCTTTGAAACCCACCAGCAGGTTTGGGGGTTCAGAGGCAAATGATCAAATGTGAGTCAAGGTGAAGGTGTGGCGCCAAAGTTAATACTAAAAAATACAACAAAAGAATTCAGCGGTTTGGACCTATGCTGGATGTGTAGAAGCAGAAGTAACACCAGCTGGGCTAAGCTACTGCCAGCCATCAGCTGCAGCAGTTTCCCACTAATGTTAGCTGAAAGTGAGTTATTATCTGGATTTCGGCTGTTTCTCACACTCGCACTTAAGGAAAGTTGGCCCGACTACTTTAACAGTCGACGGTAGCCGTAAACCGAGCTGACACAGGATCTTCCACACTTTTTGTAGTCTTCTAGTCTGCTGCAGACATTTTTTCTGTTGTTCTGTACAGTAAACCTGCAGGCAATGCAATGTTGTGTTTGCAGGCCTGTTAGGTGAGCTTATTTAAGGAGCTCATGTGGACAGCCAAGTAAACACATTCACTCTGTCAGCTGCTCTGGTCTGAGGTGTTGTCGGAATAAACACTGGCTGCAATGTAAACTAGTACTGTTAGTGACAGTCTGTCTAAACAGGACAGTGCAGATTTCTGTGTTAACGACAGTGTGGTTATAGCACAGATCTAATGGGATGCCCCATAATTAGCTGCACCCGTGGGTATGTGCAAGTCTCCCATCTGAGATGTGCTGAATTTGCTGACCTTGAAATGAGAAGAAGACTGGTGAAAAGCCAGATCTTTAATTCAGAAGGAACCACTGCACACTTTGAACCAAGATTAATACATTTATTTTTACTAGTCACGTTTTTTATTACTCCACTATCCACCAAAGTCACTCACATCCATTAAATAAATAAACCTGCCTTTGACAATTGTGTTCTTGAACAGATTAAATGTTCTAGAAAGAAACCCTGAGCCTTAAGCAGATTGCCCTTGCTCATCTCCACACCCATAGAACCACTAACTCACCACTATCAAGGAAATAGCAATGACGAGTGGTTCATTAGGTGACATGGATCACATGAGATGAGTGGATGAGAGCGAGTCGTGAAAATGTCCTGTAAAAGGCCATGGGTTTGATTTGATCAACAGGTCACAGTGTCCTTGTGAGCAGGAAACTGGAGCTTGTGCGTGTTCACTGCCTGTTGTTGCGCAGATGTTTGAAAGAAAGCACTCTACTCATGATGCAGGGAAATTACTGGCCATTAATGCAGAGTGCTTGCTTTTCCTGAGTGGTTTAAATGACCTCGGAGATGACCAAAGAGTTCCTGTTAGTCCATTTGGCCAACACAAACTAATGTTTGTAATGTCTAAAATGGAGAAAAGATCATAAAATACAGCGCCAGTTGTTATTTTTCGGGCTCATGGATTTGAAAAGCACATGTATACCCAGTATCTCCATCTCTACTATTGTAACGTGATTCCCCTAAAAGCACAGCCACCAAATATCCTCTTGCATAAAACCACTCTCTTATCACAAAGACACCAAAATGAATAAAGGTATTTCTAATTTTATCTGAAGCATCTCATTAAGGCAGAAGTACCTATATGTGGGGATGCAAGACGACATTAGCACGCCATCAATATCAGCTGATAAAGGCCCAAAATGAACACTGACAGTCAGACACAGCCGATCTTTCTGATAATCTGAATGTGTCAGTTTCACGTCTCAGCGACCACCCTGGTCACTTTTCTGCAAAAGTTGCAGGATCCATCTGTAAGTCTCCAAAACAAAGGGAGCTGCACATATACTGGCAAGTGGACCAATAGCAGAGACGTGATTAATTACTTATAATTATACATTTTTCCACCGACAGAGACATCGAGACAGGATCGGTCAAGATGTAACAGCATACTGTGTACTTTTCTGCATATCAGACAGGTGAACAGTCACACAGAGGTGATAGTTTATCAGCTGCTGGTAAATCATTTGTTACACAGTAGATCTAAATTTAGTCATTTATCTAAGATAAGGTAAGATCTACTTTATTCATCCCGAAGGAAATTGTTTAAATCACATCAGATGTGAATCAAGGTTGCCGTCATCAGTATTACGGATGTGTCTGAATGATGTTGACGTAAGTAACCTTTGTCTGAATGACAGAATGCCGTCACTTTAGCACATTGATAAAGCCAGCAATGTTACGTAACATGACTATCTCTGTGTGTCTTCATGATAAGAGCAGCCACCATAATATGCTAATTCCAGAGGAGAGAGTTGATGTTCTATTCAATATCAACTTTCTACATATACAACAATCTGTCAAATATCAGTATTTTTCCACAATGGAAGAATCTGTGCAACGTCTGAATATCCACTTCTGGAAACTTCTGTATATTTTTTATTTACTTTTATTTCTCTACTTATGTTCCCTACATATTTTTACTATCCTCTTTGCTGCTGTAACACTGCAAATTTCCTCACTTTGGGGTTAATAAAGGCTTATCTTATTTTAATTACTTGGGAAAAAACCTGCATTTAATACTATCGGCAAAAATTTGTTGGAAAATATGAGCAAAAACCGACTATCATGCATCCCTGTCTGCATGTAAACTACTGTGTGTGTGACTATTATGTCATAAACCACTAACCATGCAGGGCAGGGACTACGTGAGTCAACAGAGATTAGCTGCATCAGATCCAAATGAAAATAATGGAATCACTGTCATGAGTATAACCTGTCATACAGACCGGAAATCTATTACAGTAACAAAATAAACGTAACATCTGATATTCGTGATAGGCGAGCAGAGCCACACTACCAAACAAAATATGTCTAATTGCTATTACTAATCAATCTGAGCTTAATCTGCTCTTAATTTGCCATCATCTGCTTCTTAAGGTCCAATGTCTGGTTATAATTTAGCCCCATTTTTATTTACCAGGAATACTGAAACTCACCCTCGCCTGGATGAAAGATACTCATCCAGAGTGTGGTTTGGACATTTCTGTCTAAACATAGCGGGGCTACGGAGCTGACACACGACTCTGCCCAGAAACTCTGGAAAATGTTGCTCATGTGATTAAAAACTTTAATCTAGGAGAATATAAGCGGCATCAGAGGCAGGGACGAAGAAGGAAAGGAGAGAAGAGTCGGCTACTTTGTCTACAATAGCAGGTTATTTATCCAGGTTTTGTTTGGGGGTAAAATGCAGGTTTTTTTACAAATAAAAAGGCAGCAAACCATTCAGAATTCATCCAGTTATCTCCTTCAAATATTAGATTCACTCCATGCACATCTCATTTGTTTGCGTCACTATGGTTCCATGAACATCTGGCACAATGTGGTAAATGTTTACGCCAAACAAGGCTGCAGCGAATGGATTATTCTGACTGATTCATCTTGTAGTTATTTTTAATATACTGTTTAGTCACAATCATGGAAAACCCCTTTACAGCTTCCAAGAGCCCAAATGTGATGACTTCAGACTCCATTTTTGTGGTTGGAACTTAAAGACGTTCAACTTTCTTGAAATTTCACTAATCCTATCTGCTCACCTTCACATCTGACAAGCTGGAACTGCAGAGTTAATGTGTTTTTGCTTCACTTGAGAGATTCAATAGATCCAAGCTAATCATGTTAGCATTTTAATCTTGTGTGGTTGCTGTAAAAGTGTAAAAACTTTAATCTAGGTGAGTATATATGGCATGATAGGCAGCGAGGAGGACAGACAGAGGAGGAAAAAGAGGAAAAAGTAAAGTTCTTTGTCTAGAATAGCAGGTTAAAACCATTCAGAATTTATCAAGTTGTCTTCAAATATTAAAATAACTTTGCAAACATTTCATTTGTTTGTGTCTCTGTGCTTTCATGAACATCTGGCACAATGTGGTACATGTTTACACCGAACCGAAAGGACTAGATTAATCCTGTAGCTATTTTTTAATGTTTATAATTTCTGTATAATTGTGGAAAACTTCTGTTAGAACTTGCACAACTCCCTTTTTGGCCGGAAACTTGAAGACTTCAAAGATCTTAATCTGCTCACCTTCACGTCTGACAAGCTGGAACTGGAGAATTAATGTGTTTTTGCTTCCCTTGAGTGATCAGATCGATTTAAGCTAATCAGTAAAGCACTTTAATGCTGTGTGGCAACTGTAAAAGTATAAAAACCTCAATCTAGGAGAGCACACAGGGTATCATAGGCAGAAAGGGGGAACAACAAAGGAGGAAAAAGTAAAGTTCTTTGTCTAGAATAGCAGGTGTCCACGTTTCGTCTGGGTTCCCACACATAAAAAAGCAGCAAATTGTTAAGAATTTATCCAGTTATCTCCTTCAAATATCAAATTAACTCCACACACATTTCACTTGTTTGTGTCCTGATGCTTTCATGAACATCTGGCACAATGTGGTACATGTTTACACCGAACCAAAAGGACTATTTTCATCACTGACTCATCTTGTAGTTATTTTTTTTAATACATACTGTTTAGGTATAATTGTGGAAAACCTCTGTCAGAACTCCTTTTTTTGGCCGGAAACTTGAAGACGTCAAAGATCCTAATCTGCTCACCTTCACATCTGACAAGCTGGAACTGGAGAATTAATGTGCTTTTGCTTCCCTTGAGTGATTAAATCGATTTAAGCTAATCATTTTTAGCATTTTAAAGTTGTGTAGTTAGTGTTGAAGTGCTACAGAAAGCCGTGTTTTCACTCCTGGAGTTGTGTACTATGTTTACTCCGGTTTTTGTTTTTTTCTGAGTTTTCATGAAGGTAAACAAACTGACTATGACTAATAATTCCACTTTTTCAGAGTCTTAAACACTAAAAAGTGACTAACTGACTGCTAGCTTACTTGTGAGAGAGTCGCTTGATGAGATGGTCGATATGAACGTTCCTCAGAAGTCCTCACAGAAACTCCTCCGGGGCCGCTTCAACTCACTCCAGCCGTCCTTTACCAGCCCAGAGTCACCCGAACAAAGGCGGAGAAGCCAAATAAATCCCCATGAGTGCGTTTTCCGCCGCCGGACGTCGTGTTTTCGCCGTGGGTCGCTCCTGTTTTCACTCCCCCGCCGACGGCTGGACTACCGAAGACTGCCGCCGCTTAAATGGACCGACTACTTCTTTCAACGGCTGCGCGGGCACGACGGCGGCGCGGCTGTTCTGGGAGGAGCCACCCCCCCTCCTCCTCCTCTGTCACTCTCACACGTGTGCGCGCTTCTACAGACGTTTACAGAGGCGGGCGCGCCGCTGAAATATTAATGAAAACCTGTTGTAGTCAGGTGGAATGTAGGAGTCACCTGAAGAACCGGTTGTTGGGGCCAAAACTCTTAAAACTGCACTTTAGTTGTTGTTGCTGCAACTTACATTAAACAGCATTATCACAAAAATAAAAAACAATCATGCATTTTGTTTTTTTCATAGATTTATTGCAGGTTTTCTGGAAATATGACTAAATTATGCGGGGTTAAACATACATCTACTAATGCTAATAACTGGTTAAACGTCCTCTGGTGATTTTTCCCTCAGCTATGCTCTTTTGTTTTCCATCTACAAGCTTCTGGTTGTATCTTTGACCATTCTTCTCGACAGAATTGGTGCAGTTCAGCTAAATTTGTTGGTTTTCTGACACAAACTAAATTCTTCATTACAGTTCTCAGGTTCTTGACCGTCGGGACTTTGGGGAAACCAGTCTAAAACCTTAATTCTAGCCTGATTCAGCCATTTCTTTGGCATTTTTAATGTGTTTGGGGTCATTGTCTTGTTGGAACACCCAACTGCATGTAACACTTAACCCTCTGAATGAAGATTTTAGGTTTTCCTGCGGAACGTGGAGGTAATCCTCTGCCGTCATTATTCCATTTACTTCCACTGAGAGCAAAACAGCCCCAAAGCATGATACTGCCACCACCATGCTTGACAGGAGATTTGGTTTTTGGGGTTTAGGGCCTCACCTTCTCTCCTCTATTTCTATTTCATGCCCTTACAGAGGATAAAGCGGTGTATCAAAGATGGATATTTGTCATTTTCATGCCCCATTTTTTGGCATGAACTTTGTTTTTATCAAAGAATAAAAAGTTAATCTTCCACCTTTACGCTTGTGAAGACACGCTTGTGAGAACAAACTTCACAAATACCACCAAAAGAGTGTTGCCAATGTGAAGTGTTGTATTACACCCCGAACATCTAGTAAACATTTTCTGTTTACCTCAGTCCGAGAGGAATTCGACCCATTTATTAATCTGCGTGCCAAACAAGCTGAGACTCCTTCAGTGGAAATTGTCCTTGCAGGTTTTTATTTTGTAAGGCACCATTATTAAACCGCTGCAGCTGTAAAAGGGCTTATTTAAAGCATTTTTACATGTAGTTTAACGATGCCTGATGT
The DNA here is from genome assembly GCA_024666655.1 of Dascyllus trimaculatus. NCBI lineage: Eukaryota > Metazoa > Chordata > Actinopteri > Pomacentridae > Dascyllus > Dascyllus trimaculatus. The sequence goes on along the minus strand of CM045464.1, from coordinate 8,302,642 downwards.
TGGGCTGCACCCATAAGTGTAGGTTTAATTTGAGAATTAGCAGGGATACAGTAAATTCAGTTTGTGGAGGTCCTTTTAGATTAACTTTGGAGCATAAAACACTTCTTTTACTGGCATTCTGCTGCAGTTTTGTGCACCAATTTGTGCCTTTTTGGCATCAATTTATGGTGAAAATGACTTCATTTACGTAAAATAAAACCTAACAACCAAACATGAGGCAACAATGTAAAATAGAATGGAATATAGCAAATCTCTCCAGCTACAATGACGTGTTGTTGTCTCAGTAAGACCTCAGCAGTGTGTCTGCAGCGAGATCAAATTGCAGAAGCTCGTTTATAAAAGGTCTGCCAATAACGAAACCAAACTTCCGCTTCTGGGGACGTGTAGAGTTCTGGTAATGTATGACATATGCAGGAAGAGAATGCAAAACATTTACTTCAAGCATTTCCGTGCGATCGCAATAGTTTCCTTAGGTTCCTTTGAGATGATTCATAGTCTTTAGTAGTCGAACACGCTGCTGATGAATGAAATGAATCAGTTGTGACTGAATTGGGCACAGGGAGGTGTAAGACGTGGTTGCATTTTATTGAATTCATGAGTGGAATATTGTTGTTTGATTGAGAACAAACGATCGGGACGTAACTTGTCCTAATCATTTATTCTCAAATCCCTTTTTCAGACTGAAATACGTAACACTGCTGCTCCATCAATCTGCTAAAGTGACGGCATTCCTTCGTTAAGACCTACTGAATGCATGTAGGTCACTTTTTCATTAATGTTCTTGACAACTTCCTTCAGACATGCGCAAGACAGTGGTCTTTCGTCTATCGCGGTTCCAGAACCCCTCACGATAGACGAAAATCCACGAAGTAGCGACCTTATGCTTATTCTATTATTTATGTATATTTTAAGGCTTTATAAACCCTCCCCATGCTTGGGTTCGGCGTCAGAATCCTTAGAAGGCGCAGAACGTTTGGGCGACATCGTAGGGCTTGGAATGAATTCAACACCGCAGAGCAACACTACATGTAGCGATCAGACGTCGATGTGAAATGGACAAGGCGAGGTGTTGAACGCTGCTATAAATGGGAGATGGAGGGAACTGATGCTACGGTCCCATCCATCAGCCAATAGCGTGCTGTGTGCAATCTCACGTGAGCAAACTAGCTCAAGAGGAAGCGGCCGTAGCTGCGTTTTCCATACGTGCGAGTACTCATTTGCTGTATGCTATGTATTTTATTTCGATTTAATATTCTTCTTAATCCGTGATACAAAATTAGATATATGCAATTTAAAAATCTGCGATACAGTGAGACCTAGAAAAGTGAACAACGATATAGCGAGGGGCGACTGTATTTGGTTACTGGTCTGTTAATTCAACTGCATACAGCTCAAATCAACACTATGTTTAGAGGGAAATGTTACTATAACTGACCTTGTGAGATTTCTGTCGTACCTTTTAGATGATGACCAGGTTGCTTATTCAGACATGAAGTCGACACATTCAGATCCTATCAGATTCATGGAAAGTAGTGCAGGTCTGAAAGCCCTTTTTCAGACAAGGGATATGGAACGATGCTGCCTTCACTAATCCATTACTTATACCAGTCTATCAACTTGTCAGCAGCTCAGTTTCACTCTGATTTCTTAAGCAGTGAAACTGAAAGTTCAGGTCTCAACCTCAAGACGGCCACAAATTCAACAAGAAATTCAACTGCAGCTGATTAACTTGATGTGAAAGAGGTGAAGAAAGATGCACAATGTGACCTGGTAGATCTGGTAGATCCTGATCGATCCTTTCTCCATGCCAGGGATCCTTTATAGTTAAAATAAATTAAAGTACTGCTTTTGTTCCTGCTGCTGTCTGATGCTGCAAGTATTTAATAAACTCAACTGAAATAGTCCTAAACAACTGGAAGCAACAAACCTCAGCTCATCTTGTGGAGGATCCTGAACTCAGATTATATTCATTACTGGTGGATGTCATTAATCTATGCTGTCAGTGTCTATTTTTAATCACAGTGACGTTTGATTATTATTATGGACATTTAATTTTGTCACCGAAAGGAGTGAGTAAGAAAGTTGTGTTGTGATTTTGGCACCCATACTGTGTAATAAACGCCTCCTGTGATGTTTCTGGACAGAATTTGATGCTAAAATGTGGAAAAATCCTACATTAAATCACTTCAAAGTACTAAGTTTAGACTTCTGCCGTGTTGAAAGTGATATGGAAACGTTACTCAGTCCAGCTTGGTGAGATTGCCAGTGCAACTTTTTTGGAAATGTACCAGGATGCTCTTTCAGACATGAAGCTAAGTTGCCGTCAGATTAATGGAACAATGTTTGTCTGAAAGGGGCTTTAAAGCTCAGATGGAGGTCTGGTTTCGCTTCTATTATTCATGCATTAAAAACTGCTGAAGATGATTTCATACACATTGCTTTGGCTCTGCTAATTCTTGTTTCACTTTGTATTTTTTACAAACAAACAGTACTCCTAAAGGGTGTAAACAAGAGACAGCAGTAGTCAGTTGGAGGTACACTGTGTGTTTGCGTGTTGCGTGTTTGCGTGTTGCGTGTTGCGTGTTGGGCGTGGAGGCTCCACACAGCAGGGGCTCCGTCCTCAGGCTGTCTGCTGCTAATGACCAGGACAAAGGGGGTCTGCAGTGTGGAGGACTGGAGGCTTTAGGTCCTTCTGGGCAACAGATCCACAGCTGGTCCCCTCATGGAAACAATGGACATCCATTCTGTGCTCATGAATAATCATCTCCAGGGTCACATATGATTATAATGTGCAGACACACACTGGGTCTTGAAGTTGGGTCTTCACTTGTTTCTCTTGGAGGTGAGATTATTCTCTCTGCGCTCTTCCTAAGGAGCTTCGTAAAGCATAAGCTGGCAGGACATTCCAAAACAAATTGACATAGCAAGTAATACACAGTCCTGTCACTGGCACAAATATGGCTTATAAAGTCCCCAAAATAATAAATAGTTTTAAACAAACTCTTATGGAAGTGAAAGAAAAATCATAGCTGAGCAGCTGCAAGGACAACATATATTGTGAGGCAGTGAAGTTGGACCAGTTCACCTGTGTTAGGTGTAAAAATCTACATTAACACAACGTATCTGAAACAGAAGCTATAGACTTGTGCTGCTGTATGCATTCAGAATGAATCACTGTATGAATATTTTAGCACTTAATAATGATATGATTGGGTTAAATGACGTCCTGGACAGAAAATGATCCTCCTTTCCGTCATTAGCTCGCCGTCCTCCAGAGAGTCATTGTCACAGAGGTGAGGGCGTCGCCTCATTTTTCTCACAGATCACTGCTGTAGTGGCAACTCAACACCCCGCTGTGGGTTTAAAGGTTAATTGTGTACATTAGAGCCCTTCCACCAATCACGGTGTCATCCGAACAGGCTGCTTATCCGGGCTAATGACGCTAACGAGACGGGATAGGGCGGCCGGTGCGAAGGCGGCCTCAGACAGCCAGGACTCAGGTGTCTCACGGTCTCAGGTGGCCGCTGAGCTGTTGTCGGTCGTGTATGTGATCAGTCAGGGGTGTCGGTTGAGCTGATGCTGGAACTCGTAGCTGCTGCTGCCACCCAGCTGCTCCTGTATCAGGTTTAATCAAGCTGCTGTTAATGAGGTGCAGGGAAAGAACTAAAGAGGCTGTGATGAAGCCGCTAGTTCCAGTGTTTTGACAGACTGAACTTTATCAGGGTCTCTAGGATGTTCTGTTTACACGCTTCGCTAAAAGCAGTGACAGTAGGAAGACTTTAAAGCTCGGCTGAAACTGGATACGGAGCAAATGTTGCGGGCAGGGCCGATGATTAGCCAGATAGGGACTGGAGTTCTATTCATGTACAACCGGAGGACATTTCCCAAAATATAACATTTATGGCCAGAGTTAGTTCAAAGAATCCATTCAGATTTTGTCATAAATTTAAATGTGGCCTCCGAAAAGAAACTATTCATTATTGAAAGAATACATTTCTCAGCATGGCTTCTAGGTCTCAACTGTAAAAAAAATACTTGCAAAAAATAATTGCTGGAAGGCCAAAAAATAGTGTAATGTAAAATTAAAAATGAAGAAGGTTTCCATAATTTAAATACATTTACTAGCCTTAATTTTACACAACATCTCGTAGTTTTTGGCTTTTAAATGTTCAATGACGGATGCTTCCAAGTGTAAAAACAATTAAATTACTTGTAAAATATAATATTAATAATATATATAATGACACAGATAGATAGATGATATTCATAATGATAAAACTTGTATTTTGACAGATTACGAAAACACATTTATTCAATAATTGTGTCTCATTTAACAAACAATTCTATGTAAAATTACTAAACCAGATTTTTTCTGTTAATTGTCATTAATTGTATTTGATTTTAGAGATATATTTACAGTGTTTAACTTGAATTGGACAGTTTTATCTATTAAATAAAAAAGCAATGCTTGTGAAATTGGGATAAATTTGCTCAACTGTTTGTTTTTATGGTTATTCACAGAGGTTTTACTGTTATTTTACATCAGACATTCACGCCATACTTTTTATTTTCATTGATATTTTTGCAAATATAAAATAAATAAAAATACAAAAAAAATATAAATATGAAAAGAAAAAATTCTGTAAAATAGCAGATTTTTTTACAGTGTAAGTTTCATTTTGATTTTAGCTGTCAGTTTGCATTTTGGTAATAAACTCATCATTACTGCTGCAGTGTTAAAAGTCTTTTTCTTTACATTTAGACTTTCTTATCTGTCTTTTGCTGCTCTGTCTGTGTTCACTTGGTGCTTGAAATTAATCATCACTTGTCTGTGTAAAAAACTACTCATGATAGATAGTGCTGGTGATTACAGGCTGGAGGGCAACTGAGTTCATCTGACAGTCAGGAACACACACACACACACACACAGACACACACACACACACACAATTTCCAGTAAAGCTCTGTGACAGGAAGAGGAAACAATAAAAACTGAATTGTGGCAACCCTGAACTACATGTGTCGTAATTTTTTATTGTGCTTTAGCGGATGAAACGGTCAGACACACACACACACACACACACACACACACACACACACACACACACACACACACACACACATCCGTATGGCTTCCTTTGAGGAGACATTTATTGACATAATGCTTTGTATAGATCCTTACCCTGAAGGCCAGGTCATGCTTTTCTTGTTTCCAACTCTGTTTATAATCCAGCAGTCTGTGCAGAAGCTGCATTGCTACTCATATCGAACACAGAAAAACACATGGGGCAATTTTTGCAGGATGTAACAGCTACTAGTACCAACTGGACTTATTCCTGAGGGGTGTCGAGCACAGTGGGCGAACAAAGCACGAGATATCTGGAGAATTTAGAACTTTACGCTGTGTTCGGGCTTCATCAGTAGGAATCATGTACAAATCAAAGCACCAACTTTGTGTCCGTGCAGTCGCAACTTTTGGAAATCATGTAGAAGTCCATGGAGGATTTGGGTAGAGACGGAACTTACGTCACGTGTACCCTGACAGACGACGAAGCTTAGTCTATTTATGTCTAGTCTAGTTATTCTCTGGTCATCGACTAAACCACTAAAAACTCAGACTGGGCTGAAGCACTGTGTCAGCAATTATTCCTTAGGAGTGTCGAGCACAGTGGGCGGAAATAGCACGAGATATAAGGAGAATTTAGAACTTTACACTGTGTTTGGGCTTCATCAATGGGAAGAATGTACAAATCAAAGTACCAAATATGTGTCCATGAAGTCACAAATTTTGGAATGCATAATGGTTAGAGACGAAATTTACATTACGCATACCCTTGCGGATCAGAAAGCATGAACTGGCCTTAACCGTCATTGCTAAGTGCACAAGCTATAGTAAACAGAAATATGGTGATGTGTAAACTCTCTGTTGTGCTTCCTGATCTTTCACCAATAAAAGTAGTTTATCATGACTAAGTGCCTAACAACAACCCTAACCCTAACCTAAACCTTAAACTTAAAATTCATCATCGGTCATAGATTAAACCCCTAAAAACACAGGTTGGATTGTAGTATTGTGTCAGTGATTATTCCTGAGGGGTGTCGAGGACAGTGGGTGGACATAGTATGAGATAGCTGGAGAATTTTAGAACTTTACACTACATTTAGGCTTCATCAATGGAAAGCATGAACAAATCAAAGCACCAGATTGGATCTGTGTCGTCGCAACTTTTAGAATGCATGTAGAAGTCCATAGATCATTTGGGTACAGACGAAGCTTACATCATGCGTACCCTTACAGACGAAGAAAAGGTATCTTAAAGCAAATCAAAGTCTTCTAAGGTTAAAGTTACTCTCTGGTCACTGATTAAATCCCTAAAAACACAGGCTGGACTGTAGCATTGTGTAAGCGATTATACCTGAGAGGTGTCAAGCATAGTGGGCAGACATAGCACGAGCTATCTGGAGAATTTAGAACTTCCTACTTTTTTTGTGCTCTGTCGATGGAAAGCATGTACAAATGAAAGCATCAAATTCGCATCCATGCTGTTGCAAATGGACACAGCACAGGATATCTGGAGAATTTAGAACTTTACACTGTGTTCATGCTTCGTCAATGGAAAGCTTGTACAAATCAAAGCACCAAATGTGTGTCCATGCAGTCACAAATTTTGGGATGCATGTGGAAGTCCACAGAGGGGTCAACACTGACACTTGCAGTTTTAGGTAGAGACCAAATTTATGTCACGCGTATCCTTACGGACGAAGAAAGCATGAATTGGCCTTAACCTTCACTACTAAGCGCGTGTTACAGTCAAGGTCACTCCATGCTTTCTTGTTTCTCTTTCTTCAGTGAATACAGTTTCTCATGACTAAGTGTCTCACGCTGAAGCATGGTCAATATTCCTCAGGTGTGTCGAGCACAGTAGTCAGAAATAGCACAGGATATCTGGAGAATCTAGAACTTCAAGCTGTGCCACCAGCAGAAAACATGTACAAATTAAAGCCCCTCGAAAGTCCTGCAACCCCTTAGCTAAACATACTTCCAAACTTTAATTCCTCTTCAGCAATTGATTTAACCCCTAAAAACACAGGCTGGACTGCAGCAATGATACCTGAGGGTTGTAAAGGACAGTGGGCGGACGTAGCACGAGATACCTGGAGATTGTAGAACTTCCCACTATTTTTGGGCTCCATCAGTGGAAAGCATGCACAAATAAAAGCGCCAAATTTGTGTCCATGCAGTCAAAAACAGACACAGCACAGGGTATCTGGAGATTTCACAACTTCCCACTGTACACAAACTGTACTTACAATAAAACACCTATCAAGTCCAGCGGCAACTACTTCAATTATAACTCTGTTAATGATGATTATAAAGGTGTAAATGAGTGAGATTTCCCTCACTCTGATGGTTCAAAACTCCAGCTGGTCCTTGCAAAGAAAACTGTACAACACATCCAAAGGGGAATCGAGATAAGTCTTATCATCTCAATAAAGCTTAACAGATTTACTTTCGAATCTAAGCAGTAAAACACGAACACAGTTTGTGGAATGTGATAACCCGAACTTTTATTGTTTTACTGAATGACTGCTTTCGATCTGAGGACCGGTGAGCCTTTACTGTTTCAGAGTGTTCTTTAACAGGGTCATAAATCCAATAAAGAAAGACAAACAACCGCACAATCTCTGTCGCTAGAGATCGACTGGAAATCATAAAATGAATGTACAAGCAGGGAACTTTTTGGCCCGGGGGTCATTTTTGGATAAGACACAATGAACTGAAACAGGTAAAAGTTTCACAGAACTGTTTTATTTCCTAACAGTGGCCTTTATCTCGTCTTTAAAAGAGGTTAATCTTTATGAACTGTTCAGACCAAGTGATTTGAGAAAGTTCTGCAGAGTTCTTGTAATGTTTTTAGCTGGAACTTTTCTTTTATTTCCCACCATGAATGCAGGATAAAGTTCTCTAAAGGCTCTAAAATTGCACTGAAATCCTCCGTCTGTTGTTGTTATGTAACATTGAGGGAACGTTTTAGAGAACAGCAACGTCTCCAAAGAATCCGCAGAATGTTGTCGGCAAAATGTTCCACCTTTGTCAATGTATAAAATATCCTATTACAAGAACATTTTATAAAAACAGTCTTCTGAGGCCTCGGTAACATCTTGAAAACATCTTTTGAATGTTGGTTTGAGAACTTTTTTCTTCATCATGGAACATAATCTGACAACATAGTCCTCTGACTGTTAAAACATTCTGTCTTTAACCTCATAGGAACATTATTTTAAACGATAAATATCCTTAAAATGTCCTTCGAATGTCAGATTAACTTGTTTTCTTTCAAGCATCATTTCAACTTGTAGGTAATGTTAGCCAGTGTTGCTAATGTTGTGCTAATGTATAGTGAAGGTGTGTCTGGGCTCTAATGACAGTATTTGTGTGTGTGTGTGTGTGTGTGTGTGTGTGTGTGTGTGTGTGCAGTCGCAGCAGAAACTCTTTGTTTACAAAATATACGTCAGCTATTGTGACAACATGCGATAACAAAGTAAAATGTTAAATCTCACTGGATATTTTCACCCAGTTACTGCAAACTGCACATGAGTCACGTTGTGGTTTCTGCTGTTTCTGCTCCTGGATACTGAGAATCAAAAGCCGCCGGTGAAGGTTGACTTCACGGGTTTGCGTGTTCACTTCCTGAGGATGAACGTCAGATTCAACTGTGGAGAAACGAAACTCTTAGAGGCAGTAGAAGGAGTTATTTTAGGTGGTGGGTATGTGGTGTTTGTAAGACATCAGCTATCACAGAATGAATTTGCTTGAAGGCAAATTCAAGAGTAGCAACCATCCATCCATCCATCATCTATACACCTCTTAATCCTCTGTTGGGTTGCGGGGGAGCTGGAGTCTATCCCAGTCGACTCAGGGCGAAGGCAGGGGACACTCTGGACAGGCCACCAGTCTATCACAGGGCCACATATCGAGACAAACAAGCACACTCTCATTCACACCTACAGACAATTTAGAATCGTCAATTAACCTCAGCATGTTTTTGGACTGTGGGAGGAAGCTGGAGTACCCAGTGAAAACCCACACTGCACAGGGAGAACATGCAAACTCCACACAGAAAGATCCCAGGCGTCCTAACCGGGATGTGATCTTCTAGCTGTGAGGCGACGCTGCTAACCACCGAGCCATCATGCAGCCCCGAGCAGCAACCATCAGAACATTCATTGTGGAACCTTAAATTCTCTGTTTTTTTGTCCCAGTTACATTGGTGAAAATATCATATATAAATAACAATTATTTTAAGAAAGTTATCGAAGGATTGTTATATAATAATAGAATTCATTACTCCTGCATTCACAATAACAGGATAGATAGGTTTTCTAGGATTTAATTTTAATTTAAATTACGCTGTTTGTATAAATATTTATAGAGTCACATTTCATATAATTATAATGCCAATTTTCATTATTAAAATATTCATAAGGTAATATTTTGTAATAATGTGTCAACTATTTGTTAATTTATAGATTTTACACAATTTATTCATAGGCTAAAAAATAATGTTTTGCAATGTCAGTCTTTTTTTTTTAAAATTAACACGACTTCTAATGAAATTATTTTCCAATTGCAGTGTTGCAGCAGCAGTTTACATATCATAAAAACACAATTTTTAAATAATATATTTAAAAAAACCTAAATAAAGTAGAATAATAAAGGGGAATTAGCTTTTCCTCTGCAATCAAATGTTTTGTAAAGTGCCACCTACATGATAATTGGTAGCATAAAGACAAGTTTTGAGGTTGATTATTTGTAAAGATTAAGTTGTTCCAAGTAGCATTTTTATTTTGTTTAAAAGTACATATTTAATAAGGTTGCTTCAGTGTAATGTCGGTAGTGGAGTCAAGTTAAAATCCTGAACTCAAGGTGAAGAAAAATGTAGTTAACAAGCCAGTTTCATGAAGTTAAATCAACCGAAATCTAGTTGTAAATCAACTAAAGCAGACATTTAAGTTTAAATTACACACAGTATTACACTGATGCAACATTATTATGTCAACCCAACCATCCAAATGATTGTCTGCAGCTTTAAAAGTTCATGCAAATCATTAATCTTTCTTGCAGCTGTGAATTTATTTTGGAACAAATCCCTCGAGTTTGTTTTTTGAGTGCAAAACACTGAAACCAAACTGGGTAGGAGTCATGTTATCATTCAGAGCAGCGTTATTACTCGTTTGGAGATGTGTTTCAGGCCACTTGGGAAATTTACAACCAGTTTCCACTTCGTGTCGTCATCTCCTGCGGGGAGGAAGACGCTCTGTAGCTGCTGAATGCTGCTCTATGTATCTATGTGTTGAGTGCATGTGTTGCTGTGTGGTGCAGAGCAGCTCAGGTTCGGTGGTTTTTCTGTGAAAACTGTCGCCTGCTGCAGCTGGAAGCGATCCAACGAGAGCAGAGCGAACCGTAGAGGTGTGGCTGAACAATGAGCTGAAACTCAGTGTAAAGTGCTGCAAAGCTAAGAGAAGCTGTCATTTGATGCATTGTTATTATGAAAATATCGATTATGGATGGTTTGATGCTGGGGGCTTTTGAACTTTGGACTGCTGCAGACAAGATCTTCTAAAGGAAGTCCTGATGCGATCCGGAAACATAAGAAACTACAACACCCAAACCACAACAAACCGATTTGACAAACGGCAGATGGGGGCATCTGAAGTTATGAGGGGAAATTCCTCCTGGTCGTTGATTTAACCGATAAAACTCATCATCTGTGTATCAAAGTTACACATTTACAAGTTCTTTCTGTGTGAAATAACCCAGCTAACCCAGTCTTGCAGCTCGAGCTCACCAGCTCCCCTACGACTCTGTTCAAACACTGTAAAACTGCTCATGCTACAGTTTACAAGACATAATGCTGGAGTCGTTTATTAATATATGCTGATCCTGAAGAATGATAATGATGCATCTTTGGTTCTTCATAGGTTTGTTACACTTGAACACTGCTGGCAGCTGTAGTTACCGGTACTTTTACAGTGTTATCATCATAAAAACAGTTAATTACTGTAAAATCTATCTTTAAGAATTAGGTTAAATCATTTTTAAACAGTTTTTAAGGGTAATTTTTTAAACGATTTATTGTTATTTTACAGATTTTTACTGTTTTGTTAAATTGTGGATAGTAACCAGCAAAATATCAGAAGAAAATATTAATTTACATGTAAAATAAACTAAAATTAAATAAACAAAACACAGTCCTATAACTGTAAATGATGCCCACATAAAAAAATCTATATTTTTTACAAATGGCAAGATGTTCTTTAAAAATGTTTGACAGTAAAAATAAATATTTTATTGTAAATCAACAACAACAAAAGTACATTTTACAGATATTCGTCATTCTTTGAAACAAAAAATAGTATATTAAGGATTAAAACTGTTGTATTAAGGATTTAAAAATGGGAAATACTTAAAAAAAATTAAGATTTCCCCTGTTTTGATAAATTACAGACAGCATCTTGTAAAATCACAGAAAAAAAAGTTTTAATAAAAGAGTAAAAAAACTATAAATGACACTCTTTCATTTTATTTAAATCTGAAAAATCAGTTTTTGAATGTTACATTATTCCACTGTTTAACCTTATTTTTCTGGCATCCTTGCTTCCAGATTTTTAATTTTTTATTATTTCTTTTTTGTGTAAAATGTGAGGTTTTTAGTAAAATAATGACAGCTGTGGTCACCAGTGTTTTACTGGATTTTTACAGTGTTACAATGAAATAGTAAATAAATATTTTAGAATTAATTACAGTTTTCTACATATGAAGTTTATTATTTTTCCAACTCTAACTACCTTTTTTATAATAATACTCTATATTTATACAGACTCACCACTATAATTAACATTAACTGTAACCGAGAAAGAATTTACAGCATCAGGTTTTATAGCAGCCTGCTGGTAACGTTCATTCTTGCTTTTGGCTCCAAGAAATGAATCAGATTTTACAGTTTTAAACCATATTTTGAATTTATCTGTGTCTTTTTTTGGTAATTTATGACAACACATGCATGAAACCCTGGAAATCTGAATCCTTCTTGCTGGTAAACTGTAGTTGACTGACTGTTTTTCCCACGATGCACCTTTCAGTAAGTTAAAAACCCCCACATGGACACACTGAGAGGCACTAAAACACTTGATTTTCATCGGAGACGCTCTTCCAGATCCTGCCAGTGTCACATAAAACACACAAAGAGCGCCCTGTGGGTCCGGAGGGTCACAGTCATGGGAAAACTCTGCATAATTCTGGATGACGAACGGCACAAAGAAACCCTCAACGCACTGATTTGATCTGCCTGCAGCCATGAAAGATCAGCCACTCCGCTGTTTTAAGGTCATGTTTGATATTGATACGATCGCACACAGGGACGTAATATTATTAACCAGAATGTTCTGCAGTCAAAGCAGAGGGCCGACGCTGAACTCTTTATTAAAAATGAAGTAGCACAAGTTGTTCCTGAGTTATTCTTCATTACCAAATAAACAGGAGGACTCTGGTAGATGCTGTGCTTTAGCAGAAGATTTAAATGTGACTTCATTGAGGAAAAGCGGTGCAATATCTGTTTATTTATGCTGCTACCAGTTTATTTTTATCTTTTTTATCCTGCATTTTTATTCTTTCAGTACCACCAAGAGGAGTTGCTCTAAGATTTAGTAGTACAGCTGTGCAATGATAATAAACTAATTCTATTTTGTTCAATTTTGGAGAGTTAAAACCTAATTCTGATCTTCAGAAATAGCATTTCCAAGCAACAAAATGTAATTTAAGATGTGAAAACTGGGCTCTATTTTCATTCTGTGCAGGAAACTAAACGTGTTTCAGTGTATTTTTGCAGGAAATGACACAAAACTTGCACTAAAGCACAAAAACTTCACAGTTTATCGAAGAGAAAACCCTTTTATACACAGTTAATATCTATATTTTTGCTGCTTTTACAGGTTTTTAATTAGTTTTAACTTTTAACAGACTGAAACATTGCCCTTTTCAGTTTTTGCGTCTTGAGATTTGGGGATTTTTTGCTGATATAATGTGTTTTCTTACACACTAATGAAAAGAAAACACCCAAAATATACATCTAGGTGTTTAGTTTACTCCGCTTTACCTATTAGGATCTGTAGATGTTAATTCTAGTACATATACATAATAGATGTTTCTCATGTTTCTGCATGAACAGCCTGAAAGCGTTGCATGCAAGTGAAGCACAGTGTTGCACAAAAACAATTAATTGTAAAAGTTAACTTCATATCAAGTTGCAGCTTCTTGTTTTCTTCCCCTACAGAAGCTGTGGTTGCATATGAGGGGAAGCAGGGCTGGTCGAAATTCTTTGTCATTTGTCCGTTCGAGGTTCCTCTCGGAGCAACAATGGCAGCTTTGTCGCCCTTCGCCCAGATCCTGGCAGCGATGTCCTTGAGTCCTGTGACTTTGGGTGTCCGACTGTTTGTTCCTCTCGTACAAACCGAGGCCTCTTGTGCTCTGATGTGAGGAGATCAGTCGGCTGCGTGACCCGAGGCTGCTGATAAAACGTGTCAGACAGTTCAATCTGACGGCTGATGTGGACGTAAATCTGCATCCGAGACACCCTGGATCCACTGAAACTCACTACAGGATGTAAATCTTTAAAAATTCTACATGCACACGCAGGTTTTGGACAACATTCTGGCTAAACTGACCCTGAATCATGAAAATTCGGTGTAAATAAACATTTTTTTCTGCTACATTTTGGCAACCAAATGCAATCCCAGTTGCTCCCATTCAAAGTCTTAGAAATATAAGCAGCGCAAAATATATAAAGATGAGCATAAGTAGAAAAATATGCCCTAAAAATATAAACACAAGTAGAAGAAGTGTAAGTATAAAGTGCAAAATGGGCATTGTTCTAAGAAATGAAAGTATTCAGTGTAATAAATAGTAATGGAGTTCAATTCAAGCCAAGCACAGAAGCAAAGAAAGCAGGAAAACAAAACAAAAGACCCACTTAGGTTAGTCATTTAAGCAGTCAGGTTAAATCAGGTTATGTATATTTATGTCTGTGAGCGAGCAGGGCTTTTAGTGTTCCAGTAAGAGCAAATCAGCTGGTAATGAATAACAATATGACTGTGTGTTCTACTGGATCTTTGAAAGACATCTGTGCAAAAAAGTTGACTGTTGAGTTGTGGTCTTGCATAAAAACGTGTTCAGTAGGACTTTTGACGGCCTTGCAAAGTGGAAAATACCAAAGCAGCAGCTAAATGAATGAAGTGAAGGCTGCAGGACAAATGTAAGAAAAGATATTCCAGATTAAAATGATGTAGGGTGACCAGATAGCTATGAATTCAATCGCTCTGCTGCTTTCCTTCACAGTTTGCGGTCTCTCTTTCCATCTCTATCAAATTAAAGCTAAAAGATCATTTTGAAAAAGCTCAAATGCTGCATTAAGAAGCAGAACTTTTAATTAGTAAATGCACAACTGTGCGTGAGTGACACTCCACGTGCTAAACCACTTCCACTTCTACATTTACAACTTCATCAGCCGGCACAGATGATCACATGTCAATGAGGAAGGCAACTCGAGACCAGTACATGTTTTGAGTAATGAAACCCCAAAACAGCACAACAAGAAATGTCACAATGTTGCCCATTATTACAGCTGTAAAGGGAGAACTTAAAGGCCCCATATGGTGAAAATCCGTTTGCATGTCTTTAAACCTAAGGTGTAAAAGTTCCTGCTTTCTAATGCTTCTGCTAAACTCTAAAATGTCTGAGCTACTAACAAAACTCACCAAATGTTCTGCTGTTGGCTGCAAGAGTGAACACAAGAGTCTTCAAGCACCCCCAGCATCTGAGGAACTCAACACCCAGTGGATTACTGTTACAATTGATGGTAACAACAGGATGATTCTTAGTGTTAGCATGTTGCTAGGCTAATGTGGCTAACGATACCATAAGGTTTGACCCACACGTCTGACATCTGTGGAAACGGAGGGACATTTAGAGATGGTGGAAATGTTAATTTTAAACCAATAAATACGGACTGGTTTAACTGGTTCAACCGAAACTCAGTTGCTGTTTGCATCTGTTAGCTTCTCTCCTGCTCTCTGTGCTCACATATACTGCATTTCAGTACAGCTGAATGACCAATTAAGCGGTTTTCATTTATATATTTCACTGTTTCTGCTGTCCGACAACAAAACAAGTATGAAATAGTGACTTTAATGTTACCCAATAATTGCCTCAGAGATTCAGCGGCAACATTTTCCGACAAACTGATGAAACAAATGAGTTAAAAAAAGACATCTGTGTTGTGAAATCAATAAAATTTCCATTTTAAAATGATCACTCAGAGAGAAAGTTGGAAACAATGGAGAGTCCTGGTCTCACACAGTCATTTACATCTGTTTTAACTGGCACGTCGTCAACTGTTTTGCTCTTGTCAATCACAGATGCAGAGAGAGTCTTCTTCCTGAAGGGGGCGGGGCCAGCAGCAGCTCGGCCCGTTTAGACCACGACTGAAACCAGCGTTAGAGTTAGTTATGGTGAAATTAACTATCTTTGTGGTATTATGAGCTAAAAACTATCAAAGATGCATTCTGGGGACATTTGAAACTTTAATTAATTTGCTTTAAAGTGGCTCAAAATGTGACTTTTAGGAGGCTTCTGTTCTGAGGCATGGACTCGAGTTTGGCTTATTAGCAGACTGATGCTATTCCTTTAAATAATAATGATCTCATACCTCAGTATTATGAATCAAGTTAAGCTAGCTGTGCGGTATTAATGTACTAATTTAATCTTTCGGTTGACGTCTCCCTCAGTGATTAAACTAGTGGGAGTGTGGTGTCTTTACTGAACATGCTGTTATGGGAACAAACCTGCTGCTCAGCTGGACTGTGTGTGAGCAGATTATTAGCCAAGGCTGATATATGAAGCCGGTTAAGGCTTTAATCATTAGCTTGATACTGTAGATAGTTTCTGCACAGGATGTTCTGCTGCTGCCTAAAGAATGTAGCAGCTTTCTGACAGCACGGATAGAGAAGCAAAACCTCCTCATGATGAAGTTCGTTTGCTTTTTGTTTGTAAATCAGGATCATGTCTGCAAAATGAGTTTTTAGCATCATGTGTTTTGACCACAAACCAACAAAGCTTTGCTCCCCTTTTTAGCTCATGATGCTGGTTTAAATGAGCAAATGTGCTGATCGCATCTTTAACATTTGACCCAGAGGATCATGGGATGTGATCAGACGTCCGACTTCACATGACTTCAGTTTTGAAATCCTGCCCGTGGAAGTGCGTGTCTGTCTTCCCACGTGTCGTCGAGCTCATCGTTTTTGCTGAAATTACAGGATTTGGTCAGAAACAGACGACGGTAAAGTCCAGTCAAACCAGTGGAACGTTTTTGTTTCCATTCAGACAGATGGAGGAGTCATGTGAACACCACCGCTGTTGGTTTTCATATATCTGCCAAATGGTCAAACAGAAAAAGAAACTGAATCAAAAAATGTAAAGAAAAAGGGGAACTCCATCCATCTTACACACCAGAATCAGTTTCCAAGTCTTGTGAAGTATTAGATCAGAATGTTAAATCACATGATTAAATCTAATAAACTGCCTCAAGTGATGTGGTTTGAAGAAAATGCAAAATATTGAGATTTCAAAACACAAATGAGCTTTCCAGATTTCTGTAGCTCACTAATTATCTCTGCTTGAAGATGGTGAATTTCAGACTTAACTGTTAGAAGCTGAACTGTACTGTGGGTAATGTAGATTTTAAAAACACATATTTCTGACATGTAACACTAAATGCTTCACAGATGAAAGAAATAAAAATGGCAAAAGAAACAATAAAATATGCCCCCCAGCTTCATGTTAGAAATGAAGAACTCAAGAACACAGGGACTGAGCAGCCAAGGAAACACTATCATGAATAACACATGCCACGGCAAAACACCAGATAAAAAATAGAATAAAAAATAAAATATCTATAAGATTAAAAGTCATAAATTCATAAAACGACATAGTAAACAATACATTGAATCAGCTAAAATATGTACATAGGTGAATAAGCAGAGAAATATATAGTTAAAATCAGTTTAGTCCAGTCTTTGTCACGGTGCTCCTTTACTAGCTAAATTCCCACAATGCTCTCTGTTTGTCAACACGAAAGTGACCGCCTCCTCTGGTGGCGACAGAGCTAAAGGATCAATGCACTAATTGACCCCGACTGGATTTAATATATGTGCACTGGTTGGAGGTCGTTAGGTGTCACGGAAGACTTTGTCATGGTGGCCCTTTACTAGCTAAATCCGATAATATTCTCCTCATGCCCGCCTCCTCTAGTCACTACGGTATAGAACAGTGAGAAGACATCAGTAACACATGCAATAGCAAAACACCAGATGAAATGAGAAAATAAAAAATAAATTATCTATAAAAATAGAAGTCATAAATTCATAAAATGATATCATGAACAATACATTGAATAGGCTAAAATATGTAAGTAAGATAAATATACGATTAAATTTAATTCTAAAAATAATAGATAAATAAAGCTTCACAGTCTTTGTCATGGTGCTCCTTTACTGGCTAAGTTCCCACAATGCTCTCTGTTTGTCAGCGCTAAAGTGACCTCCTCCTCTGATGGTGACAGAGCTAACGGATCATTATTCTAATTGAAATTAACATAATTTAATATATGTGCACTGGCCGGAGGTCATTAAGCGTCACAGAAGACTTTGTCATGGTGGCCCTTTACTGGCTAAACCCTACAATATTCTCTTTGTGACCACCTCCTCTAGTCACTATATATATGGTACAGAACAGTGAGAAGAAAATCACGAATAATGCATGCATGGCGAAACACCAGATGAAATAAAATTTAAAAATAAAATAAAATATCTTTGAAAATAAAAGTCATGAATTCTTAAAATAATGTAATAAACCTGACATTGAACAGGCTAAAATATGTAAATAAGTGAATAAATAGAGAAATATATAATTGAAATTAGTTCTAAAAATAAAATACTTAAATTAAATAACCAAAAGCCTGACTAAAAAAGTAGCTCTTGAGGTCAGCTGTCCCTTCTCTTGCTTTTATGAGTGATAAAGTATTCATAGTGTGAACTCCATGTTAATTTTGGTGTCATCCAAAAGAAAGAGCAGCGTTTGAGGTGATTATGTTTCCTTATACAGTATAGGAAGTTTCAGAAAAAAGGTCAAAAACATAGCTAAGAAGGAACACAAAACAAATATTAGTAAAACAAAGGTAAACAGCAACAAAATGTAAATAAATCACAGCCAAAGTTATGTTTAAATACCTCAGCTGGAGTCATTCATGCTAAAAATCTAAAAAATGTAAAGTTTAGACAGTGAAACCTATGATCAGAGACATGGTTTGATTCTGACAAGTAAAGTTTTGCTTAATGCAGCACATGTGCTCTCTGACTCACTGTGTTTTGGTTCTCTCTCCTTCATGTTACATTACTGAGGCCTCTCTTCCATTTAACTTAAACGACCCATGTCTACAAATCCTGCAGCCATCGATAGACTCGTCCGTTTATAGTTCTCTTAATGGCAGCCAACATGGAAGCAGCAATGAAACTAGATCCTCCAGTGAATCTGATGCTGCAAGTGATGCCTGCTCTCATATTACAGAGCTGCACAAAGATGGAGAGATTATGGAAGACAACACGATGCGTCACATCCCACTGAACTGCAATGACTCATACTTTTATGGCGGCTTTTATCCTGCAGCGGCTTGCAGGGAGAGTTGCTTTTACTCAGATTGGAAACAAACTGATGAAACTCTGGCATGTGCAGAAACTAAAATCAGTCACTTATGTCTTAATTTTTTAAAATACCAGCCATGCATCCTGGGACTTATTTGCACAAGCTACTTGAACCAGGCTTGTTTTATAGAGGACAACATTTTTATGTATAGTAGATGCAAATATTCCTGGGCTTCACGTCGCTGTTAAGTGCACCCGAAGTGATTTGGAGCCCACAGACGTCCCTATTTGGATAGGAAAATACACGTGTGTGCATGTAAGTGTGTATTTTCATCAGTTTGCAGCTTTAGATGTTTCAGTGTTTCCGCTCCTTTCTGTTTTCTAGAACAGAGGACACAGTTTCCTTAGAGATTCGATCGTCCCACAAAGGCTAACAGAGGTTATTGTGTCAGCGTCTGGTGATAAATTAATGTCTTGTTACTGAGCAGTCAGGAATTTATTGCATTTGAACTCAAACATAAAAACAAGAAAACAAGACCTCTTGAGACCTTGTAGTTCCCCTCAGTTTCACCAGAGTTAACTTTCGGTGCCATGTGTTTTCTTGGGTAGAGAAAAGAGACTTGTGATGTGTATTTTACGTACGTTGAAGGGGAAATTCCCCCATAGAAGCATAAAAAACAAATGATGTACTACTATCTCCAGGATGAACCAACAGCTGCTTTGAAAGCCCACTTCCTGGTTGTCCCTGGTTCATTCTATGTCACATGGTTTGTGATAATTTAATAATATACACTGATTATAGATCTGGATAGTTGTATTTTTCTGTGTTTTATTGGTTTTTATCAAAAATACACTTGTCATCTATTTATATACCCTCATAAAATGTTAGTATTCTTAATATTAAATTACCAGTATAAAAGGAAACTACAAGTTTGTGTCATACAGGGCCTCTGCTTCGAGTCTTGATCAACCTGATAGCTTTTGTATATCAGTAGTAGCATCGTTTGCTTAGTAACTTTATCCCATATACAGTCTACTGTCGTCTCTGAATGTCAACTTCACCATATTACACAAACTCAGTGAAAAACTAAGAATGTCACATCTAAGCATGTTCCAGTCTTGATCTTATTAAGATTGATTCGCTCTTCCTTGAATCACAAGTTTCACTTTACATCTGTGAACACACAGAAACTACAAAAGTTGCAATAGCAGCTACTGAATGTTGTATTTGGACATGAAGTCATATTGTGGTTCACTACAGTTTGAGTTAACGCTTCTGTGCTGGCCAGAGGTCACTAAGTGTCATGTAAGTCTTTGTCATCGCGCTCCTTCACTACCAACCAAAGCCCAACTCCATCCATACATCCATCATCCATCCATCATCCATCCGTCCGTCCGTCCGTCCATCTAACCAACCAACCATCCAGTCATCCATCCATCCATCCATCCATCCATCCATCCATCCATCCATCCATCCATCCATCCATCCATCCATCTATCCATCTATACATCCATCCATCCATCCATCCATCCATCCATCCATCCATCCATCCAACCAGTTATCTATTCATCCATCCAACATCATCCATCCATTCATCATCCATCATTTATCCACTCATCCATCCATCCATCCATCCATCCATCCAACTAACCAACCAACCATCCATCATCCATCCATCCATCCATCTATCCAACCAACCATCTATTCATCCATCCATCCATCATCCATCCAACCAACCATCCACCCATCCCTCCATTAATACATCCATACATACATCCAACCAGTCATCTATACATCCATCCAACCATCATCCATCCATTCATCCATCCATCCATCATTTATCCATTCATCCTTTATCCATCCATCCATCCATCTATCCATCCATCCATCCATCCATCCATCCATCCATCCATCCAACCAACCAACCATCCATTCATCCATCATCCATCCAACCAACCATCTATTCATCCATCCATCATCCATCCAACCAACCATCTATTCATCCATCCATCATCCATCCATCCATCCATCGATCTATCCATCCATCCATCCATCCATCATCCATCGATCTATCCATCCATCCATCCATCCATTATCCATCCAACCAACCATCTATTCATCCATCCATCATCCATCCAACCAACCATCTATTCATCCATCCATCCATCCATCCAACCAACCATCCATCCATCCATCCATTAATACATCCATCCAATCAACCATCCATCCATTCATTCATCCATCATCCATCCATTAACCATCCATCCATCCATCATCCATCCATTCAACCATCCATTCAACCATCCATTCATCCATCATCCATCCATCATCCATCCATCCATCCATCCATCCATCCATCCATCCATCCATCCATCCATCCATCCATCCAACTTCTATACATCCACTTTGTCTAATGGAGGGTCATGAAAAGGCTAAACTCTTTAAGGTGGGTCTGGCTTCATTACCAGTTTGTCAGTTTTCTCTAAAACTACAATAAACACCTTTTACTGTGTTTAAATGACCAGACAGCAGACACAGGACTCTAAAATGTTAATATAATTCAACAGACAAAGATAAAAACTAACCAGCAGCTTGTTTTGCTTCAGGGTCTGAAAGCAAATGCAAAGTGACATTCTTGAACATCTCCATTTTGTTCTATTTGGCGGCACCTGTGGCCATAAGCAGCAGTTGCAGGTGTTTTTTGAGATCCAAACAGTAGCTGTGATTCCAAAACACATTTTCATTTGCATTTTGAAGTACTGCCTTTATTTAAACTGCCCTTTCATTGGACAGACTATCACTGTGCAGCTCTTTAATGTTCTTATCCCCCATTCTTGGTCCTGTTTTTAAAGCAGTGGCCCTTTGTTTAGAGTGGACTGTTTCTTTAAGGGAACAAGTAAACAAGCACGTAAATCTCAACCTTTGCTGTCATTAGAATTCCTCCACACAGAGGAAATTCCTCAGACGCCACCTACCAAACCACCTACTGTAGCCACGTCACTGTCGGACTCTGTGGTCTCCTGGAAGCTCTGCAATTATCCCTGATGGGCCTCCACCGCCACGGTTATCGCACATGTGTCTGGAATGTAATCTGGAGACATTCAGGCATGGAGACGGATAATTTTCATGTCTTAAAATTCATGGCAGCCTCCAAGAATGTGAGTTTTTGACAGCGTTTTACACTTTTCAGTCACAATGAACCACTTTTAACTTGCTTCATGATAAAGAAAAAGAAAAAGAAAAGAGTGGGAAGAAAAAGACTTCAATTGAGAAAAAGCACTGTATGATAATAAGAAATAATGTTTTCATGGCAGCAGTATCACATCCAATGAATCCTTGTGATGTCTACAATATTATTTTAATTATTTTATACACATATTTTCTCAGCCTGATATATCTGCTATCTTGGTATATTCATGTTTGTAATAATAATCTCATGAATTGGTCAGGATCCATATTTAATGCTAAAATAATCACTTTAATAACTCCTGTACAATAGATCCATCATACAGATGTATAGATCAGTCAACAATTAGTCAATAACATTTGCTTAGAAGCAGATATATTTGATATAGGGGAAAGATTGTGACAATATCACTGTCATAAAAAAGAAACTATAAACAATATGAAAAATGAAAAATAATAATAATAATACAACACTAAGAGTGATTAAATAACATGTCTTTGTAAAGAAACATGCGGCTTTTAAAAAGTTTTTTTCACAGATTGTTGGTTCATGTTTATATCTCACACTGTTTTTAAAATAGGATTTCACTTTACTTAAATCAGTCAAACTTTACTTAAAACACTTTTAAATAAATCAAGTTGAGTTCAAAGTGCTTTACAAGTGACACGAAACATAGAATGGTAAAAGAAAAAAGATTTAGATACTAAGGTACAGCAAGAAAATTGAAAATAAATAAAAAATAAATAAAAAATGGATAATGTCTGGCTGTTGTGTAGCGTTTAATAATGTTATGTTTTTTCTTATTTATGCTTAATTTATGTTTTTATGTCATTATATAAACATAGAATTACATAGAATTACACACATATATATATATTCACACACAGTAATTCTATGTTTATAAATAATATAAATAAAAAGATATATATATATATATATAAATTATGGGAAAATAAATGGATGATAATGAAACTGTAAAATAAAATATAATAAATATAATAATAATAATAACGATAAAAATCAAACTTATAAGCATCAATACTAAAACCATAAAATTCTAAAACACTACACAAAACCCAGACGTAATGCATGTTTGTAGTTTACATTTAACATTTAAATCACTATTTCATCATCATAATCATCATCATCATCATTATTATTATTATTATTATAAGATTCCTGGAGACTAAACTAATTAAAATATCAGTGGCACCACAGGAATCAGAATTTATTAAAGAAAAACAGCACATTATATTTTATCTATAATGGATAAATACAGACAGTTTAGGTGGAACATAATGGTGGTGGGTTACGCTGAGTTTTTTTCTCATGTGTCTTTGTTCTGCTGTTGTCTGTGACAGAAACTCACAAAGGAATAAGAACAACAAAGGAAAGCAGCTCCGCCCTCGGAGACACCTGAGCTCAGCTCAGAGACGCTGCTGCAACAACAAAACGGATCTGATCTGTGAGAGTGAGCTTTAACGCGAGAATAAAATCTAAATACAGCACTGTGAGGCTGTGAGGCTGGTTCAATATCATAGTTATCACCCAGCACACTTAGAAACAGTCAGAAGTCATGTCTTTTTATGATAACACTTTATTTACCAGGTTAATCTTAGACTTAGACTTAGACAGACTTTATTCATCCACAAGGGAAATTTTGTTGTCACAGTAGCTCAGAACAGTAATAAAAGAGGAAAAGGACAGCACTAATAAGATATAAAATAAAGTAAATCTTTAAAAAATATATGTAGAAATGTCTTTTCTGTGACTGTAAACACTGAACCTGGTATGAAAATCACCCAACAACTGATAGAATTGATGATCAAGTTTAATTTAAGTGCAATAAATCTATTTCTGCTTCCTTGTTTTAGGCTTCTATGCATCTAACAACTTAAATTTAAATTAAATTAAGCCATAATCTGACATCAACCTACAACACGAGGCTAAATTTAACTCTAATAAGTTTGAAGTTTGAAGTATCACTTAAATAAAACCTTAATGTTTCCATAATAAAATGGAAAAATGGTTTAAATGTCCTATTTCTTTCCATTCTCTGGAACCACTGGTCATTAATTATTTTATTTTGTGTATATTGCATGTTTGGGATCTTGTTTGTTTCAGTTTGTTTTCATTATTCGTCTAATCTTACTTTCATTTTACCGTAAAGCAATTTGTAGCTCTGTCTTCAAAAGGTGTTATACAGTTAAAGATATTATTAAAAATCCGGGCTATGTGTGAAATCCAAAAGGTGGTAATTTTGCTGTTTATTGCTCTTTGAATGAGAAGGTAGTTAATAAAAGACATCCTCACTTTACTTTTAGTGCATAAAGAGAGAAAGTCTGATAGTTTGACTAAAGTTTTCCAGTCATTCAGTTTCATTGTGAGACTTATTAAGTGCAGAATAAACATACAGAGACACTTCAGCTGCTGTTTTCTCCTGGACTATATGTTTAGAGGCTTTCTGCACACATACAGACGCCATATGGTATCTTTAGCGGGGTTTGTACACATGCACTCGAACAAAGGACTCGATTTACCCTTTCAACCGATGCGCGTCTGACTGTATGTTTTACAGCTTAAGGCACATGATGACGACGACCCATAGGCGACTCATAGATGCATCACATTACACGCTTTGTCTGCTTTGTGCTGTCAGGGGAACAAATGCACAGCGTCGACCGTAAATATGGGTGGAATACACGTTAAAGGGGTTTAATAAAGCGACTGAACCAAACAGGCCTGATGGGTATACATACACAGATACTATGGAACAGACATTTAAAGGGTGTAAATGTGATTTTAATGACTAAACGACTTGCTTGATAAAGTTAACATCAACCTTTAGGTGTTTCCTATTAAGTGCACTATAAATGGATGGACCACAGACCAGCAAATCTATCAACAAAATACACAGTTTGTAGCTTCAGACTGTCACATGAGTGTTGCTTTTGAAAATTAATCTCCTAAAGACGTCACAGGTTATGTAATTTACGGACCCAAATGTAGATCAGTGACTCTATAGAATGAGATTGTTTACTGCAGCAAGTCTTTTAAAAGGGACCAAGAGGGGAAATCTGAGCGGCTGGTTGCAATGCGTGGGAATCTTGAGGCAGTTTATGGTCGTCTGGAGGGATTAAATGGTTGTAGGTGGCTGGATGTTGGTAAAACTGGTTTTCAAGCAGACTGGGAGTTTGAGGTACAAGGTAGGACTAAGTAGCATTAACCAGGAGCGGAG
This sequence comes from Dascyllus trimaculatus, assembly GCA_024666655.1. Taxonomy (NCBI): domain Eukaryota; kingdom Metazoa; phylum Chordata; class Actinopteri; family Pomacentridae; genus Dascyllus; species Dascyllus trimaculatus. Next base: position 8,277,463 of record CM045464.1, on the reverse strand, counting down.
TTTTGTTGATGTAAGATCAAAATGAGGCATAAATGATGAACTGGGATTGGTGGATGAGTCTCAGGTGTGTCGGATGATTGCCAGGTGGAGAGAATCAGGCAGCCACGCCCAGGTACACTCACAAAGAAGGTGTTTTGTGTTTCTTCCAGACTTGGAGGTGTAAAATAAAAGCTTTATGTAACGCCGCAAACTCTATTTAACTCGTGCTTCCAGGTGAACCAATCAGAATAAGCAGCTGCCTAACAGTCCGCCAGGTTTATTTACCTACTAGAGCTGCTTCTGCTAACTCTAAAATCTCTCCAAAGCTCACCAAATGTTCTGCTGTTGGCTGTAAGAGTGAACACAAGAGCCTTCATGCACTACCAGCATCTAAGGAACTCAACACCCAGTGGATTACTTTGATGATAATGTCCCCACAGCAATAGGAAAATCCTTAGTGTTAGCATGCTGTGTGGCTAATGTGGTTAACGTTAGCATTAGCTTTTCCCACAGGTCGAAGCTCTGTGGAAGCTTTAATTTAAACCAGTAAACAAGGACTGGATGGGTTACTGTGTTGTCATGTCACCTGTTGTGCTTTAGTTCAGTTCAGTTCAGTTTAGTGCTGTTTACATCCGTTAGCTTCTCTCCTGCTCTCTGTGCTCACTAATTCTGCATTTAATACAACTGAATTCTCAATAAAACTTTTCTCATGTATATATTTTTCTGTTTTATTGTCAGACAGCAGAACAGGTATGAAATAGTGACTGAAATGTTAACTAGCAGTCACCTCAGACCCACTTTTGTTCTGCTGCTAAAATACTGATTTTATAGCTTCAGCGTCGTCTGACAAACACGAATTAAAAACTACAACTGTGCTGCGAATTCAGCAAGATTTCAATGTCAAATCAAAATCCAGAGACAAAAATTAAAAGCAAGAGAAAGTCCTGGTCTTAAAGTGTCAGCAGCCAGTTGTTTTGCTTCATGTGGTCAATGACAGATGCAGAGTTTTCTTCCTGAAGGGGGCGGGACAGCAGCAGCTCATTGGTTTACAGAGCAAAACAGCCCGTTTAGAGCCGCCCTAAAGCCAGAGTTTATGCAGTCATTGTACAATAAACCATCTTTTCTGTATTTTGAGCTCGAAAATTGAAAGATGTACTGTGGGGACATAAAAGACTCTTATTAATTTGGTTAAAAAAAGACACAATATGGGACCTTGAACAACAAGGATTCCAGGAACTTTCCCAAGAACTAATCCAGGAACTTTCCCAGGGGTGAAAGTTCCTCCAGCGCATTGTGATGTGTGGTTTCCACAGCAGAGCCGAAGCCCAGGGAGGATTAATCAAATTATTCTGCAAATTAGTCAGATTAGCCTGCTGCGTCAGAAGCGCGACCGTCACAAATTCCCTTTGAGGATCACACTCTGCCAAAAAAGGACAACAAAGCCTCGGTCTGTTGGCTGCTGAATCTCTCAGGCTGCTCCATTCTGATTATTATCATTCATAAACTACAAGCAGTTGAAGGTTTTTCTAACAAAACTACAGAAAATCAATCAGGTAACTTCAAAGCTTCACCTACCAGAACCTTTAGAAAGTCCTACTTCTTGAGTGGGAACTTATTTAAGGGTAACACCAACTTCTTCTACTAACTTTAGACTCTGGTCATCTGTTGAAAATGAAAGTAATGGAACTAAGGCCTGTTCCTGTGGAGGAAATACACTAATTTTGCTTGTAAATGTCATTTTAAGCTGTTTTTATTGGTTGAGCGATAAAATGAGAGTAAGTTTTGATCATGCCTTTGTGTTAAATGAATGAATATGATTGTTAATGAAGATCATAGCAAATATAATACTGATATCACTATATTAGCTACAAGTCACAGCCTCTACTGGCTGTTTTGGCCTTTTTGCTCTCAAATTTTTGAGCTAATCTTCTGTTTTTCTTCTCATTTTCACTGAAAGCCACCTTTAAAGTCAGGAAGATGCCATTAAATGGTTCCTAACTAAGTATTTCCTGGTAGTATTTTGAATTCATGTGATGTTCATTACAATCAGCGTTGCTAATTCGTGGCTATGCTCCACATGTAGTTATGAAAAGAACTGCACAACTTGTAAAATACAGAGCAGTGGAATGATAGTGGCACTAGTGTTTGAGTGCTTATGTCACATGTAGGAACAGTAAAGTCGGATATCAGTGGGAGAAAAGTTTTGCTACACATCAGGAAGCAAAGAGTCAGAAACAAACTGATAAGTTCCCACAAAGCCAAACACAGTTCTAACCAGGTTCACATGACCTCATGATGACCTTATGCAACTATATCTGCTCAGAGCCAGATCGGATACGTGAAACCGACCTGAGCATGACGGTGCAGGAAGGTGCTGCATGCTTTTCATGAAAGTGCTGACTCTTGGGAACACGGGCAATGCAAGAGAGAAACCATAACGCTGCGCAGTAAAACTCCTGCTGGCTGTCTGCTGATGTGGAGGTCATGGAGGCTGAAGGGCAGACAGGTGGACAGGTCGACAGGTAGCTGGTCAGATGAGGTTAAACCCCAAGAAAGGCTGGATGACGTCTAAGAAGCTACCTCAGATGACTTTCTCTTGAGAACTCTTCAATGTGACGTTTTACTGTGTATGTTGCTGAGGGGCAGAGGCACATGCCGCTTATTTAAAGGGCCAGGCAGGCGGTGTTGATTTAATGATTGGTCTCATTAGTTAAACCCACTGTAGCTGCACTGAGCAGCGATTGTTTTCCATGAAGTAGTTTTTCCGAGAAGCACAAGAGCCCATTTCATAGGAGTTCATAGGAACTCTAAAGACAGAACTCCCCGGAGGCCATTAGCAGCAGTGCAGGAAGCTTTTCAAGATCAGCTGTTTTAATGGGCCACATGGGCGTGTGCTTCCAAAACAGTTTTACAAAGTAGATGTGAAAACAGTCCTTTATCCATGTCAGAAATAAGACTAGAGGAACAGCAGTGTTTGTAGATTGGTCCACCACTTGGGGCTAGTTGTTTATCTTGGGTTATTAGATGGATAGTCTTTAAATTTGGCGCCTGAGAGGATGAATCTTACTGACTCGTAATCCCCTGATGTTTCCTTTTGTGGCACAATGTTGACATTTTTTTGCTTTTTACAGCTACTGGTTGATGGTTTTGTCATAAAATTTGATGCTGATGTCCTCAGAATGACTTTTTGTGATTCATTATTATGGATTTTATCACTTGTGAGCATGTTAGCATGGTGATGTTAGCATTTCTAGTTCTATCAGTGGGTTAGGGTTAGGGTTACAGGGACAGGGACTGCACCTCAGTGTCATTTTACTGTCGTGGGGAAACACTGGCTGGTTTGTATTTCTTTAAACCGATCAAAGTCTTCTTGGGCGGTGCTGAGCCCAGGATGCAGAGATGATGTCCCTGCCAAATAGTAATAGGTGGAATTGTTTTAGTGGAATGTTTGCATGCAGGAAAGTTTTACTAGTTTCATCTGTAATTTGACAAAAGAGTTGAAATATCAGTTTGTTCAATGATCAAATACAACATTCCCATCAGCCTCAGCTGTAGTTAGCACTTAGCGGTGATTACTAAACATGGTAAACTTTGCATCTGCTTAGCATTAGCATGTTAGCATTTAGCCTATGGCACTGCTAACGACAACCTCACCAAGCTGCTTCACACTCTAGAAACAAATGTTAAGCCTCAACAAAAAATGAATCCAACAGTTTGCATCAGTCTTTATGAGTCAGTCTTCTTATTAAATTATGTTCCACCAACTGACTGTATTCACTTGAAGGGAATTAATCTTTGTTTTACTATCAGTGGTATTTTAAATGACTAATTCCTTAATAATTTGGCGGCATCAACATGAGATTAAGCTTTTAAGGACTTGAAATCTTGAACTCAAGGTGGAAAAATACCAATTTACTACAACTGAAATATTGTTTTAAATGAAAGAATGCAGAAATTTAAGTTTAAATTACAGTCGTCCCTCGCTATATCGCGGTTCACTTTTCGCGGTCTCACTGTATCGCGGATTTTTAAATTGTATATAAAATATGTAGCGTACAGCAGATGAGTGGACGCACATATGGAAAACGTAGCTACGGCCGCTTCCTCTTGATCTAGTTGGTCTTTGATTGATCGGCGGTGATGGAAGCCAGCCAGAACCTTTGGTCCCACACGGTGAGAGTTTACTGGAAATGACCGTCAGAGAACCGGTGACAGTCTGTAGGATTACCGTAACATCATCATCAGTTTACTGGTAGGTAGGCAGCCGGACGTCCTCGGTGTCGGTGTGTTTAAAATACGGCAGAGTTTTTCACCAAGTGGATCGCTGCGTCGCTAGTTCCATTATCGGACACGGCTGTAGAAGCTCCTCTAGATGGAAGGTTTAAGACTGTAGGAAGGGTTTATAAGAGTGTGGGAAAGGTTAATGACAGTGTGGGGAGGGTTTATAGAGTCTTAAAATATATATAAATAATTAATATAAGGTCGCTACTTTGGGAATTTCGTCTATTGCTGGAGGTTCTGGAACCAAACCCCTGCAATAGACGAGGATCACTGTACACATAATATTAAGTTGGTGCAGTTACTGATGTTATTATGTCAACACATCTAAACAGTGTGAAGTTTATCTAAATCAATAAATTAGATTTTTTATCTAGCAACCAGGCATTTATTTAAGTCTTGCTAGATTCCCCTGAAGTGAGAACATCATCACTACTGTGGTGTCTGTGATGCAAATGTTCACAGGAAGTGAAAAACCAAAGGAAAAACAGCATCACACTCTGTGGATACGGCATTTAAGAGAGTATTTTTTGATTGGTGGGTAGAAAAAAGGACCTCACACATTACAATAAACTTCCTCGTTTAAATAAATTGACTCGGTTGAGCAAAAATTGTCTCCGAAACCATCATTCTTTGGTTTGAGCTGCTTCACTTTCACCAAACTGCTGCTCCAGTATGCAACAAACTGCTCTGACCTTTGAGGTCGTGCGGTTTGATGATGATTTTCTGAGAAACTGAAGCTCACTGGTTCTGATTTATTTTGCTCATAATGAATAAAATATCCCAAAAACCTGAAGCTGTCTCGATAAGCTGTTTATTTATTTATTTTTGTGCATCTTTGTACCATTTTTATGACCACGTGGTTAGCTTGTCGCCACCAGTAAACTGCCTGAATGGAGAAAATCCCAGTGTAAGTTTGACGTTTTAATTTGGTAGAGGAACTGTAAGCAACATTTATCCCTGAAACTGGCCTTTGAAACTACATTTCCAGCCAACGCACTAAAACAAAGGTCACACAATTGTCATGTGTGATGGTTACTGACTAATTACCAGTAAATGAGGCTGGCTGTCGCAATAACTTTCCCTTTTCTCACAGAACAATGAGCTTTACTGAGACCTTTCTCCTTCTGAGGGAAACAGAAGCAGCAGCACTGAGTAGTAAAAGCTTCTCACATCTTGTTGCTGACATTTGAAAAGCGGGACTCTCCCCAGCAGCAGCAGCGGCAGTGAAGCAGAGCTCTTTCAGTTTTTCTCACTTTTCATTGCATTTAGCTTTTACAGAGAAGTGAAAGTGAGGTTACAGTAAAAGTGTGAATGTGTTTCCGCTGAGCTCCTGTACTCACTTTGTTTTCTGTCTCTGGCGTCAACATTTAAAACGCACTAAATACGACTGCTGGAGACGTTTGCTGTGGTTTGGTTTTTATGAATGAGATTACTGAAGTATTTTTGCTTAAACGTCTTCCTGTTTTCTCTGTATCTCAAAGAGCTGTGAGATACAGGAAAGAAGCATTTAAAGGAGATGGCGATTGACTTTCAGAGGAAAACACCAGGGTTTGGACATGGAGGTAGAGGAGACCTACAGACTCCTGGGTGCTCACCTCAATAACAAACTGGACTGGACTGACAACACCCAGGTCCTGTACAAGAAGGGCCAGAGTCACCTCCACCTGCTGAGGAGACTGAAATCCTTCGGTGTGTGCAGGGCTCTTCTTGGGACTTTTCATGACTCTGTGGTAGCGTCTGCTATCTTCTAGAGGTGGCTGCACGGACAGGGACAGGAAGAGACTCAGGAGAGCGAGCTCTGTCCTGGACTGTCCACTGGACTCCATAGAGCAGTGGTTCTCATCTGGTCCAGCCTCAGGACCCACTATGTCTCTATTAATAACGGTCGCGACCCAAATTGTTGAAGTTTGCTGTTCCTGTTAACAAATTAATTATTTAGGTGTAGTCTCAACACATTTTAGTACAACTTGGGAAAATTTTGGCTCATTTTTTTGCTAATTTTTGGTATATATGGACACTTTTTCCAAGTTTTGGGCAAATTTTGGCCCATTTTGACAGATTCTGAGCACATTTTGGTTCATTTTTGACACATTTTAGCATAAATTTCTCCAATAAGCTGGCAGAGCCAAATCTAGAGGTTAATAATGGGCAACTACTGGTGTCACCACCACTAAATATCCTGCTATTAAAAGCAAACTGTGTCATAAGAAACACGTCTTTTGAAATCAAAAACTTTGATCTCACTCACTGCTATTGGTCCTGTGTTAAAATACAGAAATATTGGAATGATATCTTGTCTGAAATACAGAAGATTTTGAAAAAGCAGTTTGACTTCAACCCAGTTTCCCTCCTCCTGGGTCTTTCAAATGATCGTGTTAATGACAAATATCAGAAAAGACTGTATAATGTGCCCGGAAAAACATTCTTATGCACTGGATCATAGATAAGACCCCCTCACTGTCGGGATGGCACAGGACAATAATGGAATACATACCTCTGGACTTTCTAACTTGTCTTTTGCACTCCAAAACTGATGTTTTCGAACAAACATGGAAACCATTTCTTGACTACATTAATGAAAATGTTTGTGCTATTCTGACGAGAGCATTTGTATAAATAACAGTATTCATTACTTTCTCCTTGTGTAGTTTTCACTGTATTGCACTCTATTTTGCATGATGTACCTGTCACATTCACCCGGGAACTGATTTGTATTGATTTTTGCGTCGCTATTCCCAGCTTGTTGTTGTATGGTATTGTTGCTTTGCTTTGTTTTGTATTTCTTTTTCTGGTCCTGTCTTTTGTATGTTTGTATATGAAGAAAATTAATTAAAAAAAAAAAAAAAAAATCAAAGACTTCATACCACTACTTTTTTGGAGGGCAAAGCTTCTGTGACCCTCTAAAAATGGCTTCGCGACCCACTTTTGGGTCCCGACCCACCAGTTGAGAACCGCTGCCACAGAGGAGGTGGGTGAGAGGAGGATGTTAGCCAAGCTGGCATCCATCATGAACAACCCCTCGAATTCTCTGAACACCACTGTGAACAATACCGCAGGTCGTTCATCAAAGCTGCCATCAGACACCAGCACAACCTGAACGTGTCGGAGTTTGTTGCACTATTCACTGTACTGTTACCATGTGCAACATTATTCATTAATTTTTCTTTGTTAAACATTACTTTTATATTCATAACTTCACTCACAGATTTATTTTATTGTATATTGTTAAAATGTCTTTTATAGTAGATTGTTTATTTTGTTCTTTTCTGTGTAGGGAGCTGCTGCTGTAACAAGGACATTTCCCCGTTGTGGGATTAATAGCAAGCAAGCAAGTCTATTTCTATGGCACAATTCAACAACAAGGCGATTCAAAGTGCTTCACAAAAACATTAAAACAACACAATTAAAAAAGAAGTTAAAATATGAGGACGTTTTAAAAGATAAACATAAAAGTTACAGTGCAGATAAGAGAAAAGTTAAAAAGCACACAGTTACAATTAAAACATAATCAATAAAACATGAATAATAATCAATTAGAGTGAAGTAAAAGAGAAGAGTGCGGATAGTTGTTCTATGCACGGCTAAACTAAACCGTCTTCAGCCTGGACTTAAACACTGTCAGAGTCGAGGCCTGTCTCACGTCATCCAGAGTTTAGCTGCATGGAATTAAAATGCAGCTTCACCATGTTTAGTTCTGACTCTGGGCTCCAGCAGAAGACCTGGTCCCTGAAGTTCTCAGGGTCTGAGATGGTTCATACGGGACCAACATGTCAGAGATGTACTTTGGTGCTTGACCACAGAGGGACTTATACACAAGCAGAGCTGATTTAGTCTATTCTCTGAGCGACAGGAAGCCAGTGCAGAGACCTGAGCACAGGACTAAAATATATACGTAGACGGCGCATTGACTGTGGAAGGACGTGCCTAAAGCTCCGCCATCTTGGTACAGGGCTAGCAGAGGGGGGGAGTGAATGATGTAAGTCTATGGAGGTAAGAGGTACTCCACAATCTTAAAGTAGAATTATTCACTGAATTTTCGACTGATTTCCAAACGGTTTGATTTGTTAAAAACGGCACACATGTAGCTTTGACACAGGATGCTTGCATGCTTTAGAAATGCCTAACCCTGCAAACAAACAATATATGTTGACAACTGATGGATTTATGATCACTTTTATAGTGCAGACATGTCATTCCTCTATAGACATAATGCACTGTAGGGGCGAGTGACACTGTACCAAGATGGCCGCCGCGCAGGCACGTCCATAGACATATATACGTAGACGCCTCATTGACTGTGGAGGGACGTGCCTAACGCTCCGCCATCTTGGTACAGGGCTAGCAGAGGGGGGAGTGAATGTAAGTCTATGGAGGTAAGAGGTACTCCACAATCGTAAAGTAGAATTATTCACTGAATTTTCGACCGATTTCCAAACAGAAGTGTTTGTTAAAAACGGCACACATGTAGCTTTGACACAGGATGCTTGGATGTTTTAGAAATGCCTAACCCTGCAAACAAACAATATATGTTGACAACTGATCGATTTATGATCACTTTCATAGTGCAGACATGTCATTCCTCTATAGACGTAATGCACTGTAGGGGCGAGTGGCACTGTACCAAGATGGCCACCGCGTAGGCACGTCGGCTCCAATCGGCAGCGGCAGTCAATGAGGCATCTACGTATAGACAAATCCGAGCAAACTGGCCGGAAGTCGCTGGAAATTACCCAGCCGCCATTACTGGAGTGTTGCGCTTACTTTAAAAGTTTAAATAAATGAACATAAATAAAAAAGTGCAAACATGGCCAAAGGGTAAAAACAGGGAACTCAGAGGCTGAACAGGTCTGCTGTGCTGTGTGATCTCCTCTACTTATTGCTGCACATGGTTCAGGTTGGATCAGTGCATCAATCCGTCTGGGTTTACCATACTGGGTCTGGTAGAGCCATCCACTAAATTTAGGGTCAGCTAACCATTTTGGATTAAATCTGCTAGTTCGATGTTTACCATCGCGGCTCGCAGAAGGCTGCTCCGACGACGTGCTAACATCCGTGCTAACTCCACTGGCTCTGCCTCATCATGGAGCCGCGGCTCGGTCGGCTCACCGGGGATGAACTCCCTTTGGCCTGGAGGTGAACGAGCAGCTCATGGTCTCCTCCAGTGCTCCTCTGACTTCGGAAAAAGTTCACGTATCGACCATAAAATGTCACCATTGCGGTTTCAACTCTATCGCGAGATACTATTAAAAGCTCTGTTTACCGTCTTTGCTATCACTGTTTTGGTGCATAAAAACCTATTTAAAATAAATGAACAAGTGACGCTTAGCCTGGCAGAGGGGGGCAAGGAAAGCCTGGCAGCCCGCCAGGCTTATAAAGCACTGGGGGAAACCCTGGTAGTGTACAGTTAGCACAACATACATATTCAAGCTAACACCATAAGCAATTGCTAATATCACTAATCACTAATAATTTACCATTTTCTGTTACTGGGGGCCATTGTCTAACATCATCAATCCAGTTAGCCATGTTTTCGCTGACTGTCACTCATGTTACCGGCGTCTGTCGTGTGGTGTCTGTCAACGCTGCAGTTCCGTGGGTTTTGTAAACAACACTCCAGTAATGGCGGCGCCTCAAGATGGCGCCATACACAAATCGCTAGTCGGATTAGTGTATATATGTCTATGACTAATACGGTCGTACTTCCTGGTTGTAGTCAGGACCCGAGCAGCAGCGTTCTGAATGTACTGCAGCTGTCCGACCGCTCGAGTCCAGTGAGAAGGCCGTTACAGTAGTCTAACCTGCTGGAGATAAATGCATGGACACGTCTCTCCAGGTCTGGTTTAGACATTAGATAAAGTATAATCTAATCTAATCTTAAACTCATAATATATTCACTGTTCTTCATTTCTTCATGTTTTGCTTTGACATACTTCACATTTTGTACCTGTACTTGCGGCATGTGCTGCACCATTTTATCTTAGCGACTGAGGACATGGTCACATTTCATTCTTAAAATCAGCCGTATCACATGAAACCTATTTCCTTCTTTCATATTATACATATATACAATCAGTTGCTATCTATCAGTGACATATTTCTCTGACTCCAGTACAATGGAGGTGAATGGAGTTTACTTTGTGGTACTTGGAGGCACAAAATAGTACATTTTTAAAACGTCTTTTCAGGAAACAATGTTACTGGAAAAATACACAGACCTCATCGTCTACTGTTTTCTTGTTTGAACAACTTTTTACCAGAGAAATAGTCCCTTGAGAAAGTATATAATGTCCAGCCTTTGCCACTGCAGAATATTCAGTAAAAACAAGGAATTACAAGTAAAAGTCCTGCATGAGAAATCCCACCAATGTTAAAGTGAATAAGTATTGTATAAAGGTTTATATAAATAAAGTATAAAGGTTGGAAAACACTAAATGGTTCTAGTATCCATTGTGTAAATCTTCATCTTAAAAGTCCCTGCAGCTGTTAAATGCAGTAAAAGTACAATAATGAAACAAGGAACTGTACTTTGATCTCTTTATTGCTAATATTATTGTTTGTCGTATGATTATAGCATCAGATTTTACCCTCAAACGTAAGAAAAAACATTACAGATGTTCCACAACAAAGGAGATTTCTTAACATTTAAGCAAATATATGGACCTTGGCATTAGTGTCGCATCGTTTGCACACAAATATGTAACTGGAAGTCACATAAGAATCCAATTAACATAAAACCAGCCTCTAAAACTTTCATCTCCAGTAGGCTAATATTCAAAATAGCACCATCATTTACCGCTAAACCTCCTCTGGAACCTCTAAGGAACCGCTTTTATCAAAGGCTCCTCCATGAATGTGGAATGCAACAGGATCATTTGGTCATTCTATGTCTCTTTTTTTTGATATTTTACATCTATTTATAGTCATCGAGTGTCTCTGGGAGGTTAGTTTGCATATCTTTGTGGTCATTTTGTGTCTCATTTTGATCTTTTGCATCCATTCACAGTGAGCCTGTCTCTCTTTGTGGATGTTTTCGTGGCTTTAGGGTCATTTCTGGTCATTTTGTGTCTCGTTTTGATCTTTTGCATTCATTTGTAGACATTCTGTGTCATGTTGGACCCTTTTTTGGTTATTTTATGTCTATTTTTTGATCTTTTGCATCTGTTTATAGTCATCCTGTGTCTCTTGGATATCAGTTTGCATGTCTTTGTGTTTGTTCTCTGTCTCATTTTTGTCATTTTATGCCTCATTTTGATCATTTTGCATCTATTTGTCTCCATATTATGTCTCATTGTAGCTGTTTTGCATCTTTTATGGTTGTTTTATGTCTCATGTTGGTCATTTTGTGTCTCTGTGTGGTAATTTTATGTCTCTTCATGGTCATTTTTCGGTCTCATTTTGATGATTTTACATCTATTTGTCGTCATGTTATGTCTCATTGCAGTTGTTTTGCATCTTTTTATGTTTTTTGTGTCTCATATTGTTCATTTTCTGTCTCTTTGTGGTCATGTTGAGCCCATTTCTGGTCGTTTTATTTCTCTTTTTTGATTGTTTTGCATCTATTCATGGTCTTTCTGAGTCTCCTGGAGGTCAGTTTTCATGTCTTTCTGATTGTTTCGTGTCTAATTTTGATCACTTTGTGTTGCTCTGTGGTCATTTTGTGCCTTATTTTGTTATTTGTATCATCCTGTGCCTCTTTGTGGTTATGTTTGTTTCATTTTGATTGTTTTGCATCTATTTGCAGCCTTTCTATGCCTCTTTGTGGCAGTTTTGCATCACTTTATGGTTATTTTCTGTCTCATTTTGGTATTTTTGCATCTATTTGTCTTCATATTATGTCTCATTGTAGTTGCTTTGCATCTCTTTATGGTTGTTTTGTGTCTCATTTTGATCTTTTGCATTAAATTGTGGACATTCTGATTTTGTTTGGGGTCATGTTGGGCCCATTTTTGGTCATTTTATGTCTCTCTTTTGATATTTTGCATCTACTTATAGTCATCCTGTGTCTCTTGGAGGTGAGTTTGCATGTCTTTGTGCTTGTTTTGTGTCTCATTTTGATATTTGTACCATCTTGTGTCTCTTTGTGGTTACGTTAGTGTCATTTTGTGCCTCATTGAGATAATTTTGCATCTCTTTGTAGCCCATCTGCCTCTTTGTGGCAGTTTTGCATCACTTTCTGGTTGTTTTGTGTCTCATTTTGCTCAGTATGGGTCTAATTTTTATTGTCAGATTTTCTTTTTAAGCCCAGAAGAAGAAGCTTTGTTGTTGAAACATCACCTTACAAGGTAAAATCTGCTTCGGTTTCGCTTTCATGTTGATTTTACATGTTGACTTCCTGGCGTTTGTCAGGAAGTCTTTGTTCTGGAGGCCCCACGTTCCTTTTTCAAAGAATTCAGCTGCGCAAATTAAGTCCCATTCACCTTCATTGTGTTTGAATGAGAGAGATTCCAGAGCTGGGAGTGAAAATCAAAGCTAAGCGAGTGGATAAATATGACGGGGGAAATTAGCCTTTACGCTTAAATCCTGGGCAGACAGGAAAAAGCAGCACAACTCAGTCTATTAAAGTTAATCATGACGTTCCTGAGGTTTCAGAAAATGCAAGATGACACGAGTCAGACGTTCTGCATGTATCAGATGAACAAACGTCCAGTTCGGTTGCAGACTTTGTGTCTCTGCCGGTGACGCTCAGCGAGGAGCCGGCCGGTCTAATCAGAGCTGGAACAGCCAGGTCGTGTTTTAGAGATCAGAGGAAGAGATGAGCGGACCTCAGCATGAAACGCTGCCGGACGAACATCAAGGTTCCTTTGGTCGAGAGCCACAAACACAACAGAGCCGCACAGAGACACACGACATTCCCGAACGCTTTTTTTCCCCCCTTCTTTTGCCTCTAATGGTCGTCTTCCTCCGCAGCGAGAATCTCTCAGAAGCTTATCAGCGTTTCAGTGGGTGTGTCTGAGCAGAAAGTCACATCAGGAGATACAACAACTGCATGTTCACAGCTTCAGAGCCAGGAAAACGTTTCGTACAGCATCAAGACAAGAAGAAACTGTTCTCACTGTAGATAACAAACAGCACTGAAGATTAATTTGGCTGTAACACGTAAAATACTGGATGAAAGCCGCGTGTAGATTGCTGAATAAAAGTCTGAACACACTTGTAAAGACCACGTGTATGATGGCAGCCTCGAGTTTCCAGTGTCTCCTATAACTCTTAATCTTCTATGGGGGAATCATTAAAGTCTTTGTCACAAAAACAATCATGTATTTTGGTTCTTTCACAGATTTTTTTTGCAGGTATTCTGGAAATATGACACAATCCTCTGGGTCAAAACTATACGTACAGCAATACTAATATTTGATCAACTGTCTTTTTAACCTTAATTGGGCACTTTTGTTAGCGATCCACAAGCTTCTGGCTGTATCTTTGACCCTCTTCTTGACAGAATTGGTGCAGTTAAACTGATTTTTTTGACGTTCTGGCACAGACTTATTTATTTACTCCAATGCACAGACTCACAGTGGGGTTTAGGTCAGGACTTTGGGTTGGCCAGTCCGAAACCTTAACCCCTTAACGCCGGTTGTCGCAAATTTGCAACTTACCGCTGCAGCTGAGATAGCGTATGCATTCCCCCAATGCTGGTTCATGAATATTCAGTACATACTTAGGAACCTTTTGCAAGCACTGGTTTCTCTTAGGACCGATTTGAATGGCATTTGCGGCATCAATAAAAAAAAAAAATTACAATTAATGCCTGTTGCATTACACTTTTATATCTGCTATATGTGCTATAGACAAATTAGCAATCTCCACTTAATTGAACATCAACATGAAATAAAAAACACATAAAATTATTGTTTTTATATAATTGTAAATAAATTCAGGCGTCAAGGGGTTAATTCTAAAGCCTTATTTAACCATTTCTTTACCATCTTTAATGTGTGTTTGGGGTCATTATCTTGTTGAAACACCCAACTGTGCTCAAGATCCTAACCTAAATTTTAGGTTTTCCTGCAGTATGTGGACGTAAATACTCCTTCTTCATGATTCCATTTACTTTGTGTAAAGCAGGGGTCTCAAACTCCGGTCCTCGAGGGCCACTATCCTGCATGTTTTAGATGTTTCCTTCTTCCGACACACCTCATTTAAATGATCAGCTCATCGTCAAGCTCTGCAGAAGCCTGATAATAATCCTGATCATTAAATCAGGCGTGTCGAAAGAGAGAAACATCTAAAACATGCAGGACAGTGGCCCTCGAGGACCGGAGTTTGAGACCCCTGGTGTAAAGCAACAAAGCATGATACTGCCACCACCATGCTTGACAGTAGGTTTGGTGTTCTTCGAGTTAAAGGCGTCACCTTCTCTCCTCCAAACATATCTCTGCTCATTGTGGCTGAACGGCTTAGTTTTTGTTTTCATCTGACCACAGAACTTTCCTCCAGAAGGTTTTTTCTTTGTCCATGTGATCATCAGCAAACTTCAGTGGAGCTTTAAGATTCTGCTTCTAGAAAAAGAACTTCCTTCTTTCAGCCTCTCAGTTCCTGTTGATGCTATAATTTCATAGGCTACAGACATAATTTTACTTCTTAAAGTTACGTTCATTTGTCTGATTGAAACAAAAAACCTTTTCAAAGCGACATTAATTTTTAAAATTCTCACCTGTCAGAGTTTGTTCCTTGTGGAGGCCATCTTTGCTCTGGAGCTTAAAGAGGAGGCGGGGCTCAAAAGCAGCATTTTGATAGGTGGGATGAGTAGGTGGTGTCTCGAATACGATTGGATAATAGACGTGCCCTGATTGGCCAGTTTAAACTGGAAACACAGGCCCTTCTTTATATATATGAGTGTTCAGGGAGAGAGCCCAGGGTCTTTTCAGTAGGCAGCACAATGCAGCTCTGTTAGCTTTTGGAAGTAAGTGTTGAAAGGTTTTGTTGGAAAGTTTTTGCCGGAGTCATGTTTGTCTTCCACATGTGTCACCAGGCTCCCTACAGATCTCCTAGAAGCACTGAATATTACATCAGCAAACTGTCGCCTGCTTTACAAGTAGTATTTATGTGGAACTGATGGAAGTAACTCCAGCAGTCGCTGTGCTTTTAGCTCCACTTTGGTCTCTAGAGGTCAAAACTTTATCAACACTTGGAGCATCAGAACAACTGTATTGGTAGATCAAAGCATTCTGGCTCGTGGTCTTTCTCTCCTCAACACATTTCTCATCATTATGGCCAAAAAACTCATTTCTTGTTCCATCTGACCGCAGAACTTTCCTCCAGAAGGGTAAAAACAGGAGAAAGGTGAATGCATCAGTGGGTAGAAGAAGTCGTGTAGCGGGTGCTCTTCAGGATCAGTGGGAAAAAAACATTATAATAGCAAAAGAGAGAGGTCCGAGGCACTCCGGATAAGTTACTTAAAAGTTCTTTAATAAATCATGGACCGCAGTTGACGCGTTTCGGCCACATCAGGGCCTTCATCAGAACGTAATGACAAAATACAGGGCACAGGTGTGCCTAATAAAGGTTAAAATCAGGTCACATGACCACATCCCAATGATAACAGGGCATCACTATATGGTGGTAGAATAGCGGCAGAGAAAAAAACGACAAAAGAAACTTTAAAAATTGAGAGACCAGAAGAATGTAGTAATGATAGAAAATACCCATGTCACCACAACGTCTTAAAAATGGAAACAGTTGTGCACAGCATACGGCAAATCTACAATACTCATCAATCCTAAGTGATCAGGAGGCAATAGAGGTCAGAATTCACACATAGTATATCAATAACAGGCAGTGTGAGAACAAGGTGGTCGACAATTCATAAGAACACTGAAAAATCAACCTCCTCATTGAGGCCAGGGAAAATGGTAGCTTTCAGAGTCTCAATCCAGAAAGTTTCTCTTTGTGTCAGAGTTTTTAGTCTGTCTCCACCTCTGTTGGTTTTGGGGATCACTTCAATTGCCATCACAGCGAGTTGGTTGGGGATACAACAAGTAGAATTTTTGAAGTGTTTGGCAATTGGGTAATTCAGATTTGCTGTCCTTATTGCGTATTTATGCTCGGAGAATCTGTCTTTCTTGGACTGCAAATGTGGCTGCTTCTATATAGGACTTACTAAAAGGAGACTGAAAGACAGTCACTGAAGGCCCTGAGGTGGCCGAAACGCGTCAACTGCGGTCCATGATTTATTAAAGGACTTTTAAGTAACCCTGTGGACACTGACAGCTTCTGATTCATTCAGACCTGCTTTTTGCTGATTGTTGTTTGACTCTTGACCATCCTGACTAATTGTTTCTCAGCAGCAGGTGATAGTTTGTGTTTTCGTCCTGATCGTGGCAGTGACACAACTCTACCATGAGCTTTATACTTACAAACAGATGATTTTGGGACCTGAAGCTGCTTTGAAATGGCTTCAAGTGACTTTCCCGACATTGCTAAGCTAATAATTTGCTTTTTCAGATCTTTGCTGAGCTCCTCAGACTTACTCATTGCGGTGTTTGTGGCTGAGTCTGATGAGTGTGTCAGATTGGTTCTATTTGAACTGGAGTCACCAGCTGTAGTCAAATGTAATCACTCACAAGAAGTTTTTTTTAAACGTGACAAAGACTCATTGGTTTTAGTGATTCCGACATTGAAATTCAGAGTTATAGAAGTCACTGGAAACTCAAGACGATCATGATAAACATGGTCTTTACAGGCGAATGGCAGCTTCTGTTCACGACTGTAAATAGTGGATCCAAAATGGAGGACACAGGAGGCAGGTTTCAGAGATGAAAAGTAAGGTTTATTAACTACGATGAAGCGACAAATTAACTAAAGTTCTGCAAGAAAAATTAAGCTCAACTACGAAGCAAATTTGACATAACCAGGTTTGATAAAACCTAAAACCAGAAACAGAGAAAACAGGTATCAGGTTATTAACTTCAGGCAAAAACAGGAAACTGGTTCGACTTCTTCTGCAAAAATACATAAATAAACACTTCATTAAAGCGGAACAGTTTGTTATTTGGAGAACAATGAAGAATATAAAATTTACTGCAGTTAAAAGCAGCACCGCTACTGCGAATGATGCATGAGAGCAACGCTGGTAGAAAACCGATAATGTAAGTTAATGTATTATTTTACCGATCAATGCAGCTTCCCTTTTTCTGCACATTAGAGCTCTTAAATTTAAAAAAATTATACGATATGTAATGATTGCATTCAGGTCTGACACTGCTATGTGGAAATCAATTCAGTATTTGGCAAAATCAAAGTGAAATTAAAGTTATTGATTGAATATTCTTCGCGATAAACACCAATAAATAATAAAATCAGCATGAAAACAGTAAAGAAAATTCTGTAATATGTGTCTTTGAAGTCTGCGGATTCCTTCTAACAACATGAATCACATCTTAAAACTAATTCACACGTTAGAATGTGAGAAATCGAACAATTTATGTGTTTTAATGGATGTATTTTCATTTTTTGACAACTGTGCTGGAGAGGAATTAGATTTTTTAACTCTTTTTTAATGGATAATAGTTAATAAAAGATGTAGATGCTGTGTGTAGCTGCTGTGTGAAGTCCTTGTGAGGACAGAGATGGGCTAAAAATGTAAACAAACGCTGTGCAGAGCAGAACGTCTGAGCTCAAACTGTTCGGATGTGATTCTGCTACTGTGATGCCTATAAAAGGGAACAGCGGTCATTGTCTTCCTTCTCTGCGAACGGCAAACCAGCCTCCCTCTTCTCTCCCCGTTGGTGTTTCTTCTTCTACAAAGCTGCAAACCTCGACATGTAAAAGGCCCAAACAAGACGCCCAGAATTAAAGCCATGATTTATCTTTATTTTGTGTCTCCAACTGGGCACCTTGCAGATGTTTTGCAGCATTTTGCATCACTTTATGGCCATTTTTGGTCATTTCATGTCTCTTTTTGATCATTTACAATCATTTGTAGTCATCCTGTGTCTCTTTGCGGTAATGTTCGGCCCATTTTTGGCCATTTTATGTCTCATTTTTGATCTTTTGCATCTATTCATAGTCATTCTGTGTCTCTTGGAGGTCAGGTTGTATGTCTTTGTGCCACATTATGTCTTATTGTAGTTGTTTTGCATCTTTTTATGGCTGCTTTGTGTCTTGTATTGTTCATTTTCTGTCTCTTTGTGGTCATTTTGGGTCTCATTTTGATATTTTGCATTCATTTGTAGTCATTTTCTGTCTCTTTGTGTCCATTTTGGGGTCATTTTATGTCTCTTTTTTGATCTTTTGCATCTATTAATGGTTTTTCTGAGTCTCTTGGAGGTCAGTTTGCAAGTTTTTGTACTTGTTTTGTGTCTCATTTTGATAATTTTGCATCTATTTATTGCCATATTATGTCTCATTGTATTTGCTTTGCAGCTCTTTATGGTTGTTTTGTGTCTCATTTTGATCGTTTTGCATTCATTTGTGGACATTCTGTTTTTGTTTGGGGTCATGTTGGGCCCATTTTTGGTCTTTTTATGTCTCTCTTTTGATATTTTGCATCTACTTATAGTCCTCTTTATGGTTGTTTTGGGTCTCATATGGCTCATTTCATGTCTCTTTGTGGTAATTTTGGGTCTCATTTTGATCTTTCACATCCATTTAGAGTGATCCGGTCTCTCTTTGTGGTTGTTTCCATGGCTTTAAGGTCATTTTTGGTTATTTTGTGTCTCATTTTGATCGTTTTGCATTCATCTTGTAGTCATTCTGTGTCTCCTTGTGGTCATGTGGGTCCATTTTTGGTCATTTTCTGTCTTTTTTTGATCATTTTATGTCTCTTTTTTAAACTTTTGCATCTATTCATAGTCGTCCTGTGTCTGTTGGAGGTCAGTGTACATGTCTCTGTAATTGTTTTGTGTCTCATTTTGATATTTGTATCATCCTGTGTCTCTTTGTGGTTGCATTTGTCCCATTTTGGTCATTTTGTGTCTCCTTTTACATCTGTTTGTCACCATATTATGTCTCATTGTAGTTGTTGTGCATCTTTTTATGGTTGTTTTGTGTCTCATATTGTTCATTTTATGTCTTTTTGTGGTTACGTTTGTCCCATTTTGGTCCTTTTGTGTCTCATTTTGATTGTTTTGCATCTATTTGTCACAATATTATGTCTCATTGTAGTTGCTTTGCATCTTTTTATGGTTGTTTCGTGTCTCATATGGCTCATTTCATGTCTCTTTGTGGTCATTTTGTGTCTCATTTTGATCTTTTGCATCCATTTACAGTGACCCTGTCTCTCTTTGTGGTTGTTTCCATGGCTTTAAGGTCATTTTTGGTCATTTTATGTCTCATTTTGATCTTTTACATTCATCTTGTAGTCATTCTAGTGTCTCTTTGTGGTCATGTTGGACCGATGTTTGGTCATTTTCTGTCTTTCTTTGGTCATTTAATATCTTTTTCTTATCTATTACATCTATTCATAGTCATCCTGTGTCTCTTGGAGGTCAGGTTGCATGTCTTTGTGCCATGTTATATCTCATTGTAGTTGTTTTGCATCTTTTAATGGTTGTTTTGTGTCTCATATTGTTCATTTTGTGTCTCTTTGTGGTCATTCTGTGTCTCACTTTGATCGTTCTCATGGCTTTAGGGTCAATTCTGGTTATTTTGTGTCTCTTTTTGATCATTTGCATTAATTTATAGTCTTTCTGTGTCTGTTTGTGGCCATGTTGGGGCCATTTTTGGTTATTTTATGTCTCTTTTATGATCTTTTGCATCTATTCATAGTCTTTCTTTGTCTCTTGGAGGTCAGGCTGCATGTCTGTGCCATGTTATATCTCACTGTAGTTGTTGTGCATCTTTTTATGGTTGTTTTGTGTCTCATATTGTTCATTTTATGTCTTTTTGTGGTTACGTTTGTCCCATTTTGGTCATTCTGTGTCTCATTTTGATCGTTTTGCATCTATTTGTCACCATATTATGTCTTATTGTAGTTGCTTTGCATCCTTTTATGGTTGTTTTGTGTCTCTTGCTGTTCATTTCATGTCTTTTGTGTTTCATTTTGATCTTTTGCAGTCATTTGTAGTCATTCTGTGTCTCCTTGTGGCCATTTTGGACCCATTTTTAGTCATTTTGTGCTTTTCTTTGGTCATTTTATGTCTATTTTTTGATCTTTTGCATTTATTCATCCTGCGTCTCCTGGAGGTCAGTTTGCTTGTCTTTATGGAGATGAAGTTTTGTTCGTGTGAACCTCTGTGGGATCTCATGTGGTGACTCTGGAGAAACAAAACTTTATGGGAAAGTTTTGACTTCAGGTTTGACGCTCTAAATGTCTCATTAGTGACATTTTTAACTTTTCTCTCAGGATGGTTTCATTTGTTGTCATTATTCTTCTGCTGCTTCTGTTTTTTGTTTTTATTTTTTTTATCAGTTTGCAGTTTGCAGATGTGTTATATCCGTATCTCTCTTCCAGAACTGAAAGACAAAGTAACACATCTGTCGGCCTGACAGTCAGAAATAATCTGATAACTTCCCCTGAGAGGTTTCATAGAATCTTGCAGCATGAGCAGAGATGCGTCAAGCTGAAGCCCACACGAGGTAAGTCCTGCGTTTGAATCATTTGAAGAAGATGTTTCATGTTTAATTTAAAATTTCCACGCTCTACTTTCCTTTTTACTGTAGGTTTTACGCTGGGGTTTTTTATGATTCACAGATGTAGAGGCCAAAACAGTCTGACGTGTTGAAGGTGAAGAAGCTCTGAACCCGCAAATAGGAAAAAACCCTCTGCAAGGTGCAGCTACAGAACTTTGTTCACATTTCCAGGCTGCATTTCCTACCAGGGTTTACACGTAGAAACATGCGTTAGGCTGCATGAACGTCATACAGAGGCTTTGTCCATGTTGGTGCTTTAATGTGATTGAGAGAAAGATTTGAAGGGGTTTTTGAAGACCAGGTAAACAAAACAGAAACAGTCTGCAGTTAGTTGAGACACAAAGTTTAGTTTAACTGAAACTACAATCTATTTCTAGCATGAATCAAAGTGTTTCTGTTGCTTAAACCCAGTAGTTGGTCTCATGATGTGAACCCTGAGGTCACGAGTCCTGAGCTTTGTATGTCCACCATCCGCCCCAACCTCCTCTCTGTGATTCTGGAGGGTTTTTTCTAAACATTAACACACTGCACATAAACAACAGTCACTCAACACCTCACCAGCAGAATGTATCAGACATAAAAATGTATTAATAATTAATTGAAAAATTAACAAAAACAATGTTCAACTACGTCATTCTCGTTTGCTGATCTGCAGGTATCTGGGTAAAAAAAGAAAAAGACATAACTTTAACATTTTGGGAGCTGCGGGAATAAAAAAAATCATGTAAAATAAACATTTAATTAAAAAAACAATAATTCTCCACAGCTAAAAGATATTTTCTAGCCTTAATTTTACATGAGAAGATGGATATTTACGTGTGCAAAAGCTATAACTGTACATACATATACACATATATATATATATGAAAAAATAAATCTATATTTATACTTCTATATCTATATATCTATATCTCTATATATCTAATAAAAATATTCTAAAAATTCTAATATATATATTTTCACATTGTATACATATATTAATGTGTATATAAAATACAAATGTGTATTTTTATTTATATTTTTATAATATAAAATAAGGTACAAATAAAGATGAAGAAGTACTTTTTAATATATAATACTGATTAAATTAAAAATATAAATTTAACTAATTTTTTTATCACATAAAATATGATACAAGTAGAGATAAAGGAGTGCTTTATATATAGAAATATGCAGAAAATAAAAAGAAATAAAATATTTTTATAATATAGGATGGGATACAAGAAGTTCTTATTTTTCTATACTTGTATTTGGTTTTAGTTATGGTATTACATTTTTAATGAGTATAATGTATAGTATTTATTTGAAAAGTTTTATCTATTAAATAAATAACGAACATTTGTGAAATTATGATAAACTTATAAATGTATTTTAAAAGTCCTCTTATTTTTTTTAAAAAAAAGAAGTATTCTTCAAACATATTGGAAATTTTAATTTAATGTTAATTTACCTAAGATATTTCTATTTTATTTTTGTAATTTTATTGATATTTTCCTTTTTAAAATACAGAAAAAAATTTGTAAAATAAAAGTGCAATTTTTTTACAGTGTAGAAAACTAAACAAAAGACTGAAATAGCTGCATTTTCACTGAAGAGCTGGAAACAGAAACTCTCTGTTTGGCCTTTGTTATGATTATCGCCGTCTCATGTGAAACATTCGTTCCAACAGGGTCACATTTGTCCTCTGAGGGCCGTCAAAAGGCATTCTGGGAAATGTGGGAAACGGCCATCGAAGCAGAGATAAAGATGATGAACTGCAAACACTTCGTCCCAAAAAAGAATTCCTGGAATGCATTTACCGTCACAGATAAGGGCCAACCTGCTGTATAACCAGTGACCCTCCAACACCTCGGAGAACGTCTGGGCTTGTGCACACAGCTCTGATCCACAGTAAATGTTATTTCCACCCTGACGTGTGGGAAACTGAATATCTGCGACTGTCCACAGCCTCTAAATGCGCCCGTTCCTCCCCTGAGATGTCACCAGGATAGTGAGCCGCTGAAGGTCAGACGGATCGTGTGTCTTAACGTACAGTATTTTCCTCCACACGACAACATTCGCACCACGTGACGCATGAACTCCCTGCAGAACCCGAGACTTGTGCTGGATCTCAATCTGACATGCAGACAAAATGCAGACGGTGCCCTCATGAGATCCTGAGAACGTGAAAGTCGTGACTATTTAGGGCTAAAATACAAACACAACAGTCCTGATTATACATGATGTGATTACACAAAGTTCCCTTTTGGTGTTAATTCTTTAAAAACATCTTAAGAGGTGTTTTTACGCCTGACTCTAGGAATCGTTTCTTGCACAGGAACATTGTTCTGCAGAAA
Source organism: Dascyllus trimaculatus (assembly GCA_024666655.1). Classification (NCBI taxonomy): domain Eukaryota; kingdom Metazoa; phylum Chordata; class Actinopteri; family Pomacentridae; genus Dascyllus; species Dascyllus trimaculatus. Next base: position 8,254,295 of record CM045464.1, on the reverse strand, counting down.
CAGGAAAGGGCTTTCCCCAGACTGCTGCCACAGATTGAAGCACACTATTGTCTCAGATATCCTTGTGTAGCGTCGCACCAACGTCTCAGCCCATACATGAAAAGAGAACAAACACAGTAACTTTAATTGTGCATATTTTGGCATTTACTGCATTAAAATCCAGTGCGCATTTCACATGATACATACAGTATTTAGAAATTGTGTCAATGTTTTTTTATTTTGATAAAGATTAAAGAACAAAAATGTGGGTTTTAGAGATTTAAATGCAAAATAGTATTTCTAATTAATGTAATAAATCTTTGTCTAGAACACTGGATATTATCAGCCTATTAAATGTCTGCTATCACAAATCCACAATAGGCCCAGTAGATATGTTCTAATGCATCCTGATCAATGATAAACAGAAAGTAACCCCGATAAAACCCCTTATGGTCGTGTGAGTAAAAAACATTTCTGGTGGAGTAGCCACTATTGGAAATGTATAAAATTGATTTTGTAATCTGTAAATGTAGTGACATGTGATGTATTTTAACCCAAACTGTGATCCTTTTCTAAACCTAACCAAGTATACTAAACAAAAGTATGAATGCAGCATTTAATATGATTTTAACTGAAACATAAATGCATTATTATTTTTAAAAGGTGTGATTACTGACACTTAATCTATAACTGAGAGCGCTCGGACAAAAATTATAAATTTACCGTGTTATCATTGATATGGGGAATAATAAAATAAAATTTAAAAACATGTTGAATCACCAGGAATGTTTAGATTAAAGCAGCAAATAATTCAAGCTAGTTAGCCAATACAGCAAGCTAATCTAGCATAACATTATTGATCTACAGTCAGCTAGTTAGCTAGTGCTACAGCAGGCTAATATAGCATAACATGATCTATAATCAGATATTTAACCAGTGCTACAGCAAGCTAATGTAGCATAACATTCTTAGCTTAATCCAAAGTCGGCTAGTTAAATAATACTACAGCAAGGTAATTCAGTATAACATTATTAGCTTAACATAATGTCAGACAGTTATCTAGTGCTACAGCAAGCTATGTAGCATAAAGTCATTAGCTAAATCAAAAGTTAGCTCGCTAGCTAGTGCTACAGTAAGCTAATGCAGCATAACATTATTAGCTTAATCTAAAGTCAGCTAGTTAGCTAGTGTTACAGCAGCAATATAGTATAACATTGTTAGCTTAAGCTAATGTGAGCTAATTAGCTAGTGTTACAGCATATCGTATAACATTGTTAGCTTAAGCTAATGTCAAGTAGTTAGCTAGTGCGACAGCAAACTAACACAATGTAATCTTAATCTCAAATCAGATATTTACAGCAACCTGATGTAACATAACATGATAAGCTTAATCTAAAGTCATCTAATGCTACAGCAAGCTAATGTAGCATAATGTTATTGGCTTAATCTAAAGTTTGCTAGTTAGCTTGTGCTAAAACAAGCTATCATTATTAAATTAATCCAAATTTAGCTTGTTAGCTTGTTAGCTACTACTACAGTAGGTTAATATAGTATAACATTATTAGCTTATCGGCTAGTTAGCCTTTTAACCTTTTAGACAGACAACTTTCTGTTGCTAGTTAGCATTTATATAGCTGTATTGGATGATAATGTGCATAATTTGTTAGAAATCTAACATTAGTGAGACTAGATTTTTGAAAATTATTGATGTTTCATTTCTTTTTACATTAACAGTGTCATCATTCATCAAAATAATGAGTAACCCACCACATAACTCTACTAACAGTAAAATAAAAAAAGTTTGTATGTGTATTTTTTTTGAAAACAGTCTTATTTTACCTTGAAAACATTTATTTTGATTCCCTTCCACCAGTAAATTAACTTCGATACTGTATAACGATTAGTAAGGCAACTTTTATCCAAAAAAGGCCCTGTGATGTGAAATAAAGTTGTGTTTTCTGTTGTTTACTTCCATTTTTACTGGGCTGGGTCGGGTTTACCCAACTTTACCTCAACCACACGTCAAGCACTCTTCCTACAGTGGGTGTATTTAATGAAGGGGTGGTACCAGTCCCCTAAATGACTTTTAACATCCGATTACATCCGTCTTTTAGGGCTGTAGCCGTGTTAAATGCAGTCTGCAGCCAGCCTCCCGTTCAGAGGTGTTTTGAGGGACTAAATGAGCTTGTTGATGAGCGGGTGGAGTTTTCCGGGTTGTGAAGTTGGAGAACCACGTCACTGCTTGTTCCTGCGGAGGACTGAATGTGTCCGTCTGCGCCCACATGTTCCTCACTGTTTGCACCTACATGTTCCTGCAGAATCACACATTCAGCTGGGACATCTCGGGCTTCAAACGCTGAATTCGCTGCATTCTGGGGGATTTTTATGCACCAATTTCTGCCTTTTTTCTGCATCAATCCATGAGGAAAATGTCTTTATTTATAGCTGCTGTACTGTCATGTTATTCCAGGTTTAAGAGCTGTAGACAGATGACAGATGTAATGAAGAAGAAGAGGTGACAGGATGATAAATAATCTGCTTTTCTGCTTGCGACCTCTTAAAATCAAACACAATCTACAGGAAATATAAGAAATTCAACCAAAAAGTGGGGATTTCTCTGTCAGATTGTTCAGTTTGAAGGATTTCAGGTAGAAGATATCCAGTATTTCAATAGAAAACACCACATTTCCTTATTATCCATTCAGCAATCTTCTGTTTTAAACTGACTTGCTGCACAAATCCAGTGCAAATCTTCATATAACATCATTTAAATCCACTGTGAAGCTGCTAAATAGTCCAGTTATCGGCTTAAACATGGAAGTAATTTATGATTTGCAATTCAATGCATCTGTGTTTTGGTGCATCTAGTTTGAATTTGCAGGTTTCTGTCAGGTAAATATGTTAATTTTGGAGACATGACAGACAATTTACTGCATTTTGAGTCTTTTAGTGCATCAATTTAATGTCAAAATGTCTTTATTTATGTAAATTCAGGCAGTTTGTCCGATAAAAGCCACCTGATTCTTGACATGTTGAGTTGCACATCTCACATATAATTTATTTTTGTGTTCTTGCTTTGCATTTCTTTAGTTCTTCTGGTCTGTATTTGCCGTTTCATGGTTTTTTTGTGCCTTTTTTTTGCATCAATTTAGGCTGAAAATGTCTTTATTTATGTTAAAAAACCCACAAAATTCAGTCACTTTGAGAAAATGTTGCTGCAATTCATCAAAAAAAAGTCCTTTTGCTGTTTTATGAAACACAAACTAAAGGAAAACCAACATTCAGAGGATCTCCAACTGTTGCATCACATCACCAGTGTGAATCCAGACTCCTTCAGGCGCTCAGTGTGGTTTTTTTTTCTCAGTAAACCGCCTCTTGTGGCGCACAACGCCGAGCAGAAGTGTGTCTTTGTGCAGCCACACTGCTTGTGATGACTGTTTACTCGGCCCCACTCCGGCCCAACACTGGAACCATTCATCCGGCGCCAACGCAACCAGGGGACGCTGGAAAACCGGACGCACGCTGCAGAATCTGGGGATCTGCGCTCAGTGTGGCTTCTGGAGGAACAAAAAGGGGAATTAATGTAATAATTAGACATCAAACAGCGTGATTACAGCTACTGATGCGTGTGTGTGTGTCAGGCCTGTATTCTGATCTAAGCTCTACGACAGTGAACACACACACGGGCGTTTTTAGCTGTAATCTCACCCCCACAAAAGGGCGTCTGTACCTGGAGGATGTGGTGGAAAACTGCTGTGAACTTTAAGAGCAACTTGTTCCAAGAAGGGAAGAAGCAGAAACATAAAAAACACACAATGTGAGAAGAAGAAAAAACAGTGAAAACCACCAAAACCACTAATGTAGTGTTTTAACTTAGAGTTGAAATCTAAAGAAAACATCGAAATAAAAGCTAAACGTCACACGCAGTCATTTATTAGATCATGTTGACTATGAGGCAGGAGATTATAATAACATTAATTAAGGAATAAAGGGATTTTTCAGGTATTTAAAGCAGAAAAACTGAAATCCTCCTATTGCTTTACATGCTATTGTAACAGAAATCAAAGGTACAGCAGCTCCCTCTAGTGGACACATCTAGTCCCTGCAGCCACACGCTGTGACGCTCATTTATTTTGGCCTTATTCCGCCTTATTATGTCTGTAAACAGTGAATTTATTGCATCTTTATCATGTTTTATGGTTTTTTCTACATCTTGTTGTTACTTTAGGATTCCTGGGAGAATCTTACGCAACTAAAACTATTTACATTCTCAGGATTTTTATCATTATTGCACCAAAATTCTTAAAACATTCGGTTAGAAAAGTGAATTTTATGTAAAAATGCGTTTATTTTACGGATAAATCTATTTTATTTTAATTCTGTCGATCAAAGTTTTGTCCTCCTCAAGATTAAAGCCAGTAATGAACCATTCTGCACATAAAGAACAGATCTCAAGCCCTTAAAAACAATCATTAATAACAATGTCCAGCTCAATATTTCAAACATGTGCATGAAAATATAAAAGAATCAAGTGACTTTTATTTGATGAACTGCCTGAATTTACATAAATAAAGACATTTTGACCATAAATTGATGCATAAAAAGTCACAAAATGCAGCAAATTGTCTTTCATGTCTCCAAAATTAACATATTTACCTGACAGAAACCTGCAAATTCAAACTAGATGCACCAAAACACAGATGCACTGAGTTACAAATAATGAATTACTTCCATGTTTAAGCAGATAACTGGACTATTGAGCAGCTTCACAGTGTATTTAAATGATGTTATATGAAGCTTTGCACTGGATTTGTGCAGTAAAGCAGTGATTCAAGAACATTTAGAGATAGATAATAAGGAAATGTGGTGTTTTCCATTCAAATTCTAAATATTTTCTACTTAAATCCTTCAAATCAAACAATCTGACAGGGAAAGACCCACTTTTTGGTTGAATTTTTTATATTTCTTGTTGATTTAGTTTGATTTCTAGAGGTCATAAGCAGAAAAGTTTGCCCTAAACTGTTCATTAAGTGTAAATTCATCATCCTGTCACCTCTTCTGCTTCATTATATCCTCTCTCTGTCTTCAGCTCTCCGGCCGAGGATGGAATCGGAGGCGACAGCAGACAGATGGGGAGAGTTTCTGCAGCTCGAGGTGAAGACAAACTGATTAAATGGATTAACACAGACGCCCGCGGCTCCTTTCCTCCCTCTCAGGCGTCACCTGTCAAATCCTAAAAACCTCCCGGCTTGGACCCGCGGCCCCGGCGTCACGTGACCCTCGACCTGCCGGGGTTTGGGACGCTTCCATGTGTGGCTCTGGAGGTCAGCGGGGCAAGTTCACGGGAGCAGCACACATCAGGTCTCTGAGGCTGCTAGAAGGAAGCAGAGAACGAAGCTAATCACTGATCAGCTGAAACCACCAGTAGCTCACATTTGATCCCAAACAGCTCAACTCCTGATGAAGGAAAAGGTGCAAAAACATGTGCAAACTAGTGCATTTATATTTAGTATAAATGCACTATTGTCAGTAGAATCTTATGCAAAATAAACTGTTTGCATTGTGAGGATTTTACCATTATTGCACCAAATTCTTAAAGTATTAGTAGGTAAATGTGCAACTTCTGACAATAGAAAACGTGCAAAAACATGTGCATATTAGTGCATTTAAGTTCATATAAATGCAGTGTTGTTACTTTAAGATTTCTGGAAGAATTCTATGCAAAATAAACAATTTAAATTCTCAGGATTTTACCATTATTACACCAAATTCTTAAAATATTTAACAGGTAAATGCTTAATAAGTAAATTTACATCTTCTTACAATAGAAAATGTGTTTAAAAATGTGCAAATTGGTGCATTTGGGTTCATATAAAATGCAGTATTGTCAGTAGAATCTTATGCAAAATAAACTGTTTGCATTGTGAGGATTTTATCATTTTTACACCAACATTCTTAAAAGTTTTCAGTGTGTAAATACACAACTTCTAACAAAATTAAAAGCGCAAAAAAATGTGCAAATTAGCGTATTTAAGTTTGGTATAAAAAGCTGTATTGTCACTAGAATGTGCATTCTCAGGATTTTATCATTATTGCACCAAATTCTTCCAGTATCCACTAGATAAATGCACAACTTCTGACAATAGAAAAAGTTTTAAAATGTACAAACTAGTGCATTAAAGTTCATATAAATGCACATAAAACTAAATAAGGTAATTTTGGTTCATATTAAAGCATTCTTATGTTTACCTGCTTGATATAATAACAGGGTGCAGCTCCATCTCTGACCTTTAAATACTATTATAAGCATTATAAATATCAATATAATAATAATAATGCACTGGTTTTATATAGAGCTTTTCTAGACACTCAAAGACTCTTTACACTGCATTACTCATTCACTCCATACTCCATGGTGCTAAGCTATGTATGTAGCCACAGCTGTCCTGGGGCAGACTGACGGAGGCCAGTCTGCTCCATCAGCCCCTCCAACCACCACCAACCACTCACTCTCTCACTGCATCCACCCAGGCTTCCTGGTGTTCCCTCACGGTCTCCCATCCAGGTACTGACCAGGCCCAACCCCGCTTAGCTTCCCAGATCTGATGGGATCCACAAGGCGGTGTGGCCACAACACCTGCACATCTTTGTAGCTTTATGCGTCGTTCATGTTTATATTTATCAGCGCTTATGTGAAGAGCGGCGTCTGCTTCTCTCACAGTCGTGTAAAAGAGGAATCACTGCATATCAAACTTCATATTTACTGTATTTTCTAGAGTTTGCATCCATTCAGTCGTTAAATCTGCTGCAGGGCATCTCATCTCTGCACCTGTGATGAACCCTTGAACTTCACAGAGACTCAAAATGGATAAAAGTGAATAGAAATTAAGCAGACTTAAGATTTTAACCTGATAATTTCCCCATTTTCAAGTTATCTAGAGAGTAAAAGTGAATATAAAACGTGAGATGCTCAGTCAGTAATCCACCGTGACATGTCAGGAAGTGCAAGAGAGCTGTTGTTTAGGATCATCTACAGAACTACAGTTAAATGTAAAGAAGCAAAATCTGCAACACTTGTTTTCATAAATGTAGTTTAATTTGGGTCGCTGGAGAGCAGATGGAGGCGCTGGAGAGGAGAAAACTGCAAATAGAGTCACATAAAACAACAAATAACTGATAATAAAGGGGGGAAATCTGCTGCTTGTGCTGCTGATAAGACATAACAACACCTATACTGCACAAAAATGTGTTTTTACTGCTGCCTGGTGCCACGTTTTGTTAGTTTATGATTAGAACGGTGGTATTTTTGTGTCGTTATGTGGAATCTGTGCAAACAATTAAGTGGCTGCTGCAGATTTCCAGCTGGGAGACTGTAAGAAAGTCAAACCTTTGTATTAAACACAGAAGAATAGTTTGATTTATTAAGAAGATCAGAGTTTTGCTGAGACCTACATGGGATCCCGATGGTTTTTAACGACTACTCGCTTATTTAATGGTATTTTTGAAGGCTTTAATACATGATTCAAGACTGTTTTTCACTTCTGGAACCAAAAACTAACTAGAAAATGTAGATCCAGAGATATTTATGCAAAAAATGGAGCTGTATTCTTCGACGTTAAGGCCTAAGATGCATCATTTCTGTGCCGTCTCATCATTAAATGCATTATAACACAGGACTCATGTCATATCGTGCAGGGGTTTTCATGCTTCAGGCTGCAGACCTGCTGCTCGCTGCAACAGGTGCAGGTTGGCCGTGTTTCAGGAAGTTAATCTGTAAATCAGATTGGGGGACGTCCACATTGACATCCATCTCACCGCGAGTTATCAGTGAAAAGCCAAAGGACCATCTGGACCGTCCCCAATGTAAGAGGATAGAACCTGGGCTAAGCTTTGCTTCGACTTCACATGTTTTCTCTCAGACCGAGGCGACGGCAGAAGATCTGGCTGTGAAGTTTCTGCTTGTTGGATAAAAGGAGAAGAAGATGTTTCGTTCACGTTCCCTGGAGAACAAGGAGATCGTGGCTCTGTATGGAGGAGGACGAGACGAGGACAGCATCAGCGAGGTGAGGAGTTAAAGTCCCTCCTTTAAAGCTGCTTCTGAAAAACAGAAAACTTGTTAAAGAAGAATGTTGGTCACTTTCTGAGTCTTGCACTCTGTTTAGAGCTCTTTAGTTTAACATGAAGCAGCAGAATTTAATCCAAAGGTGAACAAAACACAATTTACTGGCATAAAAAATCCAAACTCCACAACTGTTTAAACACAGAAAAGGCTTAGTCTGTAATAATATAGTTTATTTGTGCAAAGTCAGGGTTACAGAGTAATACAACACACATAATGATCAACACACTGACCTAAAAGAAGGAGCGAAAAAATGTATTTATGTAGAACCTTGTTATATACAAAGAGCTTTAAGGGCAAAAGTAAAACATAAAGAAAGAATTTCTTATGTATTTTAATATTTTTTTATTTATTTTTTTACTTTTATCTATTTTTATTTATTTTTATATTTTGTATCTATTTTTTTAATCTATTTTTTACTTATTTTTTTATATTTTAAATTTATTTTTATATTTATTTATATATTTATTATTTTTATTATTATTTTATATTTGTTTATTTGTATAAATTTATTTTTTTTATATTTTTTAAATCTAATTTTATACTTTTATTTATTTTTTATATTTCTTATTTATTTTTAAATTATTTTTTAAGTTTTTAATTTATTTGTTAAATATATTATGTTTTATATCTATATATATTTTTTAAATTATTTTTTACATTATTCATTGTTTTATAATTTTTTATATTCATTTTTTATTTTTTAAATATTTTTATTTATTTTTCATATTTTTAAATTTTTTTTGGTTTGTTTTTTATGTACTAGGCTGATTCATACTATTGTAAGGCTTCATTGGCGTCTTGACTTTCTGACTGCACAGAAAAGTTAAATAAAACACACACAGATTTACAGAATAATTAAAATTGATCAACATAAACAGCTAAAAAAAAGTCGAGAAATGAGAAAAATAAAAGCATGTCAGAAAATAAATAAATAAAAAATAAACAAATAAGTGCAGACCAGTTTAATAACAGAACAGACAGTTTGGACCAGACTTTATATTAACGCTGATTACTTGAAACTAGTTTAAACATCATTTCACCTCGTCTGATCTGAGCTCTGTGATCCACTTCCTGGTTTAAAATAAGACACCAGTGATGAAAATATGAAAGCAATGAGGGATTTTCAACTTCAGCTGGAGCAATGCCAGACATGAGAGCAACATTAGGAATTAAAATGAATAAAATACAGTGAAAATCAGCAGCTGAGAACAAAAGCAGACGAGGGAACTCAAAGAAAATGTATATTTTCATTACAAAGACGTCTTAAGTTGGCAAAAGGTTCGCTGCTCTGAAGGAAAGTGTTAAAAGATGATGATATTTCAACAGAATCACTTTATTCAACATGTTTCACCTAAAAAATATGTCAAAAATAAACAGTTTGCTCAAATTAGAAGTAAAAAAAACCCCTAATAATTCTGGATGTAGGATGAACTGCAGGCAGTGTTTTCACAGGAAACTAATTAATAATGAGAAAAAGTAAAATATTTATGTACTAATAGAGTCCCTGTTGTTAACCCAGCATCGGTAAAACCTGCAGGCGCTCGGAAAAATGTTGATTCCAGTTGTTTTTTTATTGTCGCAAAGCAAAAAAATCTAAAAAATTCAACTTTTGTTTTTCGTTTTTAATCATTTATGACATTACAACTTTTATATACTGCACAAAAGTCAGTTTTGAGTTCCCTCTCCTTCTAGTCGTGGTTGTTCTGTTTCCATAGAGGTGCAGGACTTTATAGTTCAGAGAAAAATGAGCTCACAGTGAGGAAAAACGCTACAGTAGCTGAAAACGCCTCTAAAGACTGCTGCTATAGATGAAGTACATGTAAATCTGTCTTCTGCATGAACAGATTTAAAAGTAAAACCTCAAAAATCAATCCTAAAACAAACGATGTTATAATACGAGCTGAGAAAAGTCAAACTACAGTGACAAAATGAAAACCAGGCCTTCTGAACCCTGACAGGAGGACGTGGACTCGGAGGGCAGCGAGGAGGGAAAGGGGGGCCGAGGCGTTCGCAGCTCGCTGTCGCTGGAGATCTACGGCCTGCAGAGGGAGCAGCAGGTCCACTTCTCCAACCAGGAGTACTACAGGAGGCTGGAGGAGCTGAAGAGCAACCACCTGAGGAACATGGCCGAGCTGGAGAGGATGTACATCAGCCAGGAGGACGGAGGCCTGAGGGGCAGGAAGCAGGAGGACAGACCCTCCATCAGGTCGGAGTCATTCGGTTCCCTTCAGTTCCACGGTTTAGAGAAACCTGGAGCCTTTAAATTGAAACATGCATGACTTTGAACATGAATATTTCATTTATATAGCCTCAAACATCGACTTGTGCACTGTAAAAAAACGTAATTGTAAGAAAAGAAAAACAAAACAAACAAAACAGGAAGTAGGTCGCCAAAATACAAATACCACAAAGGTGCAACATGCAAGATTTTCAAAATAAATATTGTAATTATATTTAAAAAAAAACAAACCTGTAAAAAGTGGAATATATAAAGTAAGATAAAAATATTATATTCTAATATATTATATGATCATACAATAATTCAGCATTTTTGTTGACATGAATTGATCAGTTTTATCTAATAGATTAAAAAGAAATATTTGGTTATTTAAAATGAAAATTAAAAGATTATTTATGCCACAAAGGTGCAATAATATTTTGAAGATAAATATTGTAATTATGTAAGAAAGCAAACATGTAAAAGTGGAATATGTAAAATAAATAAATAATATTATACTATATTCTATTATTTTATGTTGTTTTATATTATATTATGGTGTAATATATTATCACACAACGGTTATATTATACTATAGTATGAGTTCTACCTTTTCACTTACTGTCATTAATGTCAACAATTTAAAATATATTACAGTGTTACACTTTAATTTAATTAGTTCATTTTTTTTTTTTAAAGTAAGGAAATGTTTGTGTAATTAAAATGAAAATTTTATGATTATTTATACCATAAAAATAAAACATGCATGATTTTTAACATAAATATTGCATTTATACAGCATCAAACAACTACTTGTAGACTGGAAAAAACTAATTGTAAAAAAAAATAAAAACAAAACAAACCAGGAAGTAGGGCGCCAAAAAAATAACTGTAAAATAATGGAAAGTAACTTCACAATAAAAGACTGTAATTTTCTATTTTTTTCAAATGTTTTCCAGCATTAGTTTTATCTGTTAGATGAAAAGGAAATATTTGGGTAATTAAAATAGAAATTTAATGATTATTTATACCACAAACATGCAAGATTTGGAAAATAAATATTGCAAACTGTAAAAAGTGGAATATATAAAATAAATTAGATTAAATTATATTTTCATTTCAATGTCATTAATTGCAACAGTTTAAAAATATATTACAGTGTTAAACTTTAACAGGTTCCTTTTATAAAAAAAAATAACAGACATTTTATGATAATTTAATTATTTATTTTATTTAAGATGCAACATGCATGATTTTGAACACATTAATTCAGCAGCAAACAGATAAAAAAACCTTAAAGTACAAACAGTAAAAACTTCAACATTTCTACAATAAATAAATAAACAAGTAAACATTATATACATATTACAGTATTAAATTTGAACTTAACAGTTTCATTTATTAAATAAAAAGAAAACATACATGTAAATAAAATAGATGTTTATAGTTTTAATGCCATAAAAGACACTTTGCAAGATTTCAAACATTAAAAAGAATCCACTTTTTAAAATGAATTTTTATGATTAATGGTAATGTTATTTTACATAAGACATGTAAATTCATGTGTTTTTTGTGTATTTCAAAAACGTGTGATGTTACGACCCAGCCTCTAGGGGTAGCTGGAAGCTACAAAATAAAACCAGGTGTTACTGGTGCAGTAAAGCAGTTTATTGCTTAGTGACTAAATTAACATAAAACAGGTGATAAAGTAACAAAGTTGGTGGGTGTTGCTAAAATCAAAGAACTGAATAAAACGAAGGCTAACAGAGTCACTTGAAATTTACTAAGACTAAATAACAAAACAACTAAACTTCTGAGCCAAACTGAACACAATAGCAGCACCAAACAGAAAGTACAAACGGGTGTCCAGTGCACAAAACTAAACCAAAACTGGTGCCTGGGGTGTCAAACTCCGGTCCCCGAGGGCCGCTATCCAGTATGGTTTAGATGTTTCCCTCTTCAGAGACACCTGATTAAAACAACAGAATCGTTTTCACCATAGACATATATACGTAGACGCCGCATTGACTGTGGAGGGACGTGCCTAAAGCTCCGCCATCTTGGTACAGGGCTAGCAGAGGCGGGAGTGAATGTAAGTCTATGGAGGTAAGAGGTACTCCACAATCTTAAGGTAGATTATTCACTGAATTTTCGACCGATTTCCAAACGGTTTGGTTTGTTAAAAACGTCACACATGTAGCTTTGACACAGGATGCTTGGATGCTTTTGTTCTATTTATGTCTGCCTGTCCATCCTCCATGTATATATATATATAATATATGTTGACAACTGATGGATTTATGATCACTTTTATAGTGCAGACATGTCATTCCTCTATAGACGTAATGCACTGTAGGGGCGAGGGGCACTGTACCAAGATGGCCGCCGCGTAGGCACGTCGGCTCCAATCGGCAGCAGCAGTCAACGCGGCGTCTACGTATATATGTCTGTGGTTTTCAGGCTTCTGCAGAGCTTGAAGATGGGCTGATCATTTGAATCAGGTGTGTTTGAAGAGGGAAACATCTGAAACATGCAGGATAGCGGCCCTCGAGGACCGGAGTTTGACACCCCTGTCTAAACATACATCATGAAACGTGGCATGGGACACGAATCACCACACACAGTGGCTACTAAACATACTAGCATTACTAATGTTCACTAAGCGAATGCAGTCGCTAACTTGAAGCCACAAAAGTCTTCACTAAGACCAGAACGAATGCCTCTCTACGGGTTAGCGAGCTGCCGAAACTACTTACATAGTGAGTCACACAAAGCACAGACAAGAGGCACCAGGGCCAACAGTTCACACTAAACCCCTGTCACCAGGACTGAGGGTTTGTTGGGAGCTTTTATGGTCTTCAGGTGCAGAGCGGCTGCGGCGGATTGGCTGGAGGTGGAGGGTGACAAGTGGTGGTCCAATCCGGCAGGTCCGGAGGCGGGAGACTGGCTGCTTCAGAGCTTCAGGTCCTCAGCTCAGATAATCAGGAGAGATGGCCTTCAGCTGGGCTCTGGAGCAGTCTTCCCAAGTCAGCCACAGCTGGCCTCACAGTTTTAAAAGGCCACCGCAAAAGAAATACGGCCCACTGACAACAAATGGTTAAACAAAAGGTGAACACAAATCCATAAAATAAAAAGGAAATATGCTGAATGGATTATTATGTGTTCATCTTCACTCAGTCTTTCTGGTTGCAGATGTTACCAACTCACATGTCTGTTTGTTGTTGGTGCTACAGTGACATCTAGTGGTTGGAAATAAAAGACAGAAGTCAAAATAGGCAGAAATAAATCCATAAATAGGTCCTGAGTGTCTCCCAGGTGACATTTTGTTCCAACAGGATTTCACTCATTAGCGCTAAACAAGGTTCAGGCTCTTTTATGAACCACCTTAAAAAGAAAACAGCTGGTTCAAGATACTGAGCCTGCAGCTCAACTAAACACAGAAATAAGAGGAGAGTCACAGTTAAAGTCCTATAAATTAACCACAGAGCAGGTTGAGGCCACTATAAAACTACAAAAATGGCTGCTAGAGACCCACAGTGGCTGTTGTAGTTTAACCAGCACAACACTCCGTCTTCAGAATCAGTAAGAGGTTCGTTAATATTCTTCTAACCAACTTCTTTGTCTTGTAATATAGACAGGAAATTTTGACAGACGTAGCTGCAGAAATGTGTAAAAATGATCCCTAAAATCATCTTTAACCCTCTGAAACCACAAAGTTCACCAGCAGGCATGAAAGGCGCGTCGTCTTTTCAAAAAACTTACAAAGTCTAAGCTTAAATTGTGACAAAATCACTTTATTCTACGTGTGTTGTTTAAAAAAATCACCAAAAATTAACTGTTTGCTCAAATTGGATTGCGTAAAAAACAAAAAATTCTATGGTTCTCGGCTGAACAGTGAAGCCATGAATGACTCAGCTGTGAACGAGAGTCTCATGAGGAAAAATCTGAGGTTTTTGACTGAACCGGGTTGAACTGCAGGCTGTGTTTACTAATGGTGAAATATTTATAGTGTGGAGCATCACCGTGTGTTTTTCTAGTGTTGGTGTCACCTGTGTGCAAAAAGTTGTATACGTTGATTCCAATTTTAATAAAAATAAAAACAAACAATTAAAACAAAAATAGTAATACTGCAAAAACACAGTTTTCATTTTACCGGGACGTTAATGTCTCCGCTCGTGTCTCCTCAGTGGTCCGACCAGGAGGCTCCAGAGGATCAACTCTCAGGAGGAGCTGGACTTCCACGACTCGTCGAGCGGTTCTGACCAATCAGAGCTGAGTTTAGAGGAGAGTATGGGAGACCTGCACTGGACTCCCGGCCAGGACCGAACCTTTGAGAGGTTGGTAGACAGGTCAGAGACACGCTTTATATATGTGGCTGTTCTTGGAGGTGACACTCAGAAGAAGTGGAAGATAAAAGTTTTAATGGAGCTTTACTGTCAGACGATTTCATTTGGGCTTTATTTATTTGTTTGTTTATAATTTTATTTGTAAAATTAATTAATAATAGAAAAAATATATTTATAAAATGTTACTTTTGAATAAAATGCTTGGGTTTTTTTTTTTTTTACATAAAACTATTAATGCTTTTTTATGTTAAAATGTATTGATCTATGTATGTTTTTTGTTTAAATTTATTTATTGATTGGGATTTTAAAAATCGTAAAACAAACAAAAAAATCGACAATTTTAACAGAATTTCCACCTTTATTGGACAGATTTATTTTAACATATTGTTAAAAACGCACACAAAAATATCAATAAAGTGAAAAAAGCCAGTGAATTTACACGTCTAATGTAAACAATAATCCATAACATTTATTTATTGATTGATTTATTTATATTTAACTTAACTTTATTTAATTAATTTTATTATTTCATCTGCACAATTAATTAATAATAGAACAAACTATTAGGAATAAAACAGTACTTTTTGAGAAAGAAATCATTTGTGACATGAAACTATTATTGCTTTTTGATGTTTGTTTATTTTTTAAAAATTTCATTTTACTTTGTTTATGGTTACTGGGGTTTTAAAATCCTAAAGCAAGCAAAAAAATAATTGGCAATTTTACAGAATTTTCCCTGTCATTTTGGAGATTTTTACATATTGTTGAAAAATGCACACAAAAATATCAGTAAAGAGACAAAAACAGACGGTGAATTTACACGTCTAATGTAAATAATAATCCATAAACCTTATTTACCTATTTTTTAAATTAATTTCTATTTTTTTCATTTTACCTGCAAAATGAATTAATAATAGAAACATATAAATACAGTTGTATTTTTCAAAAAAAAAAATTGACTTAAGTCATTAATGCTTTTGTCATGTTCATTTTTATTTTTTTTGTTTCTGGTTACTGGAGTTTTAAAATCATAAAACAAACAAAAAAAAAATCTGCAATTTTACAGAATGTTCCCTTTTATTTTATCATACATTTATTTTCTATTTAATAGACATAACTGCGGAATTTAAGTTCATTACTGTAATATATTTCTAACATTCGACTCACTTAGTGACAATTATGTGAAAAAGAATAGTTGCTTCTGTAATGTCACACAGATCTGTTTGTTAAATAACAAATATCTTGTAGAATTACAGAAGCTGAAAGAATGTCTTGACATAAGCGGTGGTAATGTTAAAAATACTATTTCTCTATCTGGTATTTTATATGATTTTAAGTTATTTCCAAGTTTTTTTTAAACACATAATAAACCACAGAAAGTAACAAAAAAATAAAAATAAAATCATAACATTTTATTAATGGAATATTACTGTATTTTAGTGAGACAGTTACGTTCTGTTATTTTAGTGTTTTTGGTGCCTCAGCTGCTGAATTATCACCATTCTAGTGTTTTTACAGTCTCTTGTTCCACTTCTTTCCATGTCTTCACACAGAAACGTCCTGCTGAGTCCAGAACAGATGACGACCCAGAAGCAGTTCCGGTTCCAGCCCAAGGCCTCTTGTCCGAAGCCGCCGGGCCGACCGACCCGACCGACCAGAGCCCAGTCCGACGCCAAGGTGACGGTGCCCAAACCCTTCCAGATGATGCTGAGGGAGGAGGAGAGGAAGAGGCACAAGGTCCGGACTCGTTCGGAGATCGAGCTGGAGAACTCGCTGCTGAGGCGGGAGCTGGAGGAGCTCCGAGAGTGTCAGAAGAAGTTCAGGGCGTCTCCCGCTCCGGCCCACATACACCTGCCGCTCTACGAAATGATCAGCCGGCGCTCCAACCGAAGCAGCAACCGGGACGCCAAAAGCCGCCAGGCCCCTGCTGCCGTCTCAACGCAGCCGTTCAACTTCCTGGAAAGAGAGAAGAGGAAGAGGGAGGCCAAGATCGTGGCCGAGCTCGGGATCTGTGCTCAGAAAGCGG
The DNA here is from genome assembly GCA_024666655.1 of Dascyllus trimaculatus. Lineage (NCBI taxonomy): Eukaryota > Metazoa > Chordata > Actinopteri > Pomacentridae > Dascyllus > Dascyllus trimaculatus. The sequence goes on along the minus strand of CM045464.1, from coordinate 8,237,604 downwards.
AGCGGCAGGCGTTCAAGGCGAGGCCCATGCCCAGCTCGGTGTACGGCAGCAGGCACAAGACCATCTGTCCACTGGAGAGGGAGGCCACAGAAGGCCACAGCGACCCAAACTCCGATCTGGAGGCAGAGCTCCTCCAGTCGGACGCCTCCTCCGACTCCTCCGGGCCTCAGAGGTGTTCGACCTCCAAGCCGGTGAAGAAGCACATCGAGCTGTCCATTGAGATGGTGAAGGAGCAGCAGTGGTCCTACATCGACCCGCTGACGGCCAACAGCTGCAGCATCAGCTCAGCCTAGCAGCCAGGAGACCACAGTGACTGCATGAATGGACCGCAAAACATCAGTAGTGTTACTCTGAATGTGGTAGATCAGTTTTACACCACAAGGGAGTCATTGTGGTTTGCAGTTGTCAGTGTGAGTCATCTCCAAACAGTCGTCAATCCTCTGAACGCTAAAACCTGCTGGTGGGTGTGAAAAGCTTGTTATGTTGTTAAAAAAAATTCACCAAAAATACACCATTCATCAGAGCCAGAAAATGTAAAAACAGAAAAAAATCACCAGATTTTCAACTTTTTAACAGTCCCTGAACTAATCGTGTGTGACTTGTGGCTCCGTCAAGAAAAACAGCTAAACCTTTACTTAAAATGATGCTGTTTTCATCAAAAGCACTTTATTCTACATGCCTCATTTAAAAATACACTAAAAATGTACAGTTTGGAATAAGCAGAATCTGCAAAATACAGAAAATTCTGCACTCCTTGGCACAACTGAGAAGCCATGACTGACTCTGCAGCGACCAACAGTCATAGGATTAAAAATCTGCGAGTTTTCAGCTGAACTGCAGGCTGTGTGTACACAGAGCACATAGAGCTGCCAGTTTCTTCCAGTGGTGGTAAAACCTGTGGGCGCTTGGACAAATGTTTCTACATGTTGAATCCAGATGTTTTTTTTTAAATAAATTCTCTTGATAACTTTTTTTGCCCTGTGTGACCCGGTTTTGGTTAGCTCCTGCTCTGTTCATATCTAGTCCTGTAGAGTGAGCTCTGTTTACATTTTGTGATTCACATATTTAGCTTTCAGTCCCTCATGGGCTTCTGTAGATTCTCCTTGTAGTCTTGGTCCTGATCTGGCGTCATTTCCTGCCTTGTCTTTACGTGTCGCCCTTCCCCCTGCTCTTGTACCTTTTTGTATAGAGTGTTAAATTGTAAATAAACTGTTAAAACGTCGCTGTGTGTCGTGTCTCTCTGTCTCTGAACAAACCGTGACACTCTTCCTCCCCATACAGATAAACGCCACCAATGCATGTCTCTAACTTTGCATCTTCTCTCTCTGTAGTTTGTGTTTTGTGGTTGAGGTGTCTGAAGTTTGGCAAGAGTTTCAGACTCTCGACTTAGGTATGCAAAACCTAAAGCTCACTACCATATAGGGAAAAGACGCAGAAGACACACAGCATAAATGTTTATATGTTCTCTCTCCCATGTATGTCTTCGTTTCATGAAAACAACTTCCCTATATAAGCCTATAGAAGTGGCTATCGTGGGTGTGGATTCTATTTGGCTGTGAATCTCACCCAGGCAGACCATGGTGCCTGAAGATAAACCTTTATATATAAACAAGAAGGTATCAGCGGAGAATTTCTTCATCAACTTCACGTCTTCACATCATGGTACGACAGAAATTTACTACAATGAGGCGTCACGAACAGGATCTGTTGTGATCTGCTAGGATCTGATGTGATCTACGCTCCTGCAGATGACTTTCTGGGGTGCTGACTTCAGCTCCACGGCCGACCAAAGGGTGAGCATGTCTCATGTTTTTGGGAGCTTGTCTGTTCGTTGGGACTGTCTGCTTGAAGTTGGGTCACACTGTCAAGAATTTGTGTGTGTGTGTGTGTGTGTGTGTGCCATGAATGTGTTGCTGGATGTTATGATTCTCCGTTCTAAATTCAGTTTGTTGTGCTGTTAGAAGTGCAACAGAGAGGTTAAAGATTAAGAGTAAAGTATAGAGAAAAGAGAAAATAAGAAGTGAAGAGTAATAAAGAGTAAAAAAAAGAAGAGAAATACAAGAGAAAAGAGTAATAAAGAGAAATGAAGAAGTAAAGAGAATAAAGAGAATAAGGGAAAGCCGCTTAGTTGGATAAAGCCCTCTGAGAGGCGGTTTAGTCATCTCCAGTCGCCAATCCTCTGAACGCTAAAACCTGCTGGTGGGTGTGAAAAGCTTGTTATGTTGTTAAAAATCACCAAAAATACACCATTCATCAGAGCCAGAAAATGTAAAAACAGAAAAAAATCACCAGATTTTCAACTTTTCAACAGTCCCTGAACCAATCATGTGTGACGTGTGGCTCCGTCAAAAAAAACAGCTAAAGCTTTACTTAAAATGATGCAGTTTTCATCAAAAGCACTTTATTCTACATGCCTCATTTAAAAATACGTTAAAAATGTACAGTTTGGAATAAGCAGAATCTGCAACATACAGAAAATTCTGCACTCCTTGGCACAACTGAGAAGCCATGACTGACTCTGCAGAGACCAACAGTCATAGGATAAAAATCTTTACGGCTGAACTGCAGGCTCAGTGTACACAGAGCACATAGAGCTGCCAGTTTCTTCCAGCGGTGGTAAAACCTGTGGGCGCTTGGACAAATGTTTCTACAAGTTGAATCCAGATGTTTTTTTTAAATAAATTCTCTTGATAACTTTCCTTGCCCTGTGTGACCCGGTTTTGGTTAGCTCCTGCTCTGTTCATATCTAGTCCTGTAGAGTGAGCTCTGTTTACATTTTGTGATTCACATATTTAGCTTTCAGTCCCTCGTGGGCTTCTGTAGATTCTCCTTGTAGTCTTGGTCCTGATCTGACATCATTTCCTGCCTTGTCTTTACGTGTCGCCCTTCCCCCTGCTCCCGTAACTCTTGTACCTTTTTGTATAGAGTGTTAAATTGTAAATAAACTGTTAAAACGTCGCTGTGTGTCGTGTCTCTCTGTCTCTGAACAAACCGTGACACTCTTCCTCCCCATACAGATAAACGCCACCAATGCATGTCTCTAACTTTGCATCTTCTCTCTCTGTAGTTTGTGTTTTGTGGTTGAGGTGTCTGAAGTTTGGCAAGAGTTTCAGACTCTCGACTTAGGTATGCAAAACCTAAAGCTCACTACCATATAGGGAAAAGACGCAGAAGACACACAGCATAAATGTATATATGTTCTCTCTCCCATGTATGTCTTCGTTTCATGAAAACAACTTCCCTATATAAGCCTATAGAAGTGGCTATCGTGGGTGTGGATTCTATTTGGCTGTGAATCTCACCCAGGCAGACCATGGTGCCTGAAGATAAACCTTTATATATAAACAAGAAGGTATCAGCGGAGAATTTCTTCATCAACTTCACGTCTTCACATCATGGTACGACAGAAATTTACTACAATGAGGCGTCACGAACAGGATCAGTTGTGATCTGCTAGGATCTGATGTGATCTACGCTCCTGCAGACGACTTTCTGGGGTGCTGACTTCAGCTCCACGGCCGACCAAAGGGTGAGCATGTCTCATGTTTTTGGGAGCTGGTCTGTTCGTTGGGACTGTCTGCTTGAAGTTGGGTCACACTATCAAGAATTTGTGTGTGTGTGTGTGTGTGTGCCATGAATTTGTTGCTGGATGTTGTGATTCTCCGTTCTAAATTCAGTTTGTTGTGCTGTTAGAAGTGCAACAGAGAGGTTAAAGATTAAGAGTAAAGTATAGAGAAAAGAGAAAATAAGAAGTGAAGAGTACTAAAGAGTAAAAAAAGAAGAGAAATACAAGAGAAAAGAGTAATAAAGAGAAATGAAGAAGTAAAGAGAATAAAGAGAATAAGGGAAAGCCGCTGAGTTGGATGAAGCCCTCTGAGAGGCGGTTTAGTTACCGGCCATAAATCCTGAATTATCAATAGGAGAATTCCAGGTCAGTTTTTAAAAGAGAAAAACTGGAGGTTTAGGTTGGGATAATGTAGATGGTTCCCACTCGAGCATAAGTTGACGAACTATGCCTGAAGCAGCCTGTCATTGGAACACCTACACCTCAGGTAGCAAAAATTTAGGTAAAGAGTAAAGAAGATAAAGGAAAAGAGATAGGAGCGGCTTATAGGTTTGTATGAACGAGTTGACTGTGAAGATCTAGGCCTAAATGTTGTTTGTGGGTTTGTATGATGTTGAATTTGCAGTGTGTGTTTAATTTTGTGAAGTAAAGGATTGGTTTCTCTCTGTGTCAGTGTCTCCGCTGCAGCTGTGTGTGTGTGTGTCTATTTGCGTATGTCTAATGTAGTTGAAATCAGGAGAGTTAGTGAGTTATGAGGAAAGATATTTGTTTTAATGGTAATGTTTATGAGCCTCTGAGAAGACGTTTTGCTAAAAGTTGATGAGCCTCTTTCGAGGACTTTCTGATAAAGTTTTATGAGCTTCTGAGAGGACATTCTGGTAAAATTTATGAGCCTTCGAGGGGACGTTTGGAAAAATCTGATGAGCCTCTTATGGGGGGACGTTAAATCTATACATGAGCCCCAAGAGCTGAGGTTATTTTGTCTGCATAAGCACGGACATGTTGATTTAATGAGCCTGCTCTGGGTTGAGTGTGTGTGAGCGCTTTGTTTCTGGCTGTGGTTTTGGCTTTTGGGTGCATGCGGAGCTCTGAGCTAGATGTTGCTCTCTGGAAGTTGGGTCTATATTAAGAGATGGAGCAAGGGGGGCTATTTTACACAGAACTCCAACAAAATTGTTCCTCCTGATAAAGGGGAGTAGTCACCCTTCTCCTTGAGAGAGAGGGAGAGAGAAAAAAACAGTTGTTAGAGCAGTATGATTTGGTTCGATAGTTTTGAGGATATTTGAATTAATGTAGAGTAAAATATTAGTCTATTTAGTTTGAAGATTTGAGATGTTATCAGAGTGAAACAACGTAAACTTTCTAATTTAATAGGGTCGTATATGTTAAATGTTGGCAGATTGTTTAATCTAGAGGGATTATAAGACGTTGAACTCTTGTTTGTTTTTGGTTTTTTATCTGCTAATGGGTTACGAGTGTGTGGTTGAACTGAGACCTTCCAAGGCCTGTCGAGGGGACGGCGGAGGCCTGCTGGCAACAGTGTACAGCTCCTAAAGCTCGTCTGACTACGGCCAGTGTGATTTTATCCACAAACTCTTTTCACAAAGACCTGCATTTACATATATGTGTGTACAGTTGTGTGCGAAAGTCAGGGCACCCCTTTAAAAACAGCATATTTTATATATTAAAAAATTAATATCCATATTTATAGTCTCTCTGGGATATGGGAAAAAAAGACAATATTATCAGGAAACATTAATGCATAGTTACATTTTATTTTATAACTTGAACAAAATTACAAAAACAAAAAACATCATTTTGGCCTGTGCAAAAGTCGGGGCACCCTACAGCGTCAGTACCTTCAGTACTTAGTAAGACCCCCTCTGGCAGATATCACAGCTTCTAAACGCTTTTTATAGCCAACGACAAGTCTCTGGATTCTATCATTTGGGATTTTCCCCCATTCTTCCTTGCAAAAGGCTTCCAGTTTTGCAATATTCTTGGGTCGTCTTGCATGCACAGCTCTTTTAAGATCTACCCACAGATTTTCAATTATGTTTAAGTCTGGAGACTGTGAAGGCCATTCCAAAACCTTCAGCTTGCGTTTCTTGAGGTAGTCCATAGTGGATTTTGAAGTATGTTTTGGATCATTATCCTGTTGTAGAAGCCATCCTCTTTTCAGCTTCAGCTTTTTTACAGATGCTGTGATATTTGCCTCCAGAATTTGCTGGTATTTCATGGAATCCATTCTTCCCTCCACCTGAGCAATGCTTCCTGTCCCACTGGCTGCAACACAACCCCAAAGCATGATGGATCCACCCCCATATTTAACAGTTGACAAGGTGTTCTTTTCATGAAATGCTGCTCCTTTTTTTCTCCAAACATACCTTTGCTTATTGTGGCCAAAGAGTTCTATTTTAACTTCATCAGTCCACAGCACTTGTTTCCAAAAGTCATCAGGCTTCTGTACATGTTCTGTTGCATATTTTTGGCGTTGTATTTTATGATGAGGACGGAGGTAAGGTTTTCTTCTGCAGACTCTTCCATGAAGGTCTTGTTTGTGCAAGTATCGCCGCACAGTGGACAGGTGCACTACCACTCCTGAGTCTGCTAAATCTTCCTGCAGGTCTTTTGACGTCAAATGTGGGTTTTGATTTACCTTTCTGACCAGCCTACGAGCTGTTCTGTCCGAGAGTTTCCTTGGTCTTCCAGATCTCATCTTGACCTCCACAGTTCCCCTCACCTGCCATCTCTTAATTATACCTCGCACTGTGGAAACTGCAAGCTGAAAACGTTTTGCTATCTTCTTGTAGCCCTCCCCGGCATTGTGGGCATCAATAACTTTCATTTTTTCTGTCTTACTTAGCTTCTTAGAGGAATCCATGATTGCTGTTGTTTGCACAGGTTTGTGGAGTCGCCATATTTAAGAAACCCTGAAATACACACCAGCTGGCGCTCCCTAATGACAATTGTTGACACATGCTTCAGGACTAATGAGCTGGTAAAGGTCTGAACTTGTTAAAAGAATCTGACACATTGAAACTCTCAGGGTGCCCCGACTTTTGCACAGGCCAAAATGATGTTTTTTATTTTTGTAATTTTGTTCAAGTTATAAAATAAAATGTAACTATGCATTAATGTTTCCTGATAATATTGTCTTTTTTTCCCATATCCCAGAAAGACTATAAATATGGATATTAATTTTTTAATATATAAAATATGCTGTTTTTAAAGGGGTGCCCTGACTTTCGCACACAACTGTATACTCATGTAGTATTGGTACACATTCAATCCATCCTTACATATAGGCCATTATGAGAATATTTCTTAGTTAAGCGTTGTTGGAGCTTTTTCATTTGTTTACATTTGCACAGATGATACATGTGGTATACATTAGAAGAGAGACTTGGCAACAGACTGACCAGCCAATGTTTTTAAATGAGTTTCCTTCTTAGGTTTAAACATCGCTGTGAGTTGTTCAGTGTGAGTCTCATTGCTGGTGCATGGTTCATTTTGATCTGAGCTGTATTGAGGATTTAACATTGAGAATATTTGATGATGTTAAAGTTAATGAGTGTGAATATTGGGTGAAATTAGGTAATTGTTTGGTGTGTCTTGGTGCTCCAGGTGTAATCTATCTGCATGTCAGTCTGTGGATTGTAAAAGGGAGACAGTTAATACACATCAAATTGTATATTAAAATAAGCACACATGCCTATATTAGATGATTTAGTACATACAGGAATAGAAACACAATAGCTTTATTTAGAAAAACATTGAATTAGTTATAATCAGTCTGTCAAAATTCAGAAGGGCCTTCAGAAACAAATGACACTAGAGGAACCAGAACCAAAACCTCACGCCACAAAAACAGTTTCTTTCCATCTGCAGCCAGCCTCATCAACAAGGACCCTGACCCCCACTGGCGCCCCCACCCTCCCACCCAGAGACACTTATCATGGACATGAATGCACATCTGCTTTTTTTTGCACTGTCTCGCACTATCCACCTGACATTTTGCACATATGCTGCTGTACTTATCTGTATATATTTTATTCTATTCTACTTCTTCTTTTATATTCTTAATGTTATTTTATTTCTTGCTATTGTAACTGTTTGCACCAACAGACCAAGACAAATTCCTTGTAATGTAAAAATTACTTGGCAATAAACATGATTCTGATTCTGAGGAAAGACAAAGCGTTGTCACAAATGTTTCATGTGGATGTAAAGGGCTGTAGTTCACTGATTGTTGCTTGCAGACATCTTATTTTGATGAACTAACTTTGATCGAACATTGATTCTAGTTCTACTTTTCCCCTGAAGATGCAGGTCATCCCCCTTCCGTGTGGTTAAATGACCACACAGATTCATTTAACCCCTCTGACCCAAACTCAGGTGATGTGTAATGCTTGTTCTCGCTTCAGCAGGCTCCTCTGGCTCCGGTTCCTCCTCCTCCTCCAGGAGCGAGCACCAGGTCTATCCCTCATTACTGCAGACAGGACTCCTGCGGCAGGGGAGAGCACTACTCGGGCTGGTTGTAATTGTAAGACTGTATAGATGTAACTATTCCTGAACATACTGTTAAATAATCGTCTCTGCATTCATTGTACAAATATTGTGAATTTGTTTATATAAAAGTAAAATATATGTTGGCACATTGCTGTGCTATTATAACATAAATCTTATATTATGTGGTGTTATCTCATATTATATTATATATTAGAACAGGGCTCCAGACTAACTTCTCCACTAGTAGCAGTGGTGCTACCAACTTTCTTGGTTGCACCAGCCAATGATTTGGTCGCCCCACCACACCTCCTTGTTTTGGTTCAGCATTGCTACAGCTATTAATCCACTATATGCCTGCTGATGAATAGCTGAATAACCTGGTTATGGTGTGTTGACTTTCAGTGACACAAGACTTGATAATTGTAAAATATTTAATTCAGACAATATATTCATGTTGTCACCAGTCCTCTTCTGATATCAGTCATGAACTGGTCACAGGCTAAACACTTGCTGAACATCTGCTTATTGGAAAATACCACCTTTTACTGATGGTCCTTAAACGCCTGACATGCTGGCTGCGGTAGACACTTGCAGGCATCTGCGGTTTAACACTATGGCGTTATTTTGTGCCACATTTACGAGCAAGTAATGAAAAGTTTTGAGCACAGAAACGTGTTTTGCAAGAACTCAAAATTATATTTTGTGTAAAAATTATAATCCAGCAATAAACAAAGCAGTTTGAGCGAACAACTATCAATAATGTGCTCAAGATTTTTTTTTCATGCTTACTGAATACACATAAGCGTGCATTAACAGTACTTCTCAGTTTTCCCCGCTCCGCGTGCACGCGTGGCTCTATTTCGTTCTTGGTCTTGTGCTGCCTGTGCGCTCAACTGTTTTTTTTAAAGGAAAAATCTTTAAATTCAAAGCCTGTGCGCTCAACTCTGCCCACACGCTGTGTGCCACACAGTCAACCAATCAGGCGTCGGACAGGACAAAATTAATGGGCTGTTTGGGGGAGCTCTGTAAGTACTACCATACCACCACCTCGACCTGCTGCTGGGTCTCATTCTGAGTGTCACACCGGTCTGTACTGTTCCTCAACCGAGCTTTATAATATTTTGGATAAAAATGCTCATCCAAGCCTTCATCTTTCTTTTGCTTCTGTGCTTTGCTGGTAAGTACAGAAACTTTTACAGGTTGCTTCTCTGACTCGCACTACAGCAAGGTGTGTGTGTTTTTTTCCCCATTAGTGAGATCATCATCCTACCAGATATTTTATCACCATAACTTCCAACAATAAACTTTTACAGCTGGTTTGGTTTGTTAAAGGGAGAATTTACGAGATAATGTGTCTTTAAAATACACAGTAAAACCCCCAGATATGCACAGAACTCACACAGACTGCTGGTGGGCTTTTTATTGGTCTTTTACATTTTATTAATTACCCCTTCAGTTTACAGACAGGTTCTAGAAACTCTTAAATATTGTTGTTAATGTTGCATGTTATCATAGAGCATCGTCTGTGTTTCTTACAAACTTTATCTGTAAGGTTCCATATTTATTTATTTATTAACACATGAGCGCACACACACACACATTATGCAGACAGCAGCACACTCAGTGCACAGGTGACACGCTGTCTCACAGAGCCTGGACACTGCACTGTGCTAATTTGCACAACATGCACAATTTTATTTAATGTTTAGTATAGAATAGAATAATAGAATAGAAATACTTTATTTATCCCAGGTCTGGGAAATTATTCTGTTACAGCAGCAAAGACACAAAATAGAAGACAGTAGTTACAAAACAGGAAATTAAAAACCTATAAATCTAAATAGAAAGGCCATGACAAGAATGAGAAAATATAAACACTGCAAATAGAACAGGAGCTGTGTAGAATGTGCAAAAACTAGAATGTGCAAAATTTAACTCAGTGCAAATGTAAGCAGTGCAAACTGAACAGACTATGAGTTACTGACCAGAGCAGAGATTGCTCCCTGTCAGGCAGAGGTGAAGCATTATATAGAGTTA